>LPNX010681848.1:1124547-1139745 GCA_001517045.1 Pseudotsuga menziesii | reverse complement strand
GGAGGAGGAGGATGACTATGATGATGATGATGAGGATGAGGGTGATTATGATGATGATGATGACAATGATGATGATGATGAGGATGAGGGTGGTGATGATGATGGTGATGATGAGGATGAGGATGAGGGTGGTGATGATGATGATGATGATGAGGTTGACGATGATAATGAGGAGGATGAGGAGGAGGATGATGATGGTGAGGATGGTGATGATGATGATGATGACGATGATGGTGATGATGTTGAAGATGAGGATGATGAGTATGATGATGATGGTGATGATGATGGTGATGATGATGATGATGATGAGGTTGACGAGGATGAGGATGAGGATCATGATGGTGATGATGATGGTGGTGATGATGATGATAATGATGATGACCATGACGAAACTGATGAGGATGAGGGTGATGATGATGATGATGATGATGATGATGACCATGATGATGCTGATGAGGATGAGGGTGATAATGATGATGATGATGAGGATGATGATGAGGATGATGATGAGGATGATGATGATTATGATTATGATGATGATGACCATGATGATGCTAATGAGGATGAGGATGATGATGATGATGAGGATGAGGATGAGGGTGATGATGATGATGAGGATGAGGGTGACGATGAAGATGACGATGATGATGATGATGATGATGACCATGATGATGCTAATGAGGATGAGGGTGATGATGATGATGATGATGAGGATGAGGGTGTTGATGCTGATGAGGATGATGGTGATGATGAAGATGATGATGAAAAATGATGGTGATGAGGAGGAGGATGATGACTATGATGATGATGAGGAGGATGAGGGTGATGATGATGATGAGGAGGAGGATGAGGATGATGATGATGATGCACAACCCTATTTTCTTGGATGCACAACCCATGGCTTCGTTCACCGTTAAAAAGAGGAATTATTTATGTCCATCAGAGTGTTGTCTAAATGGTATTATAATGGTATAAGGATGCCATTAATATTTTTTACTCTCTTACCAAATTAGTTAAGACAAAATGCATATGTGTTATAGCTTTATCATGTTGCATATGCGATATGAATATGCTACAATGCATATGCATTATAAGGCATATGCGTTATAATGCATATGCGTTATATTGCATATGCGATATAAATAAGCTATAACACATATGCGTTATTTTAAAATTAAAATAATTGGCGGGAATAAGGTTTGGCATTAGGTTCGGAAATAGATTCGGACTACCGAACCTATTGTCTAGGACAAATAAACTAGGCCTATTGCTTGTCTTTTAGAACTCTATCAATATGCTCAGTTTAGATGGCGTGTTTTGCTATGACATACACAATATTTTTTTATGAAAATCTAGGATATTGCAGAGTACGATCTTACGATTCTGAATATATAATTTTTTCCTTCAAAACTATGTTTTATTTATTTATAATTATTTTTCTAAATGACACACATCAGTTTTCGAAAATACATACATCAATTGTTTGTTATATAACTTTTGATTTCCATCACCATTTCCCAATAAAAATATATGGTGCACTAGATGAGATCAAGCTCTATGATATTATATTTAGAAATCAAGGATTTCATTAATTTTTGCCCCTAAAGTGTTGCACCCGCACATAAGGTTTTAATTTCAAGCTTTTGTGACTTCAATAATTAATAATAATAAAAATAATTCATGAAAAATTCTGAATAAATAGTGTTGCACTAGGCCCATATGTCCTTTATATGTCTGCAATATTTTATCCCAAATTGACATCATTTACCTCATATATTGCTGCACCTGCACAAACATATATGTTAAGATGTGCTGAAAATTTGAAAACCCACTTTCATGGAAACTAATTTTATAATCATTTACAAACATTTTCTCTGCATAAATGCTATATATTATGAAAGATGATTCAATTTCCTATCTTTTCTCTTTTTACTTCATCTTCAAATAAGTTAGGGAAGTACCCCTAATTGTCACCTAAAGTTAGAGTTTTCCGTTTATTCCAGTATTATGTGGCATCTAAAGTGTCTTTATAGGAGTCCATGATTGTGCATCAGCCCTTCATTTATGATAGTTTTTAACATGTTATCTTATTAACCACAATAAGCTATATTAATACTCTAGTTTGGAGTCAGTATCAAATTTTACTGCAAGACCTCATTGTAAAGCATAACTGAGTTTATCTTTGGTTAGAATTATGCATTGTCATAGACATTAAAAATCACTATACGAATGACTTAATGAAGTTGTCTTTTGCAAAAGATAGAATGTGTAAACCAAAGGAAATTGAATTATTATTGAAATGATTGTATACGTTTTACGAAAGGCTGGAATTACCAAATTATGAAAATCCAATAATTGATTGATGGTTAAAAGATCATTTCCTGGACTCAAGCAGGAGGCTGGGTGGAAAATAAATTCTTGGACTCAAGCATGAAGGCTTGAGGGGAAAATAATTTCTTCTTCGAGGGAACACCAAAGGGAAAAATTCAGGATCCAGCTGTACTTTGCTAAAGTAACTTTTCCTGGACCCAAGCAGGAGGCTAGGTGGAAAAGAAATTCCTGGACTCAAGCGAGGAGGCTTGAGGGGAATTATGAAAGAGTCTGTGATATCAATGGTAAGACCTAGGCACAAAGTTGACATCTGGAAAATAGGACATTGTTTGATGTTTTTGAGAGGAAAATTTTTTACTAGCAATCAAAATGGAGAGTAACCTCAAATTTTTATCCCAAAAGACCCATTGGTGTCAGCAAATCGAGAGAGATTTTGGTGTTCAACAAAGAGCTATTAAAAATGAAAAAACTCAAGGGAGAGTTTGTTCATCAATAAAAGTGTTGTTGAAAGTTGTTCAAATTCATGATAAAACAATAAAACACATATTTTCCTAATAACTAGACTGTTGAATGTCTAAAATGTATAAATGTCATGAATACTCAAGTAGGAAAAATTCACTCAAGGGAGAGGGTGAATGGTACATTTTACAAGGTTACTGCTTGAAAATATGTGAAATTGATGATGCTAACTTGTGATTGAAAGAGATCTTTACGTCAAGTTGAGGGCTAGTTAAAGCATCCAAGTACCAGAGGTAAAAGATGTCCTTCAAAAGATAAGTTTATATGAATTACTTATGAATTATTTGATGGTAATATTGTATTAAGCCTTCTTATGAGGATAAAGCACAAACAAATCCTAAAATATATTCAGTGAATTGGAAATGTTGTGTTGCAGATAGGACTGGTGATTTATGTTCTAAGTTGAATTATGAATTAATGATATGTTTACTGAATAAATTTTGGTAGACTTGGTTTTTGTTGCACAAAATTGCAGGCTATGAAGATAAAAGACTACAAAAATAATGAAATATTGAAAAAAGATCAAAGAAAGGTTGAATGACATCACAAGGGATGTAGAAGAAAGCAATAAGGACTTAAGGGAAATGAACACAACACCTTGGACGAATATGTAACATTGAGGACGGTGTTACTTCTAAGGGGTAAAGTATGTAACAACCCCTAAAAAGATGACCAAAAAATGTGTAACAACACTGTAAGTATGGAAACTAACCCATAAAAATTATGGATCAAATGGATAAATGCTAGGAGACTAAAAATCTTGTGCAACTAAAAACGATATAGGAGACGAATCCACTAGGGGGAGAGTACAAAGTCTAGTGAAACCTTGAGGTTTTATGTTTCGATGGCTAGGGGTTGTCTTGGCACACTAGGGTACTAAAAAGAATGCAAATTGCATTTATCACCATTTTTTTTGCATAAAAAGAATAGTGTGCTTACTTCTAGCTTTTAGACCTTTGGAGAGAATGCACTCATCGACGAAGGAATCGATATTCACCTATGAAATATAAACAAGCTATTTTGATGGTGGATCCAAATAAATTAATGAGACATTACTATCCTTATAAAATTTCTGCTTAGGATACACAGATTTACTATTGTGCGTTTTGAGCTCTTTATTAATTTTTAGAATGAACAAAAATGTTATCTTTAGCTTTGCAAATCTTATATATATAAATATATATATATATATATATATAATTATGAAGGTTTACTAAGGGTCCCTTTTTAAAAGTTTTCTAAATCAAAATTCATACAATTCCTTAGCATACTTATAAAGGTAACCCTATATATATATAAAAACAAATCGAGGGAATTTTGGAAAAATGTTTGGAGTTATGGTTAGCCATACCATTAGAATAAGTCGTTCCTTTGTGAGGAAGAACGAGTAATATCATTGATTACAAAACTAATTTGGATGGGTAGGTGTCACTTCCTCCTTGTGATGGAAAATCAAACAACGGATTATGTGGGGCTTATTTCCCACAATGCCAAGCACAGATGTGAGTTACCTAATTTTTAGGATCTTACAACTGATTCGATGGGAAATGAAGGGAATGTTTGTTTCTTCCTTTTTGGTATAAATAAGAGGAGAATCACTCGAAAGGGGGACGCCTTCTTAAGACAATTTATAGTTTTGGGAAAATTAGAGTTTTGGTTGAAAAAAGGAATGGTGGATTTCATCTGATGAATATCTAGGAAGACCTATACGTTATGACTTTGGATACCTCTACGATGGATGATTGCTTGTCTCTCTCTATGCGACCTTGGCGATCCAGAAGACTCTACCTGCGTAGGAAACTATGTGAGTATATGGTTTCAACTATTAACATTGATTTATAATAAATCTATAACTCAGCAAAAATGTTCTATTTTCCAACACGTCTGCAACTATTTTGTGATCTAGAAACTATGTATAATATTTTTTCATCTATGTCTCCGACCGATCTATGGTGGCATGGTTGTGTTTTATTAGTTTTGAGTATTTGGTCGCCGAGCATGGCTGTTTTGTTGTCAGTATTTCCGTAGGTGTTATTTTTTTATGGTGTCAAACCCTTGCAATAGTAGTGGTTTATACCGGTGTTTCATTACAAATATGGAATAAGCATTTCCATGATTTTGCGATATCATTCCTACTTACCGGTGTTAGTATGGTTGTATACCTGTGTTTCATTACATATCTGGAACAAGCATTTCCATGCTTGATATCTCATGTTTTCTCTTTTACCGCGAGTGGTTCTGATTGTTCACATGTTTTCCGTTCTTATTTCCAATGTGAGTAGCAAATATTAAGAAATCAATGGTTCACTCTGTGTCGAAGTTCAAGTTCTTATTGCCAAGATTAAAAAGTCAATCTTTTCGGCTGCTCAAGAATTATAACTTAGTTATATGCTTTGAACTATAAATAGACGGTTTAGCTATGCGCATTCTAGCTTTATTTTCATAAATAAATAGTTTAATGATATTTATATTTTTCTTAGCCATGAGCTTGTATAGATCTGGAATTTAAACTCCCTGTTTTTCCTGCGTTTGTTTTTTTTGTGTATATCCTTTGTGTGCCAGCATTGATAGAAATATTTAAGGAAGGATGCTATGCCTACGTTATTGGATATGTTTAAGAATTCTTTCACAGTTTCAATATATTGGTTTTATCTATACTACCTACCTCTTTCATGCCTGTTCGCCTTCTTACCAAGTAGACCAAAAGATTTCCTTTGGGAAATCAATTTTTCCAACTAAGGTATAACCTTCCGCTATATATGTTAGATATACATCCCATATTTTAATCTAGTTGCTTTTTGGTTTTTACTCACACCGCCCAAGAAGAGAATTTCCTCTAAGTGCTATTTTCTTAATTTATGTCCCATTGTATTTAAAAAAAATGAACATAGTGTAGAGTTTAATGGACCATCCCTGGTAAGGAATCAATCCCATGGTAACTTATTTGATTGTTATATTTTTTGTGAATATGAATTAGACTCTTTTAATATTATTTGGTCAAAGAGGAATACCTTATCTATCCTTGAAGGACAACTCATGTACCTCTATCATGGTTAATCATTATGGAGTTTAAAGTTATAATATACATGTAAAGGTATTTTAAGAACATTATTATAGTCACCTATATAGTATAAGATAAACATTGTTTGGGGTTTAAAGTTATATACACATAAGATACATGTAAAGATATTTTAAGAACATTACTATAGTCATATATATTTAGTATAAGACAAACATTGTTTGGAGTTTTTATAGCAAGACTATTACTATAGTCACCTATATTGTATGAGATAAACATGGTTGGGGGTTTAAAGTTGTATTACTATAGTCACAGGTATATCATGGTTAATCATTATGGGGTTTAAAGTTATATATCCATAATATACATGTAAAGGTATTTTAAGAACATTACTATAGTCATATAGATTTAGTATTTTAAACATTGCTTGGAGTTTGAAGTTATATAAAGGTATTATAGTAAGAATATTACTATAGTCACTTATATAGTATAAGATAAACATTTGAGGTTTAAAGTTATATACTCATAATATACATATAAAGGTATTAGAGTGAGAATATCACTATGGTCACACCGCCCAAGAAGAGAATTTCCTCTAAGTGCTATTTTCTTAATTTATGTCCCATTGTATTTTAAAAAAATGAACATAGTGTAGAGTTTAATGGACCATCCCTGGTAAGGAATCAATCCCATGGTAACTTATTTGATTGTTAGATTTTTTGTGAATATGAATTAGACTCTTTTAATATTATTTGGTCAAAGAGGAATACCTTATCTATCCTTGAAGGACAACTCATGTACCTCTATCATGGTTAATCATTATGGAGTTTAAAGTTATAATATACATGTAAAGGTATTTTAAGAACATTATTATAGTCACCTATATAGTATAAGATAAACATTGTTTGGGGTTTAAAGTTATATACATAGAAGATACATGTAAAGATATTTTAAGAACATTACTATAGTCATAGATATTTAGTATAAGACAAACATTGTTTGGAGTTTTTATAGCAAGATTATTACTATAGTCACCTATATAGTATGAGATAAACATGGTTTGGGGTTTAAAGTTATATTACTATAGTCACGGGTATATCATGGTTAATCATTATGGGGTTTAAAGTTATATATCCATAATATACATGTAAAGGTATTTTAAGAACATTACCATCGTCATATAGATTTAGTATCTTAAACATTGCTTGGAGTTTGAAGTTATATAAAGGTATTATAGTAAGAATATTACTATAGTCACTTATATAGTATAAGATAAACATTTGAGGTTTAAAGTTATATACTCATAATATACATATAAAGGTATTAGAGTGAGAATATCACTATGGTCACATATATAGTGTAAGATAAACATTGCTTGGGGTGTAAAGATATATACCCTCACTAGATTCCTTTATATATTGGAAGAGTCTTTCATGAATAAGGGTTTCTATGAAACCTACTTTAAACCAGAAAAATAGTATAATTACAGGATTTTAGTAATATGATTCCTACCTTATGTAAATAAGAGTATGCGATACATAACCTAAGGCATGGAGTAAAGGGGTTATACCCGTAGGATCTGGTAATACCTTAGGTTAAAATTTTACACAATAAGCTTGGTAAAGAAGTTATTTCTCTTCCGAACCTTAGTGGATTCGTCGTCCGGCTTGGGGGTGGCTTTAGACGGACCAACATTATGTTCAATGAATCCTACGGTTGGGAGAAAAGTTGTACACATGTTTTCAGTCTCCCAATCTCAAAAGAAGTACTCTTAACATTTAGTTTTTTTATGGATGTAATTGACCTTGTATATAATATTTATTCTCTTGTATTTATGGTACTAATATGCATGTTAAGTTACATAAAGTGATGGTTGCAGGAGCTACTTTAAAATGGTGGAATCGCTCTCAAAAGACAAGTGTAAAATGAATTTGTTGTATATGTGCATATTCCTTAGTTTAGTTGTTTCTATCATCTGCAATGTGTATAAATTTTTTGTCTATCCCACTTAGGACTCATACGCCATCTCGAACGGTTGCACCGAAGAATACAAGTACAAGGATGGTACCTTGTTATGGGGGGTGTCATCGACCTTTTAAAAAAAAGGGTTAATGTGTATTCACAATCACATTAGAGGGATAGTCTAGCGACCAATGTGACTGTTGTATCTATTTTAAATAAGATTCTCTCATGTAGAATTCTATTAGAGTGATTGTAGTTTGACAGTTCTTAATTATAAACAAAATGTGATTTTATATTTGAGGTATAAGTTCATAATGATTACTCTTGTATTAGTATGGTCATTGGTATAACGCTTGTGTGAGCTACTCAATGGAACTTAATTTAATAAAATTAAATTTTGTTTATATGAATAGATGAAAATGATAGTAGTGTTTACAATTATGTAGCTATACACTCACAAGAAAGTAACATACTTGACTTCTTGGATATAGTAAAAGAAAAAAATTTACCCCACTCTTCTCAAAATTTTTCATTGAGGAATTTCGGGTTCGTTACAAACAATAATTTTTTTTTTTGTTCGTTAAGTTCCCTGTGACTTGTTGGGGGAACCTTTGGTCTGAGAAACCAAAATCACTGGAGGATCGCACCCGGCTTGGCCGCGCCAACCCTTAGCATGGTTGGATTTAAATGTCGCCTTCCAGAAGCAACGGGTTTTGATCCTAGGCCACCAAGCAAATGAAACAGATGATTTGCTCTACCCGAATTTGACCACAAAACAATAACTTACCTTTGATTGAAAATATCTATTATATATAATTTGTTAATAAAAATTTAGAAAAAGGTTATATACATTTCTGTAAATAAAACAATAAAAAGTTTTTAAAAACATAAAAAGTAAAAAGTTTTAAAAAACATAAAAAGTGAATACAAAATGTTTAAAAAACAATTTAAACAAATAATAAAATTAAATTATAAAAATCTAGAAGAAGGTTATATATAACTTATTGGATCTCTCAATAAAACCAATAAAAAGTTTTAAAAACCATGAAAAGTGAATAGAAAATGTTTAAAAAACATTAAAAAAATTTAATAGAACCACAAAGGTTGAAATATTTTTAAAAATAAATAATCAGATTAAAACTGTAAAAAAAATATTTTGTAATAAATTCATTATGTTTTATTCTATTTTTTAAATCTATAATATTTTTATAGCAAAATAACAATTTAATATAAATGTTTTTAAGGAAAAATTAAAAGAAAAAAAATTCAAGTTAAGAATGACAATTATATGTTTTTTTTCTTTTTAAAAAATGTATAATTTTACTATGCTTAACTGTTAAGAATATGTATCTCCTCTTAAAAAATAGCAAGTTTATAGAATTTAGTAATTAAATTTGAGGACCCTTATCCTATAAACAAGATGCGGTGAATTATATAAGAAAGTGAAATGTCAATTCTAGCTAGCTCATTCGCTTAAGGTGTGGGTCTGGTGTGCAAAGAGACTTAGGTTTAATCCCCTTAGGGATGAGTTAGTTGGGAGGCGACACCCAAAAATCTAGCCATATTAAAGATTATGTGATCCCTTTTCACGATTGAAATACATTGACAACCAGTAAAATATACTACTCAGATAAATATAGTTATCACACTAAAAACAATTAACTATTCTTAATATAAATATAAAAAATATACCATTTAAATTTGAAAAATATTATCTAACATCTATGTAAAAAAAGTCATCCTCTTAATGCCTTGACTTTTGTTGGCATTTATCTCATGCTTATAACAAGAAGTATGTCCAATTGCATCGGTTAGAAAAATACACAATAATTTTGCTGGTGGGAATCGATTAGAAAAATACACAATAAATTATTTGCTGGTGGGAAGCGGGATTCGCGCTACATAATGTAACTTGCATAGTTAAATACACAGTAGTTTTGCTGGTGGGAACCGGTATTTGCACTGCATAATGTAACCTGCACAATAAATTATTTGCTGGTGGGAAGCGGGATTCGCGCTACATAATGTAACTTGCATAGTTAAATACACAGTAGTTTTGCTGGTGGGAACCGGTATTTGCACTGCATAATGTAACCTGCATAGTTTTTCTTTTTAATATTATTTTTTATTATTATTATAAGATAAAATCATACAACTTTAAGGTTGATATCTTGGAAACAAAGTTCATTAAGCATTTTTCTTTTTATTGTTATCAGATAAAATCATACAACTTTAACTTTAAGGTTGATATCTTGGAAACAAAGTGCATTAAGCATTTGATAATCCTCAGAATGAGGAAAGCAAAGAGCATTTATCTTCTGGTATGCTCAGGAGAAATCCAAAAATATAAAGATTTGATTTATTTTTTACTAAATGAATTTAGGTTTAAAATAAATCTGTATATCATGCTATAAGAAATAACTGTTTTCAATCTAATTAAATATATAAAAAAATACATGAATTCTAATAGAAAAGCCATCATGTTAATAGGCAACTTTTGGCATTATTTCATATGCTTATAGCAAGGAGTATGTGCAATTCAACGGTTTGGAAAGATGCGCAATATTTGGGATTTGCACTGCATAACGTAAATTGCATAGTTTTCCTTTTTATTATTAACAAAGACGTTAATATTTGGCATTAAGCTTTCGATAATCGTTAGGAATGAGAAAGCAAAGAGCCTTTCTCTTCTGGTATTCTCACGTAGTTTGAAAACCGTACCCGGAAGTAGCATCTACAATAACTGCTCTCAATGCATCCGCCTCCAGTAGTCCATCTCGCTTTTTCATCTGCAGAATCGAGCAAAGTTCCCTTAAGTTGTGTTACAAGATGTGGCGTGTAAGGTGCTCTCTCGCCTTAATCTACAAAAAGCTGCCCTACAATATATTATTTCAATTTCAATTCCATATTGACAGGATTAATATAATACCTTTACAATGGCTGTTTTTATGATATTGCCGTCGGTGGAAGTAATGTTGTGATTGTGAAAATCGAGCTGAGTGGATTCAAGGGCTCGCATCAATCTTACCAGGACTCCGGGGCTCTTCTTGCCGAAAATAGTTAGTTGAAAAGTTCCATCTTGAACCTTGCTCACATTTACCTGGTCATATACAAAACATATTTATTGGCACACAGGATCTTGAAAGTTAAAATAGCTTAAAATATGCGAAGAAATTCGATAATCTATGGGTTACATAGAGTCTCGGCGATGTTGGAGCTTCGATAGGAGTAGCAGCGCTATTGCCATTCTCCTCTTTGTAAGATTGCATGTCCTTTTCCACGTCATAAACAACTGGATAATCTCTGTTAAAAGCCGTTGAGCCAAGTCCAGGGCGGTTTAAGTTAGACCGAAGGCCCTTGATTTCAGCCTCTATCTCTTTTACTTGGTTTTTCAAGTCCTGTACGTAGCTGATGGCGTCTCCCACTATGGACGCTTTATCCATCTGTTCTCAAAACATAAACAAAAGATTATGATTATATTTCTAAAAATATCACACCCCAAAATCACCAATTCTAGGGATCTGATGACCATCCAAACCGAGGTCCGGGTTTATATGGACAAATCGACTGGGTTATGACCACTCTCCAATTTCAATATTGATATGTTAAATCATTTGTGTGTTTCGAGATGTTCGATTTTCAATTAATGTTTCCATTATTGTACATTTCCAATTTTATAATCCAATGATTAACCGCACTCGCAAGTAATAACATTATTTCCTGAACCAATTTAAAAGGCCCATCATTGCCCTTCTTAAATTAAGCTCTCGTCACATAGCACAAGAAATAATTTGCCATAAATGGAAAACAAAAAATACCACTGATCACATTAAACTATGTTTTCATTACATAGGGCATCAAATAAATGTAAAATACTTTTTAGGCAAACGAAATGCACCGTGGATCATGTAAGAGCAATTTGACACAAAACTTAGAGCAAATATGACACAAAACTTAAAAGTAAAATACTTTTTTTTTCATAGGAAAAAATACCAGTCTTTGTTATTCAATGAATCAAAAGACATCTTTTATATCTCAGCAGAATGACTGCTAAATCCCAGAGCCAAACGCTACAAATATAAATGGCATATAATGCATGAAGACTGCCAAGCAGATACATAACTGCAGAAAAATACATCATATACATAACTGCATGGGGACTGCTTGATCCCATATACAACATCAACAACAAAAAATGACAAACAGAGCAGCAGATACAAAAAAAGTCTGATCATAGCAGACTTTTCTCATCATCCCTGATATAACAGGTCAGAAAATACTGAGTAATATCGAAGATGAACTTCAAACATTCAATATCAGAGCAAAACATGCTAGCAAGAAGAACTCTACATATAGCAGAAATAGAAAATCATCCATCATCCATAACCATGCTGAATAAAAGTAATATTTAGCTACTCTAAAATAGATAAAGATTGCCTTGGTTCATAATCAATCCATCCAAAGATTCTGAAAAAGCAACAGCTCCCATATCCAGATTCAAGCCTTGTTTAGAGAGTGCATATGCTAGCGTGTTATGCTCACGATATGTATGTTTAAAGATCACCGGCGGGGCCTTTTGAAGCATATGTCTAATGTCGACACACCAGTGCATCAGAGATGGAACATCAAGTGCAGTAAATCTGTTAAGCCATGAGATAATAACCAAAGAATCCCCATATATCAGCTGCATAGGGAGACCCATCAAAAGGCTGACTCTAAGAATAGCCCAGCCAGCCAATAATTCTGTTCTAGTATTTGAACTTCTTCCACAACCCATTGAAAAGCTATAGATATAAGAATCATTTATAAAAATTAAAAAACCTGATCTTCCAATAGACTCTGCAGCAGCTCTATCGAAAAAACCACAAGGAAAACATTTTAATGGTTCAGGTCCTATATGGCGAACATTGTGGATTTTCAGAGGCACAGGAAAAGTATTTATCATGCCTTCAATTCTGGAAATCAAAATAGAGAGGGATGGTTTCTTATTTTCAAATAAGCATTGATTACGGAAGAGCCAGATACCCCATAATATAAACAGAGGCAAGTAATAGTAAGGGGCAGAACTCACAGTACAAGAGAACCAACGGTCCAAGTAAGAATGAACAGAGCTGAAAATAGGGAATGAGCAGCTGAATTTTTCTTCAAAGAAAGTGAATATACGGGCAGAAAAGGGACAGCAGAAAAATAGGTGTTGTATATCTTCCTGGTTAACTTCATAGAGGACACAACGACTAGGCCCATTATAGCCTCTTTTTTGCAATTGCTCCCAGGTTAATATCTTTCGATATATCAACAGCCAGATAAAGCATTTTATTTTCAGAGGGATAGTCAAAGTCCCCAAAATTTTCAGAACCTGATCATTTAAATCTGAACAGTTATTAGATATTACACAGGAATAACCTTCAGCAGCAGATAACGGCCCTGTATATTTGTTATAAGACCAAATTAAAATATCATTTTGATCAGAGAGACGAATATGACCAAATTCCAAACCTCTTATATAAGTATCCCAAATAGATTTCCAATCACCCATAAGATCAAGATCATCTGCAGAAAACCAGTAACCTTTGGCATTTGGATTTTGATTTCGAACCTAAGCTAAGGAGCAAATACCATAATCCTCTAAATAATCTCGCAATCCTCTAGGCAGAGTAAAAGAGGATCCCATACCCACGGTAGGGTCAGCACCCAGGCAGATGGATTCACCATTACCAACTTGCCAGGTAATTCCTTTACCAATCCATTCTAAGGTAGCAATGAAACCCTTCCAAATAATAGAGGCATTATAATAAATGAAATTTTTATCCCTGTGCCAAAGGTGAAAAGGCTTGTTTTTCAGATATTTAGTAGTGAGCAGAAGATTCCAAATGCCTGTGTTGTTGATTGCCAGCCAAAAAGATTTCATTCTCAAAGAGAGACTAAAGCTAGGGAGATGTTTAATACCCCAGCCACCATGGGAAGTGGGCCGAGTCAAAAGATGTCAATCCACTAGATGAAATTTTTTAGTCTTATCAGAAGATCTCCACAAAAAAGAGAAAATCACTTTTCTGAGTTTATCTAGAATAGAGGAGGGGATCGGAACCAATGCCATCCAGTAGACTGGCATGCTAGAAAGAACAGCACGAATAAGGACCAGCCTGCCTCCCATGGAAAGGAGCCTGTTAGTCCAATGTGAAATTTTCTTCTCAAATTTTGAAACCATCCAAACCCAATCTTTTACCAGGTAGCAATTTGGTTTCAGGAAATATCCCAAATAACTAAAACCTTTCCGAAAAATCATCAGACCTGTAAGGGAGGATACCTGAAATTCTTTGGATAATTGCCTCATCTATACCTTTTTGTAAAAAACAAGATTTGTTCACATTTATGCTCATACCATAGGCCTCACAGAAGATATCCAGAATGCCTTTGAAAACCAGTCATTCTTCGTAGGAACCCAGACCAAAAAGAATCACATCATCTACAAATAGTAAATGGATGAGAGAGAGCTTAGATGTAACTTTTATGCCTTTAACCTTCCCAGTCCGTTTTGCTTCCTCAATCAAGAGACTAAGCCCTTCTATAACCAGAATGAACAATAGGGGGGAAAGAGGACAACCCTGCCTTAAACCCCGCGAGGCAGGAAAGGAGGAGGAAGAAGAACCATTAATAAGAACAACGAAATTGGCTAAAGAGATGCATCCCATTATCCAATTAACTCCAACAAGGGGCACTCCAATTTGAATAAGAAGAAGGTGGATGAAGGTCCAATTTACTCTATCAAAGGCTTTAGATAAATCCAGCTTAAGGATGAGGGCACATTTATTTTTGGAATTGACTGTGTGCAAGACTTCCTGAGTGATAGCAATGGGATCCTGGATCAGCCGATTCTTAAGAAAGCCAAATTGTTGAAGAGAGATGGAGGCATCCAGAAAGGGTTTAAGCCTCAAAGCTGCAACTTTGGAAATCAATTTATAACAGAGATTACAAAGGGAGATAGGTCAAAAGTCAGCAAAAGAAACAGGCAGGTATGACTTACGGATAAGAGCTAGAAAAGTAGAATTGAGAGCAGGAGCCACTCTGCCCAAGGTTCTAGTAGATTCCACCACTTTAACAAGGAGAGGACCCAAAAGATCAAAAAAGAACAAAAAGAACTCAACTGGCCAACCATCCGTCCCAGGAGCCTTATCTTGTTTAAAGAGTTTAAGAGCCTTTTCCACTTCCAAAATGGTAACAGGGATAGTAAAAGAGTCTTTATCCTCCTGACTGATAAAAGTGGGAAAAAGACGAATTACCTTCAGCTGAGATTCCAAATTTGTCAGCTTGTCATCTGCAAACATAGTCTTGAAATATTGAACACCTAGGGCTTTTAGACTTTGATCATA
>LPNX010681848.1:971343-1124269 GCA_001517045.1 Pseudotsuga menziesii | reverse complement strand
TCTCATATATATTATATATAAAAGGTGGGAATATATATATAAAAGTGTTAAAAGAGAATATATAAAATACAAGAGTGTCATTCTTGCTTCATAAAATGACAATATCAACACTCTTGAAAAACTAATGTTTGAGATGTTCTCCATATGTATAAGATAATTATAAGCAAAACTAAAGCTAACATAACCAGAGTTGGGAATGAAGTAACATAACTAAGTTAGAGCTAACATAACAAGAGTTGGGAATGAAGTAACATAACTAAGTACAAATGGGCTTCTGAGTCTATGGTAGGCACTTCCTTCAAGACAATTCATGTAGTGGACTAATGTTATATTGTGAATTGACACTTCCTCAACATGTGATGACAATACTCTAGACGACACATAAATATCCACGATTGTCCACATATATAAACCTATAAAGCATGGAAAATCCCTCATCTTAACCTTATTTGATGGTCTAAGTGCATTAGAAGATATCTCATCTCATCTCCCACTAAAAACACCAAAGTTGAAGCATTTTGGAGACCCCACATATCTTTTGGTTAGCAAGGAGCATGCCATCCTAGTTTCCTTTGAGAAAGATGCATGGGCCCTAAAAATCACCAAAAAATATAAAATTTCTTGAAATTTGGGAAGTTTTGGAAGTTGTAAAGTGGTTGGTCTCAGTTGTAACTCACCAAACTAATTGGGAACCTCTTTAATTGTAATAAACACTCATTAAAAATGGAATAGGAGGGGCTAAGGAAAAAGAGGACACCCTATTATGGTTATGATGGAGACATTATTCTACCATACTTGAGTTCGTTCATCCCATTCCCCTTTAGTGACCCTTGTCCTGAAGCATTCATTTCATAAATTGTCGAATTCATCCATTTTATATGGCTTCTCTCCTATACATCCATGGAAGATCAAGTGTGTGGAAGGGGGATTACATGTGAACCAAGCACAAAGGAACCTAATCCTTGGTTTCAAAAGGTGTCATAGTACTAGGAAGGAAACATATATGTCATTTATCTTGTTGCATCTTAATAGAAAATTCTAATCTTTCCTCCCTCATATACATGTTTAACATTTGATATGTTACTAACTTGTTGGTAGATGGAAAGGTATTAGTCTTTCAAGAGCATTATTCACTGTAGGGTTGACTATTATATGTTCTTTCTTTGGTTAATGTTTCTAATGATTCCATAAGGATTTTGAGGAGGGTTAGCAGCTCTTTTTGTAGGTTTCAAGGTTGTTGGAGTAGACCACATTAGAGTTGGAAAGAAGTAGTTGTGACTATGTTAAAATTGATAAACTATTAGATTTTTGACAAGATTATAGCATTATAACTTTATTGCAATTGAACAATATGATCTCTAGAAGAAAGACAAAGAATAGAAACAAAGAACACAAGAGTTTATCCTAGGAAACCCAATAGAGAGAAAACCCAACAACCTTCTTATAGAGATGATCAATCCCGAGAACAGAGTACAAGAAGAGAGAGAGAGAAAGAAGAAAGTATGTCTAATATAAAACCCTAGAAAAACATCGCTTCTCGTGTTGGAGAGAACTTCTCCTTCACTAGGAGAACTTGTTTTGTTGAGTTGTGTGTCCAAATGAGGCACCTAGACTCTCTATTTATACACTTTACAAAACTAAATTTTGACCCTAACTAGGTCGACTTACCTTAGGGGAAAATAAAAATATTAAAAAATAACTTTATTTTATTTATAAACTTTACCAAGGTTTACATTGATTCTTTCAAGGGTTTACATGAATGGTTACATGATTATGGTCTCCGTAGGAGATACAAAAAAATATAATAAGAATTACAATAAGAATAACTTTCGAAGTTGCACAAAAACCAACACTCCCTCTCAACAAGGAAGGTATTCTTTGGGCATACACATCATCAACATCACGATCCTCTAGGTCTCTTCTATATAGCACATATGTCTTGATCACCTCTATACATACTGAAGGTTGTCAACATGATATATGTCCGTTGAGAGGTGTCATCATGCATCTGATCCACTCAGTCCATCAATGAATCTATCATATCTACAACTCTGCACTGTCCATCGGAGATTCATCATCATCATATGTCTTATCCACATAGTCCATCCATGAATCCCTCAGCTTTTCAACTTTGTGCGGTCCATATGAGAGTCGTCATCATACAACCGATCCACATAGTCCATCATTGAATCCATCAGCTCTTACAGTCCATCAGAGAGTCATAATCATACATCCAACCCACATAGTCCATCGATGGATCTATCAGCTCTTGCAGTCCATTGGATAGTTTCCATCATACATTCGATACACATATTCCATCAGTGAATCCATCATCTCTCATAGTCCATCGAATATTATTGCAATCAATGTATCATCTACAACCAGTTCAGCTCTACTGGTGATGGGAAACTCCCATACTTGGATGACATCCTGAACATGCTTCACATGACCATCTACTACATTTTCATCTCTACTACCAATGGGATTTCTCCCATACTAGGATGAGAAACATGATGAGCGTAGGCACTAGTGTACACGACCATATACTACCTTCCTGTTTCTACTGCTAATGGGATTTCTCCCACACCATCCTGAGGACTGGGGAAAGTAGAGGCACCAAGGTACACGACCATCTACTACAAGTCTGTTTCCACTACCGATGATATTTATCTCATACCAGGATGAGAACCAAAAGGAGTAGAGGAATCGGTGTAGAAGAAAGGTATATGTCTAAATCACCTTTCCCTCTCAAGGAGGAATACATTTTCTTCTACTCCAAGTCTTCCATGAAAGTATTCAAATTTTTTCCATCAAAGAGGCTTGGTAAGAACATCTGCAATTTGGTCATCTATTGACATGTACTATAGCTCCACTGCACCATATCGCGAATGAAGGGATATTGAATCACTATATGCTTCAAAATTTGTTAAACATCTGCACACAGCTCTGATTGTCACAATGAATCACAGTTGGACCTAAGATCTGACCAAAAAAACTTGCAAGGAGTTTCTAAAGCCATACTGCTTCTCAAACTGTTGTACTAGAAGCCATATAATGGGCCTATGTTATACTGATTGTTACTGAGTTTTGATTCTTATTGCATGAGGAAATAACTATAGAACCCAAACTGAAGTAACACATGAGATTACTCTTCATATATGCAACGCATCCGATCCAATCTGAATCTCAAATAATTTTCAATTTCAATTCACATTCTCAAGCATATTGGAATCCATATCCAACGGTGCAACAAAAATATCTAAGTACATGTTTTGTGGTAATACAGTGAATTTTCCTCAGCTCACTCATGAATAAGATGAGATCATTCACAAGAAAACATATAAATGAATTGGTGTTTGTTAGATACATCAATGATCCAATCAATTAGTGATACATGGTGGAATCAATCAAGTCATAAGATGAAGTTGAGTCCCTCAACTTCTTCAAGGTTGCATCCATCGGAGTAGCCATGGACTTGTAGTCCAACATTCTAAATCTCTTTAGTATATCAATGGTGTATTTTCCTTGAATTAGGAAAATGTCCTTCTGCCTCTTCCATACTTCTAATCCCAAGAAGTAATGCATTAATCCAATATCTTTCATTTCAAACTCAAAGGAAAGCTTCTTCTTACACCATGCAATTAGCTTCTCATTTCCTATGAGAAACAAGTCATCGACATACAAAACTAGAATTAGTGGCTCATATTCCACAATATTGTATTGGGATCTGCATCACTCTTGGTGAATCCCAAGCTCACCAAGTATCCAAATATCTGTCCATACCAAGCACATGTTGCTTGCTTGAGTCCATATAGATCATTTTTCATCTTATAGGCATGGGACTCCTTCCCATAGACAACAACCCCATTTGGTTGTTCAATATAAACTTCTTCCTTGATTATTCCATAGAGCAAGGCAGTCTTGACATCCATTTCATGTAGCGTCCATACCATAGATGAAGCAATATAAATAATGGTCCTACTAGAAGTATGCCAAGACATTGGAGAAAATGTTTCATTGTAATCAACTCCCTCCTTCTAAGAGAATCCTCTAGAAAAAAATATATGCTTGTGTTTTTTCCATAGTACCATATGCTCCATGTTTAATCTTGAAAAGGAACTTGGAAGTCATTACCGAATTCCCCTCAGGTCTCGGTACAGCCTCCCACACATCATTCCTCATGATGGATTGGTATCCTTCCATCCTGGCATCATTCCAAACTTGGTTCCTAGATGCTTATTCATATGTTTTCGGCTCTAAGTCAATGATGTGACTCATTAATGCTTCATAATCGAGAAAATATGAGGTGTTTTTATTTCCCAAAAATCTCCATGAGGAGCTTCATGCCCCTCTGCATCCTACAACATCTATTGTGCTCATCTAGGCCTCTCTGAGTCAACAACAATGTATGTGGGAGCATCAACTGGCTCAATTAGATCAATGGAGTCAATCAGTTCTTCCTTTGGCAACTCCCTCTGAACTACTGGAGGTTAAGGTGATCTCATATCTTCATTTTCATCGATATCCATGTCATATCCTCTTCCTTTATAGATATCCATTTGTTCTTCAAAGGACATATCCTTGCTGACTTTGATTTGTTTCGATCTTGGAATGTAATTTTTGTTGGCCTTTGAAGATTCACTGTATCCCATGAAAGTCCCCTTCTTTCCCAAAGGATCTAGTTTCGTCATTTTCTCCTTGGGCATATATATGTAGACTAGATATCCAAAGATACGAAGGTGTCCCACTTCTGGATTTACTCCTGTGAAGGACTCTTCAGGAGTCATGTTATTCAATATTTTATGAGGGAATATGTTTTGTACATAGACAACTATTCTGGAAGATCCTTCCCATAAGAGAATCGGCAGACTTTGGTCATGTATCATGGATTTGGATTCCTCCACAATTGTTTGATTCCTTCTTTCAACAATACCATTTTGTTGATGGTTTTAGGTAACATTAAGTTCCCTATTAATTCATGCTTCCTTGCAGAAATAATTAAACTCTGTGGATGTATATTCTCCACCATTGTCTGATATTAGAGTTTTGATCCTCTTTCCCAACAGATTCTTGACTTGTGATTTGAATTATTTGAACTTCTTGAGAACTTCCTCAGATTCATTAGTATGGAGAAAGTATATCCATGTCTTCCTTGAGTGGCCTTCAATAAATGTTACATATTAGTTGTAACCTCCCAATGAAGTAACAATCATAGGTCCACACAAGTCAGCATGCACTAGATCCAATACATGGGTACTTCACTTAGTGAACCTCTTACATAGCACGTGCGATCATGGGATATTAAAGAATACCCTTAATTTCAAGAGATATTGACCCAAACTCTTTTTGTTGAAACCCCCTCCCAATACTTAAAACCTCCTGTCCACCCCTTTTTATACCTCAATCCTTATAAGCCAACCTAACCACCCCCACCTTAAACCCCTCATTCCCCCAATACCTACAATATATTGGTTTGATTTTTTATAATTTTAAAACCCACAATATGAACTAATGTGATAGGATATTGTTCAACAAGTGAAGATCCCATGATCCAATATTTCTTTGGATCTACTCTTTCTATTCGAGAAGGATCCATTAGTATTATTTATAAGCATGCATATTTTGCATACTCCATCATGGTCTACGTGAAGTATTGGTAGACTTGTTACAATGTTTCTTAATTGTGGGAGAGCTCTATAGTTGATGTGAGCTAATATTATGTGTCATAGCTCACCCATGCTAGTGGAGTCATGAACTAGTGCTTGAGCTGGTGGAGTGTTCAATTGATACAAACTCTCCTCTCTTAAATTTGTTTTGATGTGTCCATACTTAAGTTCTTGTTCCAAACAAGCACTTACCCATATGGAAATGCAATTTTATATCCCTTGTCCTCCAAGGAAGAGATGGAGGCAATGTTTCTTTTCATACCAGGAACATAGAGCACATAAATTAAATGTGACATGTATTTAGATTATATTTGAAGTGAGGTATCCCCATATCCTCTCATAGTATAGTTGGCATCTGTAATGTCCCTACTTGAATTTTTGGGAAAAAGTACAATTTGGGCAAATTCAGGATTAGCTAGTCATGACTGTAGGGGGTTCCAACTGATTCCAAACGGTCTCATATTTGAAATTAAAGGGTAGGATTAGTATAATAACATCCCAGTATGATATATGAACACTTTTTATCTAAAATTTAATCTTATTAAACTTTTTTTGGGGCTAAGGAGAGAAAGTTCCAATTTCCTAGGAAATTGCCCCCAGGGGTGGATGCCAATTTGGCTCTCCAACTCAAGTAGGACCCTCCCAAATTTAGGAATAGAGTGTGGGGATGAATATAATACATCAATGGATATCATTAATCATGGTAATTAATATACTCAAACTGATTTATTATTTGCAACATTTGTATGGTAACTTTCATGGAAATTGCTTAAGGGGGAATTGCATTACTAGCTCAAATTTGACACACGAAAACTAGAATAGATGGTTCTTAAGTAACATGAAATATAGTGGTCATATAAATAATACAAATTACTACCCCAATATCAAAATAATAATAGAATAAACCTGACAGAAATATGATATAAAACTCCTTCAAGAGTGAAGCCAAATTCATAAAAACTAGTGATGCAATGCCATGAGAATGCAAGATTTTCACACAGGAGTTTCTTGGATTTTGAGATACAGAGAATATGGTCATGAAATTAAAGATTCATACATAATTTATGGCTTCCACAACACCATAAAACTAATATAATAACCCTCTTACAAATATTATATAAAACTCAATCAAGATTGAATCCAAATTCATGAAAACTAGTGGTGCAATGGCATGAGAATGCAAGCTTTTCACACAAGTGTTTATTGGATTTTAAGATACAAATAATATAATAATTAAAGTAAATATTCATAAATCATTTATTCCTTTCAGAACATAAAAAAAATCATAGAATTACTCTCATACAAATATGATATAAAACTCTTTCAAGATGGAAGCCAAATTCATGAAAACTAGTGATTTACTGGCATGAGAATTCAAGCTTTTTTTTCATATGAATTTCTTGGATTTTGAGTTAAAAAGAATTTTTAAATAAAAGTATAGATCCATAAATCATATAACCTATCTTGGGAATCAAATGGATTCAGAAAATATCAATCACCACTCCAGCAAGTGTGCCATTAACATGAGAGTGCGGGGGAATGGAGAAGAAGGAATGAGATAATAGGGAGATAGATGAGAACTTGAAATGTATGGAATTCAACCTGAAACCAAAAAAAATCCATTAATATCCAATGAGAGTTATGAATTTCCTCTCTATAAACCAACTTGGAAAGGAATCCAACTCCCTTGAAATTGGTTCACAAGCAAGGAGAGTGAACACTCACCATGCACTAGACAAGAAAAATATCTCCAAAATGAAAAAGGGCAATTAATAAATGATAAAAAAAAATTCTCCTTCCTCATGATATCCTTTTATTAAATTAATGAGGCCTCCTAAGGTTGAATTTCCCTCCACGTGATTCCTCCAACTGACCTTAGCGGTTTTGTAACTCCTATGACACTTGTCTTCTCCTTCATGTTCCAATTCTTTCCCCGATTTGAATGGTTTTCTATAAATACCAAATGCACCCTCTTGGTGGATATTTTTATCCCTATCATTTCATATTTTTCATAGGTCTACAATTAGGTATGAATGTGTCATATTTGTCATAGAATCTTTCATCATTAGTTTTCATAGAGTGCATGGGATCTCCTTCCAAGTGGCACACATTGTCTTCTTAGTGTCTTCCTCTTCCATGGGAGTTACTCTACTATCCTAATTCAAATTCCTTGGCTCATGATATTTTATGTGACACCACATAGCCCTCCAATAATTTTACATTCCTCATTGGTGTTAGGGTTAACATTGACTCGGGAATCATTCAAAGGTGGTTGAGGTCTAGAACATGGATTGGGAACATGGTTTATTATATCCCATGGTATTGGTGGCCAATGGTATTTGGTGCCCCATGGTATTGTACCATGGTATTGCATGTAAATAATAATTTATAACTCTTGAGGAGGTTCCATAATAAAGTAACCTGGAGGTGAGTGGTGGTTAGCTCACTTGGATTGGCTTGGTCGATTTAGGTCAAGGGAGATAATTGATCTGTTATGGTGGTTTTTCCCGGTTTTGGGTTTTCCACACAAACATTGTGTTCCTATATTTAATGGTTTCTTTTTCTTATTATGTTCTCTCATTGTTTAATATATGTATGCTCGTTTATATCCTAAGAATGTGTTCAAATTTGGATGATGTGTGGGGGAATCTACTCATCCAAAGAATCCACAAGCTTCCAATTGTCTCCATGAATCAATGCCACCTTATTTTCTTAACATTTATTATTTATGTGACCCATTTTAATGATAATATGGTAAGATATATCTCCCTTATTACAAAATTTATGTCTCCAACTCAACCTAGGGAACTAGTAGGTTGGTGAAACATTGTTTGCAAGTAGTCTTATTTGGATGGGGACATGAAAACATCATATCCAAGTACAACATGATGATTTTGATATACCTAAATAAGTATGTTACTATTATTACTAATTAATTAACAATTAGGTTAAATGTCAAAGGTCACCTCTTTTCAAGGTCCGACCATTCATAGGTTAGCTTCCATATATATTGTAAGCCCGTCAATGTAATAAATAATCAATTCAATAGTATATATATATATATATATATATATACATATATACATACATACATATATATATATATATATATATACATATATATATACATATACATATACATATACATATACATATACATATACATATACATATACATATATATATATATATATATATATATATACATATATACATACATACATACATACATACATACATACATACATACATACATACATACATATATATATGATCATTCTTATATATTGGCTCAGATATCCAAAGGCCATTTTTAATATTAGGATCGAAGTCATATAAATACCACACATTATTAATTTGCCAATTATTTTTTAAAAAATATGTTGAATTTATTAGATAACCACTCTTGCCAAAACTTGGGGCAAATGATCTGACATTTTTTGCCCTGATTGGTTCAAGCTAGGGTATTAATAGTGGTAAATAAACTACAACTCTTTGGCTATTGTAGCAATTTGAAGCAGCCAAGGAAGGAAGATCTATATACCTGCAGTATCAGGCCCAAAGGTCAAAAACCATTTTTGTAGATAAATGTTGCGTCCTTGGAGGTTGTTGTAGTTGCTTTAATATTATTGAAGATCTCAGTGGGAATCAAAACCATTTTTGTAGATTAATGTTGCATTCTCGGAGGTTGTTGTAGTTGTTCTAATATTATTACAGACTCAGTGAGGAGTCAAAAAATTCACTGAATCAATCTTACTGCTGAAATGAGCTAACCATACTCAATAAACAGTGGGAAGGGTTTCCAAGATTTGACAATTATTCAGTTAGTATAAATGAAGATGGAAATTCCATACCAGAAACTTGATGAGTCCATACTAGAAACTTCCATAGTCTACAAAACATTTCCTGTTTTGGTAAAAAATTTAACATTTTTTTAGCTTTTTCTATTTGTATCAGTTTCATTTTAGAATTTTTGCTAGTTTTCTTGAATCTAAATGATATTCCTGATCTTCAAATTTGTTGGGTTGATCATGTGTTCAATTATTTGTGACTTTGATTTTTGTTACATGTAAAAAGAATGGCCGATGATGCATAGGGTTGACAGGCCTAAAAGCTCAGGGAAAATTAGCATAAAAACAGGTTGTAACAACCATGTCTTAGAATGCTCCTTGGCAAACTCTTGTTTGGAATCATATCCAAATGGTGATGCATGTTGTAGGCATAAAAGGGTGGTAAATGCCATATTTTTGTTGGTAATTGTATTTGTCCAAAATGGTTGTTGGTAAATTCCTTTGTCCCAATGGCTACAGGATGTCCCAATGGCTATATGATGCTAATCAAATCATGTTAGCATTGTCTACTCATGAGGTGCACTTCTCAATTTTGAGAGAGGTTAGTGTTCATGATTTATAGAGAACAGAGTGTAATAGAACTATTGGTATTCTTCACTATTGTGTAGTATTTCAATCTCATGACTATTTGCTTAGAATCAAGATCAAGGTCCTTATTTTCATTTGATATGGGTCATGATGCATTGACATGCACAAGGAGCCACTAGGATTTTATTTTAAGGATTTAATGAGTACATTTTTATTGCTATTTAATTTTTTTATTGCACTTTTGTGCATTACATATTGTAACATCCACCCATTCTCTTAGATCACGTTGCCTTGAAGCAGCAATGGTTCATACATTGTCAAACTATTAGAAATAATTATTGCATCTTTGTATTGGGAAGAGGTTCTGGTAGTCCTATCTTTGAACTCATGGGAAGTACTTTCAAATTTATATCACTCTTATTGATCTCTAGATATGTTTTATATGTTGATGACCTTCACCAAACCCAATAAACGTTTGAACGTTAACCCAATAAACTCCTAAACTGCTATACTCATCTATGCTCAAATTTCAATACTTAACCCCATTTCTAGGCTTTACTCTTGAGTGTTACCGGGAGACAAATACCAAAAACCATTGAGGGTAGGATTTATGCTTAGAAATTCTACACATGCACCATATCTAAGCATGGTTAGTGACAAAATCATCCCCACAAAAGTAGAGACTCTCTTTTAACAGTTTGTCCTTTATGAAAAACAGAAATTAATGCTCATCCTTTGTTCAAGATGAAATTTTTTAATTGCCTGATAGGTTTGTATGACTAAAATGCATTCAGATCACATTGTCATCTCTTTTACTATAGTCTTTAAAAATAGTGAGAACAATATGATAACATTTCCTCTTTCCTTATATATGTAATTGTGCAGATTGTGGTTACGCCTGGACAACAACACAGATGCTTCCTTTGTGGTCAAGTTGGTGATTTTGCAAATGCATGTGAAGGACAGCCAAAACGAAAGCAAGGAGATTTTGATGAGAAACGTGGTGAACTAAATGTTAATCCTAAAAATCCTTATTAGGTAAGTCGAATATATGTATAATTTTTTATGTTAGGATTTTGGTTATGCATGCTTGGAGGTTTTTTCTTTTTGTCAATGTTCTATGGTTGCATTAATACTAATAATGGTCCCATTTAGGTCATGATAATTAAAGCAAGTTTCAAGATCATTATAGATCATGTGGATGTTTTACTAGTATTTTTACATCTAACTTGTTTTTGATATCTCAAATATTTGGCAGTTCGTCAACATCTGGGATTTACGTGAATATTTAGAGTATGATATGAATATTCCAAAACCTCCAATAGAGATTGATTTTGAACGGGTTGTGGATGATTTTGTCTTCATCTATTTCTTTGTTGGAAATGATTTCCTTCCACACATGCCTACATTGGAAATTCGTGAGGTTTGTATGTAGAGATGTTACACCTCCTATATTCTAATTAAATTCCTTAAATAGTCACTGAATAAATATGATTTAAATTTACATTCTGTTCTAAAATTCATTTAAGTTGAAACACTTGGAATATTTTTATGTCCAAGTTGATTGTTGTTCTAACTTCTAAGCATGATTATCTCTAGTGTGTAGACAGTTTATTATAGATCTATTTTTACAACTCACATTCTCTGTTTTGGTTTTGTGACAATATTCTCTAGGAAGATAATTTGTTGGTGGCTATTTTCTATTTTACAAGGTTCAATTAATTTGCTCATGGTTGTATACAAGAAAGAATTCAGTGCAATGGGTGGCTATTTGACATATGCAGGCGAGGTATTATGATAATGATTGCATTTATTATATAATTTTTGTTGGCAAATATTATGTTGACAGAAGGACTTCACTATATGTTACTAGATATTGTGATATTTTCACTTTGGTCTTCTAAATCTTGCAATCTAAAGTTGTGTGGCCTTTGAAATTTTAATTATCACTTGAATCACAAGATCTCATGTCCCCAGATTGATGGAAATAATACCGAGTTCATCTTGACCAGATTTATCCAATTGCTGGCATTAAAGCTGTATAATGTTTTCTCTTTTTGAAATTCCAAATGCACACTGGGATTTTTATAAAGGCTATAGGACGTCTCCTATGTCTGAAATTACTGAACATCGAATGAAAGGGTGTTAACTGGTTTGGATACAACTAGCATTTCCAGCTAAGCTGATATCACACTAAAATGTGGAACATTTTATCATGCAGGTAATATTGGAAAAGGTGGAGCATTTTATTCAGGCTGTTGGAACATATGAGGATAGGATTTTTCAAAAGCGAGGTCATATTCACGAGGTACACATTTAGTTTATATGAAATTATGAAAACATTTGTAAGTTGTACGTATTTGGGCCTTATTTTAAAAAAAACACAGTATACATTTTTTAACTATTCAATAACACCCACTGAGCATAGCACCCTTCCATTGGGCCAAGCTGTGAGCTTAATAACGTTTTGAATAGGAACTCTATTCGATATGAAAAATGGAAAATGGGTCAATAGCTATTTTTGTAGAGAATTTTATTAGGAAATACATTAAGCTAAGAGAAATACTTTGTTAAAACTGTGGAAATATTAGGAAATACATGTATTTTACATGCTCACACATATTTTACATGTATTTTTATATATGCATATCCAACCATATTGTATCCAATTTCTTCTCATATATGGACATATATCTATCTATATCCTGGTAACTTTAGCTTCTGACTGATAACTAGATGAATTATCATAGTTGACTTTTGTTAAGTATTTGATTGCTAGTAATATATTAGGTGAGACTAACCTAAGCTTCTTGTTGGTTTTTCTTAAAATTTACGCTCGTTTCCTTTATATCCAAATGACGGCATAAAATATGCTCTGCAGGATTAAATGATTGTTATTGCATTTTTTTTATGGGAATGACCCATCTCCTGAAGGATACAACCTAGAAAAGTTCCCAGAAAATGGCAAGAAATGGACGCCAACAAACCATTCCTAGGGAGTTCTTGGAATGGTTAGTATTTTAGAAATGGTACTAGTATTTTCTCTAAACTTTCTTTTTGATCCCTTTGATTCCTTCATCATAATGAGTACCATTATCCACTCGGTGTAGTTATGTTTAGGAAGATGTTGTATATTCTCAGTGTATGCGGTTTCCACTGAAAATTCCTTCCATAATACCTTCAACCCCCACCCCCCAACATATTTAGTGAGTGGTCTATTCCTCTTGTGCCTTACAAATCTTTAAAGACATTGGAATTAAGTTTCCTTATAGCACTCATGCTATTTCCAAAATGCATTTCTGCAGTTAATTCTCAATTCTCATGCTGTTAAATGCTTGAATCGACAATTCACAATTCATTGCAATGATATAAAATCTATTTCAAGACACACTCTCTTTGTTTTCACTCTTTTTTCCCCATTCTGTTAGAACTGATCTTATGCAGGTAACTATGTTGGTACATAAGTTATAACTTATATCATGTGTAATCACATGCAGCTAGGACCAATAGTAGAATTGTCTGTCTACTAGAATAAGGTGCAAGATATTACATGTTTGTAACTAGGCTGTCATAATTTGGCTGCTAGCTAGACTGGTGGAACATTGCTTTTTTCTTTGGTTATGTGCATGCACTAATGTGTATTGCTAATCACATGGCTTATCAGGTCTTGATATAACTAGAATGCCCAAGCTACATGATTTTAGGTAACCAAATTGGTACTATTACATTGTCATCTTCTGATACATGAAACACTATTGATGTTGATGAGTGTCCTTTCTGGTATTACAAAGCTTCTTTCTCTGTTTCCTTGTTCGACCATTAGATACTCAAAGTTGTGTATTGATCCTTTTTACCATTATATAGGACTCTATAAGTTAGGTTCTCAAATTCTTAAAGGGTTCTAGCTCAATGGAAGAGCACCTGCCTTACAAGTAGGGGGCTGGTGGTTCAATTCCTCCATGCCCTAATGATATTATAATATCGGTTAAATACTAAAATGACTAAATTAGTGACCAAAACATGAGAGATGTGAAACTAGGCATTAAAAAGGATGCAACACATGGCGCTAATGATGAAGCCAAACATGGCGTTGATATGGTAGCAAAATAAGATGTTACTTTGGATGCAAAACATGGCGTTGCATAGGAAGAAAAATATGGTGCAACAATAGAAGAAATATTTGGCGTCATTTTGGTAGAAAAACATGATGCAAAAAAGGAAGAAAAAATTGGTAAATTTGGAAGCGAAAATTGGCACATATTTGGATGTAAAACATGGTGCAAAATGGGATGCTAAAGTGGTAGCAAAAATGGATGCTAATTTGGATGCTAACATGGTGCTATTAAGGATGCAAATATGGCACTAACGGGGGTGTCATTTAAGAAGCAAAAGCAGACACTCACTAGGAAGCAAAGAAGGACGCTATTTAGGAAGCAAACCTCGATGTTGTTTAGGAAGCAAAGTTGGGCACTATTCTGGAAGCAAACCTTGACGTTGTTTAGGAAGCAAAGTTGGACGCTATTCTAGAAGGAAAAAAAGAGACACTATTTTGGAAGTCATAAGGGATGCTATTTAGGAAGCAAAAAAATATGTTTTTTGGGACGCTTTCAGTTTTGTCCATGACACGTCCCATTTAGCGTCTAGTTTGACCACTCAATGTAAAAGAAAATTACACTAAAAAAGGATGCTAAATGGGACGCTAATTCCAGGATTTGTTGTAGTGAAAGGATAAGGTTTTATCCTATAATTTTTTTTGATAAGATTGAAAACATGTTTATGGTCACTCTAAGTGATCTTGAAACTGTTTTCAATATCAATGAGTTACTACATGGATTTTAGATGGAATCCAAAAATTCTAGAAGAACATGCAAGAGTCTAGTAGATACAAAAAATGACTTGAAGATCCTAAAGGATAAGTTATGTGCACTAACCAAGAAACATGAGGATGTTGATATGATATTGAATGAGCAAAGAACAGGGGCATCACCAATGGAACAATACGATATCACATTCGTTCATATTGAGGGTTTAAAAATGGTAAAAAATTCAAAAATTATATTGGGCATATATTTAGGGTTAAAGGGGTACTTTTATGTTAATAAAAAATATGCAATATTATGGGGGTTTGTTTATCCGGACTAGAGCAGAAATGGGCATGAGAAGGGTGGGTAGACCTAAATTCATTATGGGTGTGTCTGCTTTTTGGAATCGCATCCATTTTTTGACAGCATTTTCCATTTGCACCTTCCACAGATTTTGGAGCTTCTCGGTGCTGAGCTTTCAAATGACCACATATATGAAAATATGAGTGCTTCCTTTGTAAACCAAAAGAAACAAGACAGGTTGTAGCTAAACCACCATATATATATTCTTCTTGGTGAGGTAAACCCTCATATGATTGAAACAAAAGTGAGCGCAGGTGGGAAGGAATGAAACAAAGGATGTTTTCTATGAATAGAAGAAGGGCCTCGGTACCCGACCCGACACTGTCACAAAAGGTATCATGGTTAATTTGTGATTCACTCAACGAGAGAGCATATCGCCTTACCCAGCTCAAAAAATAAAGCACAGGTTTGTTCCATGCTATGAATATGGAAATGTTTCATATTTTACTAGTCCCTTGAGCCTAATATGGAACTTACTATAGTTGAATTTGTAGTTTTGGGATTGAATGGGAGTGAATTTGAGATGATGTTATTAGAATATTAGCTGAGCAGTATTTTGGGATGTTCAACACCTAGGCCTAGTATGTTTTGCATTATATGTGCAATTACTTTGAAGGTGAGCTCATTAAACAAGCTTCTGGTTTTCCTTTTGTAGTCAGTATCATAAGCCAAAAAAAACTTGTGGGAGAAATGTTGGCATAGGTAATCGAAGGAGAAGTGTGTGTTTGTTGTATTCAAAATCTCCTGAAACAATCTGGACTACCAAATTTCAGTACTCCCCAGTTCCAAAAGCCAAAATGTTTTCCACGGTAAGGGTAATTTGCTTATAACTATTAGTTGAAATCGCTGGATTCTTTGTCAAATATGAAATAAATACAATTTTATGTTTATGATTTTGTTTTTGGTACTTTTGAGTACAGGCATACAACCTCCGCAAGCACATTATTTCCAAGAAAGATGCTACAACAAAGGGTAAGTGGGTATCTTGAAAAATTCCGGTAGTTTTAAATGCGAGATTAGATTTCGTGGGGAGTGTTTATTGATAATTGTGAATGAAAATGATAGATCCTACAACGACAATGCCAAACAAGAAAGCACTAACAACCATCGAAAACAATAGGAGGGCCTTGGGTGATATTGACAATTTGGTGGGAGCTCTGAATGCCAATTACAATATCAACAAATATGGTGTCATAGAGTATGTTGTTTGATGTTATTTATTGTTTATTATGTCATATAATAAACCAAATCCCTGCCAATGGCCTTGTCTTTCTGCAATTGGATTTCTGTTTTTGCAGTTTTGTTGTTCTATTTCGTGTTTTCTGCCTCAATTCACCCAATAATTGAGAGAAATCTAGTTGTTAATTCATAGAACTCATATCTATTCGGTTCAACCCCTAGTTGACTGCTATTCATTTACATACAGTTATTCCAACTATATTAGAGATTATATTTTGGGTTACACATGCATTATTATACAACAAAACTACACTAAGAAACTATCATCAATTCCATATTTTACACAGATTATGGAATTCTTCTCATCACTAATATAAAGAGTGGTTCACACATAATAACAACGTAGATCAATAATGCTATTACTCATAAGTTTTGTACATGAGTTCTGAAAATTCATAGATTTCTCATACCTCTAATCAGCCCGATTAAACTCTCATTTTGGTCACTTCTAGTGTCTTTTGTTTTTCATCGCCCATTACCCGTATGCTTACAATTATTTTTTTATTATGGAAAATAAGTTTGATTGAACAATTTATTAATCCACATCAAGATTCAATAGTAATGATTCTAGTGATCAATAGTCATATCTCTCTCCTTCTCCATGAGCTTGGACTGTTAGTGTGACTCACATTTCAGTTAAGATGGCCTAAAGGAAAACTGAAGAGAGTTTATAGATGTGAAACTCTCATCATTATTGAACTAAAGGACTTCTATAACGGATTTTGGAATGAAGAAATGTTTCCTATAGAAACACATATTAACAAATAGTCATTCCATTACATCAACAAAGTTTGGGAAGTATGATTCAATTGAAGGAAAGAAATAAGAGACCTATGTATGCGGTAGGAGCACCTTCTTTACAAGTCTAATTTGTGACCAACTGATAAATATGTGGGTGATGCCTCTATATAAACCTGGAAATGAAGATTAGCTATGGGAACCTATCCATCCTACAATCATATAACATCTATCCAGTACTAGGGACAATATACTGAATAAATATATTGTTGAAAAACCACATGACTATGTTCCAAGATCATGGATTGATGGCTCAAATTGGTTTGTGATTTTTGTACAAAAAGAGGAGTTCAGGGTCATGATGAAAGGATCATTTTACCTTCAAGTTATGGGAAAATTTCCAATTATCTATGCCTCTCTATCAAAATCCAATGCTAATTCAAGAATAGTAATGAATACCTATAACAACAACATCCTTGTTGCCATATCTGACTTGCATTCAACCCATTAAATGTATGTAATGTTATCCTTACGTGGACCTGTAAATACAACACTTGGGAATCATGTAATGAACATTCATTTCCAGTATATTATACTATGTTTCCATTCCTATTTCCACACTTAATAATCATGACTATTGATATTCAATGGATAATCTATTGATTCACATCAACAAACCAATTTTTTTAGTAGTGCACCTACAACAAGAATCAACATGCTAGGTTACAGAACATATATTAGCACGATGAAAATTATTCCTACATGACTGTGTAAGAGTGTTAAATCTATGCAATAAATAATATTAGCACATCTACAACATAGTGCCAAATTCTACTCAAATCCACATCAAACATCAGTCACTACAATGCGTATTCCACATTAATGATTATGTGTATGATATAGTGATCAAAATCTATAAACCCATATTTATATAAATTCTTGGTGAGCCTCTCATTAGTGCAACTCCTCCACTCATCGCCTTAGTCAATCTCAAACTCCTCTCGGGATCAAGATATAGACATGTTTAAAAAACATATTATGCTCTTTAAAAGAAAAAAGAGGAATTAGGAAACTAGACAAGGTCAAACTTAAAAGTCATGGATGAGAGACTATATTTTCAATTTAATTGTGGTTTGTTTTGCAATGTAAAGAGGTTTGTTAAGAGAGAATGTAATTTTCATTCATATTTTAATGAAATTCTCTTTTCCCACTTAAAAAAAGAAGACTCGAAATATATGATTCATCTACAATTTCAATAGCTTATCAAATAGATTATTGCAACTCCAACAATTAACATGAGCATGCATGAAATTTCATGTAAGGCTACTCATTAGGTTTTGATATCTTAGACCGATGTAATTGTATCCACACTAACTTTTCTATTTTTTGAAGTTTTGATTCCAACTCACCCTTAATTTAAAATAAAAAGGCCTTTTATATGTACCTTTAGTACCTCATTCTAATTTCACCATGACCAATGTTATAAATCCTTGTGTAAACAATAGGAGAATGGAACCATTGCATGTTCTAACTGCACCATTTACCACTTTTCTCCTACCCTTCAGAGCATATATTTCATCAAAACAATTTTATTTTCCATATTGTATGTCTATTGTAAAGACATTTACCCTTAAATCATGTGCCAATTATTGAATATAAGGAATATGTTGCACCCTTTGTGAGTTTGACTATCCAACAATCCGATTTTCCTCTGCTTTGAAGATTTATGCTTTCCTAAGCTGCAATCATAGGACCTTAGGCGTCTTCTTAAATTGTCCTAACCGTATAACTTATAAGTTCCACAAATTACCTTCTACTAATCATTATGGATAATGTAAATACTATTGAGGTGATTCTTGTCCAAGTGGTCTATTAGGAAAGTGTCAAGGTCACTTTGTTCAAGGGTTGGGGCTCCTCTCATGGCTATCTTGTTGACTATCAAGGTTAATTACCAAAGGCCCAATCATGGTGACTCAGTTTATTTCCGGAAACTGGTGACTCCCACAGTATGTTGTTAATGGTTGTACTTTTGAGTCCCATTGGCCTAGTTTTTTGGTCATTCATAGACATTAATAATATTATCTTATATTATCACTATACAATGAACACTATACAGGTTTTTGCCACCAGACCACTCTAATAGGTGTTACATGTATATCATTTCTATATAATTGGTTAAGGTCAAGGTTGCTATTTTATTTTTTATCCAAATCATTTAGGAGAAAAATGATCTTGAAGTTACTTCAGGCTACTCCAAAGGTTCTGGTGGAAACATTATCAAAAACTCTATGTTTCAGCCCATTGCTTCCTTTAAATTTTTTATTCCTCTGATATTGCAAGAGATGTAATGATTGATTTTCATTTTGAGGAACCGTTATTCTTCCCTATATGAGTTTATTAATTTATATTGGTGGTTGTTGAGGTAGTAGCAGTTCTTGATCTATGATTCTAGGGATTTTGAATTTACTGTACATGTTAGTAGTGAATCCTCTCCTTTCTAAGTAAGATTCTTGTGGTTCTTCTTCATTAATTTTACAATTTTTCTTATAGCATCACTGAATCTACTTCTTGGGTTCTTAGTTGTAGCACCATAGATGAAGTTGATCACTCCCTACATGATAGCCACCACCATGGGACTATGCAATTTATAGTCATCAAACTCATTTTTCTTTTGGTTTTCCTCAACCTTGGAATTTTTTGAGACACTAGTTTTAATCCTCAACAAAAACAAAATTGTGTGAAGCATCCACTTGATTGAATATATCAAAATTGCCTAGTAATATGTATTATGGATATTGCAAAAATGGAAAATCATAAATTTCATTGCCAATTATTTCTTTGATTTTGCATCCACATTGAATCACAAGGATTTCATAACCTTGTTAATTCTAATTCTACTCAACCCTTTAGGTATAAAATTTCAAAAACAAGTTTTCATCAAGACTATTGTAGATTACTTTGTAAAACAAGCCTGTGATATTAAACCTGAAGTTAAATGAGGTAACACATATGAACCTATGTTGTTCTACAACATATATATTTATGATATATGTTGTAATTGTTTGTGTATGGTACCCCATAATTCCACTCATCTTTCAATTGATTATTGATATGTATGAGGATTCTTATTTAGTAATTCACATAGTAATTTTGGACTAACCATATATTTTTCAACTAGGGCCATAGTACCACAATAAGTCAAGTTGTGTTTGGCATCTTGGAAAAGTTTTTATCAACTTAAAACCCCATCTTCATGAATTTGCAAGAAGCTAGAAGTTTGAACAAAGGAATAAACCTAATAGCAGATGAAATATCTACATAAACTTGGGATATCTTATTCCAAGTCAAGAATCAAGAGTAATGAATCTTGAAGCACCTTTATACAAAGAGAGGGAAAAGTTGAAAACGTAGCTTGACCGGTAATTTAACAAAAACATTAAGTCCTTTATTAGCTAATGTTTTGAAATTGTCATCGAGTGTAACTAATCACAAATAAAAGAAATATAGTTTGGGTTCATGATTTAACATATTTAAGTGTAACTAAACATGGAAAAAATAAATAGTTTTGGTTCATTTTTTTAATATATTTACGAGGAACTATCATTGAAGAGATAAATTATGCATCCACATCAAATAATTCTATATGGTGGACGTGTAGCAAATCCAACCTGTAGTTGATCCTTCCAACAAGTTGGTGGAAACTTGTATTTAAATCTGCCAAGCATCCTGTTGGAGCAGAGTCCCGCAGCTATAGGAAAAGCTGCCATTTTGGCGGATAGATAGTATGGTGCAGATGAAGAGATAAGGTGAAGCTACGATGCCGTAGCATGTTTCTAGCTGTAGAGCAGAGCCGGAAACCGTGACTGATTGGAACAGAGAAGTCAAGGAAGACAACAGTACTTGAGCGGCTGAGAAGAGAGAGCTCAACCACTACATTGAAGGCAGCGGCGAAGATAGGAGGGCTCAGCTACCCTCATAAAGGAAAAGGAGCAATGAGGCCGAGGTATTGAAGACAAAGGATAGAAGATGGGAAGCGGTGCATAGTAGCCATGGTCAGCGCTGGGAAGCATGGAAGACTGCAGAGAGCAGTGGTGTGACGGGAAGCGGTGCATAGTACCCATGGTCAGCACCGAGAAGCATGGAAGACTGCAGAGAGGTGTGACGAAAAGCGGTTACCCCAAGTCCAGATATGCTGACTGTCACTAGTTAGGGTTTGGGCTACTGTTGGGATAGGCCCACAGTGTTATAATGGTGAGACCTTCGGGCTGCCTATAAAAGGAAGTATTTTGTATTGTAAAAGGTTGGAATTTTGGGCATTTTAGGCCATCCAGCTAGTCATATTATCAATAGTCTGTTAGCTTACTGTTATTTTGTATTGTAATAGTCTACAAGGATTGATAGAGACAAAGAGAGAGAGAGTGAGAGTATTTTGTAAGAAGGAAATATAGAGAAGAGATCTAGGAGAGAAGGGCTCCAGGCTGAGTGTGGAGTTACCCAGAAGATCTCTAGCTACATATGCGGTGCAGCAGAACTGTGTACCTCTCTCAAGTTATAATATAGAAACACAGTTCTGTGGAGGTAACTTCCACCCTGGAATTGAACCTCGTAAAATCAGAGTGTTATGTGTTTGATTCATGTGATTGTATTTACTTGTTATATCTGTCATTCATTACATGAACTTTGCTTACAGTAAATGTATGTGTATGTTATTTAGTTCACAGCATATTACACGGATAAATGCAAGTTGAAGTCTTTAAGTATTCTATATAAGAGTTTGTCTAAGTTTCACTTGAGATAGTTAAGAGTCGCAGTATAAAACAACCTTGTGTATTGAGTCCTATAAAGTTGAACACAAGTAATGCTAGGTGTGCTGAACCGTAGCGGTAGGATATCACAGGGAGGAGATATCGCACCAGCAAGGGAGCTGTGGTGTGCTACGGTTGAGGATCAAGCAGAGGAAAGAGGTACGCATTGCTCGGGGCGCGGCAATGTGATAAGGATTAGATTCATTGCGAGTAAGAGGAAACGACGCATCGCAGAGAGGAAAGAGCGGTCTCACGAGCTAATAAGAGCTACGAGATGCACACAGGACGCCATACAGAACCTAGTCAAGACACTTGAGTCTTTGGCCAACCCATTAGGATCAATTCAGGTGAGACTTCAGGCTGCTCCGCGGTATGTCACCGAAAGGGCCAGTGAGCTAGGGGTGTTGTTGGTTCATTATAGTAAACCTGGGTCTACCCAGACAACCAACAAATGGTTCCGTTGTCGGTTTTGACCAAACTGAGAACTAATGTTCTATTGGCATCCTACTAGAGACGAAATCAACGAGTGGGTTGTGTCTAACGAGAAAGAGTTTGCCGAACGAGAAAACAAGAGTCCTAGACTGAGTACAGAGGACTGGTTACAAAAACATATCGCTACAGACCTGCACGCGATATTTTTTATGACCTTTGGAAACGAGCTTTACGACTGGTTATCAAAGTTGACTGACAAGAACATATTCAAGAAGAAAAGAAACATTGTCTGGACACCGGAGCTGATTCAGACTGTGAATAACCTTGATAATCCCATTACGAGGACAATAGAATTCTGGCTTGTGAGTGTGCTAGAAGGCTTCGTCACAGAGTTTGCAGTTGACCAGAGAAAAAGCTTCAGCGAGGCTGAGCGGTACTTCTTCAAATGATATCGCGGTAAGTACCTAAAATCTTTAAACTTGTCCATTAAGATGTTATTAAATGAAAAAGGAACAATGGATCTAGTTTCAGATGAATAAGTAAAGATAGTAATGTCACAAGAGTTTGAAAGTGATTTTGATGACATTGGACGTACACGTAGTGGAAAGAAATACAAAGTAGATTTCAGCTCTCCCATATTTGAAGATAGTTCAGATAATACTAGACAACAAAGTCACAGTACCATAGAAAGAACAGAAGGGGGTATCCCTTACCACCCTTATACCCCACAGAAAGAAATCGGAACTCAGAACAATCCCGTAGGAACTCCATCTAGTAGCTCGCAGATAGTACATACTACCGCTACATCACCTCCACCTACACCGCCGAGTGGTAGTAACACATCAAATCAACATCCACCATGTAGAAATAGAATGGGGGATGATATGAAGCTACCTATATTTTAAGGGTACAAGGGCAGAGGACCCAGAGTAGCATTGGTTTCTATGTGAAGCCGTGTGGACCATTAAAGCAATCAATGATGATAATAGTAAACTTGTACAGTTGGTCACCACACTGAGAGAACGAGCCTTAACATGGTATATGAAGTATACCTCAGCGGTACCCAGAACACTTGTCCAGGTCAGGACCTCCATGATTAAAGAGTTTAAGAAACCTAAGTCTAAGTCATAGTGCATTATAGAGCTCAAAGACATCAAACAGTCACCTACAGAGTCAGTGTGGGACTTTCATTAGAAATTTAAAGCCCTTATAGACCAAGTCAGCTTTGAGTTTGCGCTAGAGCAGCATAAGGAATGGTTTATTGCAGCGCTGCTCCCTCACATCAGACTACCATTAATGCAGCAGAAACTCCAGACGCAGGATGACGCGGTGGAGATGGCGATGAAACTAGAGGCTTCACCTCTAGCTGAAACTAGCACAGGTATGACAAACCTGCAAAACCAGTTGGCTAATCTCACGATACAGATGCATGAACTTAAGAAAGGGAAAGAGGTTACGCAAGAAATTTGGTGCGTAAAGTGTAAAGCACAAGGCCATACTAAAGATAATTGTCTAGTCTTTGTAGAATATCTACCAATCGGGGCTCCTAACGCCTTACCACATACCCATGGGCCGTGGTGTGAAATATGCAAAACAAGAGGACATATACCTCACCAGCGCCCTCTACTTCAGAAGTACGTGTAGACACCTAAGAACTTATACTGCGTCTTATGTAAGTCCGTAGGCCATGATGAACACGATTGCCGAGCCTATGATTTCATGGTCGGGAGCAAGCAAGACCTATACAGAGTCCAATCAGAAACACAGGGTCAAGCAGCAGGACCACAGCATGATCCGGCTTATGTTGGCCATGGAGGAGGATTCAGAGGATGAGGAGGATTCAGAGGCTTTGGCCGTGGAGAAGGCTTTGGCCGCAGTTGCAGACCAGTCACTTGTTACAACTGTGGAGTTGTAGGACATTATGCTAGGGACTGTCAAAGCCCTACCACCACATGTAACTATTACAAATATTATGCTCACGCTATAGAAGATTGTCCTATCTTGATAGCTAAGATCAGAGAACCTAAGCCAGCAGTACACCAGAACATATAGTTTATTGCTGCTGAGCAGGAAGAACCAGAACTAAGAGTCAACATTGTGACTCGCAGTGGTGCTTCCACCAATGGGATGTCGCAGGTTACTGAAAAGACCACAGGTCAGAAGTGGGTGCGTAAATATCCTAACAAAGCAACACCACTTGACCTACAGAAGAATAAATAGACATTTCAGGAAGCTAAGAATTTCTTTGATGACTCTATGCAATCAAGATCACAGGTACCATCATCTAGGGGTGTACCACAGCAAGCACCTTGTGGCGTTAGCCCTGACCAGACATCATAGGCTACCACATCGGGTGCTTGCAACGAAGACGAGTTGGCAGGAAGTGTACAATCCTTCCTGTGGAGTTGTTTAAAACTCATGAGAAATGAGCAAGCTATTGGAGAACTTCAGTGCATCATAGATCAGTGTCAGCCATCTTCTTCCGTGAGCAGTGCACAGCGTGCTGTTCATAATATTATGGGACATACAAGAATAGGAAGAGAGATGCGACTCACAGCACAGGTTGGAGAATTTGAAATGGACGAGGTGATCCTAGATCTAGGATCAGAGGTAAATGTTCTAACTAAGTAGACATGGGAATAGATGGGTAGCTCTAAGTTAGTCAGATCACCTATCCATCTGTGATTAGCTAATCAATAGTGGGTATCACCCCTGGGTCGATTATCACAGGTGCCAGTTGACATTGATGGAGTTCGCAGCTCTGCGGACTTTGAAGTTATAGAAATTATTGAAGATAGTAGACCATATCCAGCACTTCTAGGCATTGATTGGGCGATCGGTAACATGGCCGTTATTGACTTAAAGAGAATACAAATGACCTTTGAGGACGCGTAGATCCGGGTCATTGCACCGTTAGATCCTCTTCAAGGTCCTAGATACATTGAACTTATCCGAGCAGAGGAAGAGGCACGTAACATGGACAGTCTCTATCAGATGACTGCGAACCAGAGAAACTACATCAATCCAACCGCAGAAGGGAACATTAGTTGGCAATGCGACAACTCGTGTGCATCGGATTCGGATGTTGGTCTAGAGAACTAGCAGAACAGACTTTAAGAAGTCTCAGTGCGTAGATGTGCGTACATGACTAAGTCACTGCGATGGATTGGCGTAGAGATCAACGAGATTCCATCATTTCATGGTATAACAGACATCCAGGACTTTCTCACGCAGTTTGAACAACAAATCCCTCACGAGCAGAGGATCGCAGCTATGGACCTTGCAGTACGAGCCACACCTGCAAGATGGTGGTATGCACATAAAGAGAATATCACATCATGGGATGATCTTAAGATATTGATGGCGATCAGATTCTCTACTGACAGAGAGTATATCCAGTAGAGATACATAGGAGAAAGTGACCCCAGGTCACATATTCAGACATGTGAACAGAATTGGTTGGATATTTCTGAGGATGAATGGGTTCACCAATTCATTCACACTTTGGACACAGTTCCACGAAACTGGTACACAAAGACTGAATTGCGCAAGGGAATGACTACATGGCCACTTCTAATAGACAGCTTTCTACTCACCTTCGCTTTTGAATCTAAGTATCCAAATGTTGATCAGGCCCTAGATGTAATAAAGATTAAGATATTTGAGGATTGTACCCTATCAGTACATACTCAACCTGAGTGGGCCATCCAGTTAGAAGATGCGCTTGAGTGCTATAACTTTGAAGCAGAACCAGAGGAGGAGGATGAGGATCCTCACAACGTCAACATTCCAGAGTCAGAAGGGACTCGCGATGTTGATGGACCGAAGCTACAGATTCCAGCAATCACAGAGCCGATCAAGATTAAAAAGATCAATATTGGTACAGAAACAGAACCAAAGTTTTCCTCTATTGGATACTATTGGACCGATGAAATAGTTGGACAGATTGCAGACTTGTTACATGACTATCAGGACCTATTTCCCACCAAGTTCACAGAGATGAAGGGAATAGTCGGAGACCTAGGAGTAATGAGGATACCATTGAAAGAGGATGCTAGACCAGTCAAGCAGCGTCCATATAGATTAAATCCACGCTACAAAGAAAAAGTTAAGGATGAGATCGATAAGATACTAGCACCAGGCATCATTGAGCCAATAGAAGAGAGCAAATGGGTTAGTCCTATGGTTGTGCAAGAGAAGAAAACCAAAGGAGACATCAGGATCTGTGTCGACTTACATAAACTCAACGACGCATCGCTTCATGATCCATTCCTGACACCTTTCACTGATGAAGTACTAGACAATGTGGGAGGACAGGAGGTCTACTCCTTCACTGATGGCTTTTCAGGCTATCACCAGATCAGAATCCACTCAGAAGATCGACATAAGACCACTTTTGCAACATAATGGGGCTCATTCCAGTATATGGTAATGCCTTTTGGTATTAAGAATGCACCAGCTATCTTTTCTAGAGTAGTAGTTGCTGTATTTAAAGAATACATCCATAAATTCCTAGATGTTTATTTTGATGATTGGACTGTATTTGGATTAATTGACAAGCACATAGGAGATTTAAGACTGATGTTAGAGAAATGTAGGCAGTACCAGATTTCTCTGAACTTGAAAAAATGTATATTCTGTGCGCCATTTGGTATTTTGTTGGGTCACATTGTTTGCAGGCAAGGCTTGATGGTAGATCCCGCAAAGATTACCATCATTGTAAATCTTCCAGCACCCAACTCAGTCAAACAATTGAAAATAGTACTTGTTCATACCGGGTACTACAGAAAATTCATTAAGAGATACGCAAAGATTACAGCACCGATGGAAAAACTGTTAAAGAAAGATGTAAAATTCCTATGGAACGAGGAATGCCAGCAGAGTCTAAACACACTTAAAGAGAAGATGGTTACAGCACCCATATTAGTATTCCCAGACTGGACTAAGCCATTTCATGTACATGTGGATGCATCTGGCATCACACTAGGGGTTGTTTTAACGCAACCAGGAGAAGGAGGTATCGATCATCCTATCGCATACTTCAGCAGAAAGCTGTCGACATCAGAAAATAACTACACCATGACAGAAAGAGAAGGCTTAGCTATGGTGTACATGCTACAGAAGTTCAGGCACTACTTGTTGGGTGCCTCGTTCAAGATGTTTACTGACCATTCCACATTGAAGTATCTGGTCAATAAGCCAGTGTTAGGGGAAAGAATCTGCAGATGGTTACTCCTCTTTCAGGATTATGATTTTGAAATCATTATCAAACCAGGAAGATTGAATGCTGGACCTGATCATCTGTCATGAATAGACTCAGGAGAAGAGCCAAGTAATCTAGAGGAAAATTTGCCAGATACGCAATTGTTCTCTATTCAAATCACAGAAGAGTACTATGCTGATATCATTCACTTTCTCACTACAGGAAGGGCACCTGAGGAGTTTACCAACCATCAAAAGAGGTAGTTGATTGTTAAAGCAGCATACTTCACCCTGATCGTAGGATAGTTATACAAGTTAGGTCCAGATGAAGTCCTGCGCAGATGTGTGATGCCGCATGAAAAAGAGGCTATTATCAGAGAAGCACATTTAGGTACCGCAGGAGGTCATTTCGCAGGAAATCCGACTGCACAGAAAATCCTGACCATAGGATTATGGTGGCCCACGTTACACAAAGACACTAAGGACTTTTGCAGATGTTGCGATATCTGCCAGAGGGTAGGAAAACCTTCACGACAAGATGAAATGTCACTGCGACCGCAGGTTACATTGCGCGCATTTGACAGGTGGGCTATAGACTTTGTGGGTCCTATCAACCCACCGGGAAAATGAACTAGTGCGAGATATATCATCACGGGAATAGAGTACCTCACCAGGTGGGCAAAGGCCAAAGCAGTAAGAAATTGCTACAACTGCACAGTTCATTTTTGAAAACATCATCACTAGATTTGGATGCCCAGTAATTTTGATGAGCGATCAAGGCACACACTTCTTGAATCGCACCATTGAGGCCTTGACGGAAGAATTCCAGACACAGCACCATAAGAGAACTCCCTACCACCCGCAAGCTAATGGTATGGTGGAGGCATTTAACAAGATTTTAGAAAATGCTCTTACTAAGATATGCAACAACCAAAGGAATGATTGGGACCTCAGAGTTAACGCTGTATTATGGGAATATAGGACTACATGCAAGAAACTTATAGGACACACACCTTTCAGCTTGGTGTATGGATAGGAGGTTTTTATGCCTATGGAGTATATCCTTCCCAGTTTAAGAATTGCTCAGATCACTGGAATGGTTGATACAAACACAGTACATGAGAGGCTAGCTCAGCTGCTTGCCTTAGAGGAAGACAAATTCATCGTTGGATTCCATCAGAAAGTGCAGAAGGCATGAGAAAAATATTGGCATGACAGGCACATTAAGAGTAAGACTCTTTAGATCGGAGACCTAGTACTCCTCTATGACAGTAAATTTCTTAAGTTTCCAGGAAAGTTCAAGACACATTGGTTGGGGCCATATCAGATATAGCAAGTCATAGAGGGAGGATCCGTTCAGCTCAGCAAACTGAATGGGGAGCTTCTTCCCACGATGATCAATGGCAGTAGGCTTAAGCTTTATAGTGATAGCCACTCCACCTCTCCACCCTAAATTAGAGTTGGAATGGTGCAGATGTCCAGTGTAGTTGAAAGGAGGCATCGCACCGGGAATTAGTCTACACTGGAAAGTATTCTAAGTATAAGGAATCGCATAAGGACAGTTCATTTTGAAAAGAAAAAAAAAACGCGTAAGTTATTGTTGAGCAAGTGATGCGGTGTGGCCTCGCAGTAGCGCGATGTTTCTCCATGCCACGTACCCAGTTTTTGTAATGAGACATAGGGATAGTCAAGTCATCGTCTGACAGGAAGTTACTGAGGAAATGACCGGTATACTTTACCATAGATTTGGGCAGCAGCATAATCAATTATCTAGATTTAGCAATTCTTTGATGAGACCGGCGCCTGCATACACACACTTCAAGGGAAATTGATCGGATTTCAGCATTTATTGAGGATCGGGATGATGGGTGTGGTCTCATCCAAGCAATTAATACAACCGACGGGTTCATTCTAGACGGCCGTTGCGTCCGGGATTATCACCTTCGGTATAAAAGCATAAATTATTCATTCGGGAGGGTTACTTTGGAAAAGAGCCAAGAGCTATAGAGTGAAGTGTTAAGTTTCCCTTGTCCAGAGCTAATTTCATTACAGAGTGCTGTGATTTCCAGAGTTTGCGGCCATTGCCAATCCAAAGTATAACACCAAGTGGGTTTTGTCGGAGGATGAACCTATAGAAGCGATTTTGGAAAGATTAGAGCGTGGAGGCCTTACAGCTGCTATGACCATGCCAAGTTCATCACAAACCAGACAGATGCCAAGGATGAGGAGCCAAACTCACATAAGAGAAGAATTCAGTTTAGATTTGGAGGAGGAAGTTCATAATGCAATAGACTACATCATACCATGAGTTGACGGCGCACCGGAGGTAAAAATTCCCAAGAGTGGTAAGTTTCCTGTTCCTATACCACATATTGATTCTCGAGTCAAGGAAAATGGAGATCTGTTAGGATATGCCGCTGTTGTTAAATTTGTAGATTATAACCTGGGCGATAGTAAGACATACCCTCAGCTCCATCCAGATCAGTATCTTATGATTCAGAAGAACCCAAGGATAGGTGCAGATGAATATGTTCACATGGCACATGTCCAGATTCTTGAGCGCTCAGGCCTGCTCAATCTGTTAAGAATACCACATTTTGGACGTGGTGCAGAGGTTAATGTCATGGTGCACATCCTACTTTCATGCATACATGGGGGTTACCTCTGGCTTGGCAACAAGGTCGACCTGAACATCGACCTGATACACTACATCACCGGGCTGTCCAAGACTGGTCAAGACCCGAAGACAAATATAACAGGAAAAACCAATGATTCCAAGCTATCACCAACCCTAGTCGCCAAGTATAAACTGCAGAGAGGAGGTCGGGCTTACGACATTGCAAGCTTAACAGAAAATACCCTTAGATTTACAGCTAGTCTACTTGTAGGTAGACTGTTAACCAAGGTTCACCCAAAGGAAGTCACAGGATCAGTAATTAACCTGGCCATACAAGTTGTAGAGGGGGAACAGTTCAATTGGTATTTATTTTTGTTAAATATGTTTCAGCAAGATTGTTTGCAAGCTCAGGATGAGGCAACCCACCCATTCCATTTTCATGGTTGCTGATACTCCGTGCATTCGTCGGATGGAAGGAGCCGCCCCATACACAATTTTGATAGCTAGCGAGTGGCGAGCCCAGAGGTACGCGCTACACAAACTTATGGGAGACTAGCTGCCCCGCCAAGAAAAAGGTCAATGCGATAGTATTCTATGAGTACTATAGGCTGTTGAGGAACGTCCTCGAAGAAACACCATGGATCAGCAAGGAGATCGTGGACATATATGATTATCGGCTTGATTTTATGGTGGACCGCCATAGAATTTACCTGAGGCCAAAAAGGACTAAAAGGGACGATTGGGCTAATGGTTGGTTCAGGATGACAATGAAGGATATCGAAGGTGCCATCAAGGAATTTAATGACGACTAGAAGCAAGCGTTAGAAGATACCACACCCCTACCATCAGGTACCGCACAGACAAATCCATCGGACAAAGGCAAAGACAAAGTGGAGACCCAGATGCAAGATGCAGCACAAGTGCCACTACCAGGACAAAAGAGGAAAGATCCACCGCAAGTGCCACCAGAGGCATAGATGATGAAGGATGGAGAAAAAGGGACACCAGAGTCATAGACGATGAAAGATGGAGAAGAAGAGATACTAGAGGCACAGAAGAAGAAAAAGCACAAGGCCACAAAACCACCTTCGAATACTGCACTGACAGAGGATGATTATGAACTCATTGCAACAAGAATGCATGACACGTTGAAGAACTCATTTGAGGTGATGCAGACATTGCAGGAAAAGATAAAGAGTGCGGTAGAAAAGCTGCTTCTGGACTTAAAATCAATTACTAAGAAGACTGCCATGATACAGGTTCCGCCAGTAAAGGTGACCGCAAGAGAAAGTTCAACACAGTCAATTTCCCGCGAGGAAATCTTCGCAAAAGATTGCATCAATACAGTTTTGATACCACCAGGGAGCATCTGATTCCCTGCATCAATGAAGGATGTACCAATGTAGATTAGACAACCTGTCGAGGTTAACTTCATAGAGTTCCACATTGATCAGTTACAGATGATCCAGTAGCAGCTAAGCGCAGAGCTCAGAGGTAGAGAGCTCGGGACTTATAAACAGAACACACAGCTGAAACAACAGAATCCAGCACTCGCCACCAGCTATCAGAAAAAGGAAGACTAGTTAAAAACATATGAAGCAAGAGAACATGATCTCTCTCAAGTCTTATAGAGCATCGCATTGGAGTTACCCCAATGTAATATCGAGTTCACCTTGCCTATCCCACAGAAGGTAAGACGAGTTGTAGACAGAGCAAAGGCTCTAGAGGAAAAAGTAACTAGCATGGAAGAAACAGTGGCCAAGATGGAGGAAGACCACAAAATGCATATTGCTGAGCTTGAGGCTAGACCACCGGGCACCCCCCAGGTAGATAAGGACGCCAGAGTAGAGGCTTTTTGACTCACCTCTGTGCAGATGCAATCTCGCATAGACGACGCACTATCGGTGCTAGCTGATGCGATGAACACATGGTCGGAGTTAGATGAGCCTCTCGAGAAAGTAGAAATCCATCAAAGTATTAAGCAGATAGAGAATACCATAGCAGCAATGAAGGAAGAAATCAAGAGCTTAGAATCTCTTCAGAAGATGAGAAAGACGATGGAGATGAACCGCTTGCAGTAGGAAGCGCAGCAGTTGAGAGCAAAGGAGATACACATCAATGACCTACTTCAACCATATCAGGAACAAATCACCAAGCTAGTCAATGCGGTTGAGCAAAAAGTTGGGGAGTTCACTGCCACCAGAAATTAAATTGATGTAGAAGAAGAATCACGTATTAGTCAAGCTATGCTTGAATCTGCATAAGTGCGTGTCGCAGCTATGGAGAACGAAGTCGCAGGACTTCGGGACAAGCTTCAATGCACTTCGCAGGAAGCCAAGGAGAAGCTACAGTAGGAGAAGCCTATTGGTAGTGGCTCGGGGATGAGCCACAAGTAAGTGTTAGGGGACTGTTGGAGCAGAGTCCCGTAGCTATAGCAAAAGCTGCCATTTTAGCGGATAGACAGTATGGTGCAGATGAAGAGATAAAGTGAAGCTATGACACTGTAGCATGTTTCTAGCTATAGAGCAGAGCCGGAAACCATGACTGATTGGAACAGAGAAGTCAAGGAAGAAAACAGTACCTGAGTGGCTGAGAAGAGAGAGCTCAACCACTGCATTGAAGGCAGTGACAAAGACAGGAGGGCTCAGCTACCCTCATAAAGGAAAAGGAGCAACGAGGCTGAGGTATTGAAGACGAAGGACAGAAGATGGGAAGCAGTGCATAGTACCCATGGTCAGCGCCGGGAAGCATGGAAGACTGTAGAGAGCAGTGGTGTGACAGGAAGCGGTGCATAGTACCCATGGTCAGCGCCGGGAAGCATGGAAGACTGCAGAGAGCAGTGGTGTGATGAAAAGTGGCTACCCGAAGTACAGATATGATGACTATCACTAGTTAGGGTTTGGGTTACTGTTGGGATAGGCCCACAGTGTTGTAATGGCGAGACCTTCGGGCCGCCTATAAAGGGATGTATTTTGTATTGTAAAAGGTTGGAATTTTGGGCATTTTAGGCCATCCATCTTGTCAGATTATCAGTATTCTGTTAGCTTACTGTTATTTTGTATTGTAACAATCCACAAGGATTGACAGAGAGAGAGAGAGAGAGAGAGAGAGAGAGAGAGATTATATTGTAAGAAGGCAATATAGAGAAGATATCTAGGAGAGAAGGGCTCCAGGCTGAGTGTGGAGTTACCCAGAAGATCTCTAGCTGCATATGCGGTGCAGCAGAACTGTGTACCTCTCTCAAGTTATCATTATAGAAACACAGTTCTGTGGACGTAACTTCCACCCTGGAATTGAACCTCGTAAAATCATAGTGTTATGTGTTTGATTCATGTGATTGTATTTACTTGTTATATCTGTCATTCATTACATGAAATTTGCTTACAGTAAATGTATGTGTATGTTATTTATTTCACGACATATTACACGGATAAATGCAAGTTGAAGTCTTTAAGTATTTTGTATAAGAGTTTGTCTAAGTTTCACTTGAGACAGTTAAGAGTCGCAGTATAAAACAACCTTGTGTATTGAGTCCTGTAAAGTTGAACACAAGTAACGCTAGGTGCGTTGAACCGAAATGGTAGGATATCGCAGGGAGGCAATATTGCACCAACAGGGGAGCTGTGGTGCGCTGCGGTTGAGGATCAAGCGGAGGAAAGAGGTACGCGTTGCCTGGGGCGCGGCGATGCGATAAGGATTAGAGTCATTGTGAGTAAGAGGAACTTGCGCATTGTAGAGAGGAAATAGCGGTCTCGCGAGCTAAGAAGAGCTGCGAGATGCACACAGGACACCATACAGAACCTGGTCGAGACACTTGAGTCTTTGTCTAAGCCATTAGGATCACTTCGGGTGAGACTTCAAGCCGCTCTGCGGTCTGTCGCCGAAAGGGCCAGTGAGCTAGGGGTGTTGTTGGTTCATTATAGTAAACCCGGGTCTACCCAGACGACCAACACATCCTAGAAATGAGTTGGATAAAATATGAACATACATGCCTTGAATTACTGGACATTGGTATTGATCCTACCACGTCTTGAACATTGGGATTGATCCTTCCATTTTTAGTCAAACTAACATAGATATTTTTATATGAATATTTTCTAAATCTGAATAAATAAAACTTATTTATATGTTACCACTAAAACACCCATGCCATCTATTCTCAAAATCAATCACAAACCATTAGTTTAACCAAAACTAACCAAAAATTGTTTCAAAAAAAACATTTCTATGACAAATCCTCACAGACTAAAAATAGAAAAGAAAATGTTATTGATTTCAAGAACATGGACCAACCTTTACCTTGAAGAAGTCATGATTTATTTAAGACACAATTATAGTCTCTCTTATCCTTGGACGGACTGAAAACTCAAGATGCCTTGATAATAACACACCTCTCTAGAGTCCAAAATACTCCCAAACATGGCTTGCCACTTCAACAACACACCATCCTCAATGCCCAATTCCCCACTGTGAAATTCAATCCTAATATTTTGTACCTCCTTGAAATTGTTTAAAACTACACTGAGCGAATGATGGGAAACCTCAGTGACCATGGATATTTTTTTCCCCAAAAAATGTTGCAATCCCTATTTATGGCTTAACAATGCTACCCCTCATGAATCATCTATAACCCTTGTTCTAGAAAAACAGGGTAAAATATATCTAAAAAAATCACCAATCCACAAAATTGGGGTGAATGGGAGATAAAATCCATTTCATGGAAAATGGATAGGGAAAAATCTCTCCACGAAGTCCCAATTCCTTATCCATTATTATTTCCATGAAGAACCTAATCCATCCTACCTTCACTGGTTAGGGAAGATATTGATTAAAGAATCAAAATTCATTCAAGTAAGGCACTTGGAGCAAATTGGATTAAGGAAATTGTTGTCCATGTCCAAGTCAACATTGATTTAAGGAATTTTTCATTGTCTTTAATTCAAGAAAAGACTCATGCTTTGCTTTGAAGATAGCTGACTAGACTCGAGATGGCTTCCACAAGCCAAAACTACCCCTAAAAGGGTGATTTGTTGTAATGGTTGAGGCTTAGTCTTGTCAACTGCTTGATGATTGACTAAATCACATTAAAGGACTATATACCGATATATACATAGTTGGATGCATATGCACATAGATCCAACAGTGTATATCTATGCATATATTGTCATTAATGGGCTGATGTTCATTGCTTATTGTTTTCTGTATCTTGTAGGGTTGTATACCTCAGAAGCATGTCTTAGTGTAGCACTCATCTGATTTTCTTTTACTTGAAAATGTCCACCTATTTGTTTGTCTGGTATTTCCTTGCACAACAGAAGAGTACTGAATTTTGATCTAACCTTGAATCCAGTTCACATCCTTGGCATGCAAAACTACACTGAGAATCGATCGGTTTCTCTCTATTCTAACATTCACCAAGAAGGGTTTCTCTTCTTGTGTTGGTACTTAGGGAAGACCCGGGTTCTTATACTTTTATTTTAACCAACAAAAAGACCCACAGTGTTGGCCCTTTCGGCAACAACCTGTGAACAGGTTGCAGTCTCACCCGAAAAAGCTATGGGGTGCCGCAGAATCAGGTTTCTGCAGGAAAAAGAGGGATATTACTGTACCTTTAGCCTTAACGAATATTAATAATACAACATAGATCTTTGACAGTCACTTAATTAGCTTCGTAGTTTAGATAAATAGACAGTTACTTGCTTAACCCTTAACTGGGAATTCACAGCGAAGTTAATACTTAACAATATATCTTACTTATGATTCACCTACTTATCAAATGCATAAAACAAAACAACACGAAACAAAAAGGAACCACCACAACACAAGATGTACGTGGTTCACCCCCAGTGTAGGGGCTACGTCCACAGAACTATGATTTATTCAACTCTTTACAAACAACAGTTCTAATCTGCGCAGTCAGCTGCAGATCTCTGTGCACTCAGCTACAGGTCTTCTCAATAATCCCAAAACTGCGCACTTAGTTGTAGAACCTTTCTTTGATTTGCGCACTCAGCTGCAGATCCTTTCTTACAAAACCCTCTGCGCACTTAGCTACAAAGGTCGTCCATGCACACAGTTGGGAATTAACCATAAGAAAACCCTCTATGCACTCAGCTGTAGAGGTCGTCCAGACACACAACTGGGACTTAACCTTAAACCCAAAATAGGCCTTAGCTTCTTTGCATCAAATTATCATCATACCAAAAACCTTCAAAAAAGCTCTTTTCTCCTTTACATAAGTGCCTATTTATACAAGTGCACTATTACAATACCATGTGTTTAAACCATGAGCTTAAAAACCATGTGTTCAAACCATGGGTTAATTACAAAAAAAGGGGCTTTGACCCAACCCCAGAACCCCTAAGACTATTTTGAACCGCAACTCCGCTTACAAGCTTCGCACCAAAACCATGAAGTTGCCAAAATTAAGGACCTTCAAGGTCCGTGCCCCAACAGGCCCCTAAGACTCACCATTGTCCCGTCCCGGGGCACTCTGTTGCTTTTCTGGTGGAAGAATCTTGTTGGTGAAGATAGTGAACTGCTTGTTGAGGCTGCGCATGATATCTTCGGCTGCTTGCTCCTTCTCCATGATCTCCTGTAATGTTGTTGAAGATGCTTCGTTGGCCTTTTCCTATGCGAATGCATCATACTCCTTCAAAATTTTGAGCTGATTGTCCGCAGCAGTGCTCAACTCCAATGCCTCGTTAATGAGAGGCTACACAAAGTTCACCAACAATGCTTCTTTCCTTCTGTAAGACTCAATTTCTTGCTAGAGCTCATTGCTCTGCTTCACCTTAAGCATCTTCTGAATGGGAGGCAATGTCTTGATTTCCGCTTTGACCGCATCCAGCTCTGTCTGTCACTGCTTGATAGTTTCTTGCAGATTTTCTACTTCTGGGGGTCCTGCAAGTTTGCCCAGGCCTCAACGCTTTCATCTAGTAGCTTTGATGCACTGCTCACAAGATCTGAGATCTTCGTTGCTGAGGCATGAATATCCCTGCAATGCTGTTCCCTGACCTCTGGTGGACTCTCCAGAATGATGCAAAGTTGAAGCTCCGCAATCTAAGCCTCATGCTCTACTTTCATCTTCTCTATCAAGATGGGAGACTATTGTGCATAGTCTTTCAGCTTGGTGAGTCTCTTCTCTGGCTCTTCTTCAGCCTGCATGTCGAAGTCAGGGAGACTTTGACATGCCTCATCCAATACTCACGCTAGTGCAGCCTACTTGCTTTCTGCTTCCCTCTTCTTTTGCTCAGCTTCTTACAACTGCATTGTGAGGCTCTCACTATGCTTCATGGAATTTTCCAACTACCTGTGTGAGTAGCTGTCGCATTCTTGGATCTCGTTCATAATTGCCAATTGACAAAGATGCAGCTCCGGCATAGACAACTTGGCGTAGTCTATCTCAACAGTCATACTCATCTGCGATTGAGATGTTGCATCAGTTATTATGAGGGCTGCACTTGGGACCTATCCTCTGTTGCTTCTGGCTGGCCATTGCCAAGTATCTGGCTACGTGCTTTCTGGGGCACTGCTTGCTGCAGTGCCAGTTGCTATTTTTCTGCTAACGCCTTCAGTTCTATAATTTGTTGTGCTACGCCTGAGAGTGCATCAAGATGTGTAGCTGCAAACTCTGACCATTTGCTAGTTAATAATTATGTAGACTTTGTCAGAGCCTGATCAAGCTCTTCCATAATCAAATCGGGCTCTTCGACTATGTTCTTGCCCTTCGACGCCTTAGATTTATTTCTTGATGAAGGCTTCATCACTTCCTTTGCTTCGGGAGACTTGTGCTTATCTGGGAAATTGGGGTCAGAAATGGTTTTGACCGATTCTTCTTCTTCTTCATCAGCTCCATCATCTCCACCCTGGTCATCTTTGCTCTACTTCGACTCATATTGTTTGTCGCTTTCGTTGAGTGGGTCATTCTGCTACATCTGACTAGGACCTGCACCCACATCTGTCACTAGGGGGATTGGTATGCTTGGCCTTGTTCCCGTGTCCTTCATCCACTTAGTCGGCCACAGCTGGAATACTACGACGATGTCCTCCTGGGTCACCACGTATGGCAACTTCTAACATGCATGTTTTTTATCTGCGCGGGCCTGGATGAAGACATTATGCATGTCAGCCTTGACGTTGGCCACTCCCGCATACTGAGAAAATAGCTCATTACTGAGCTGTGGTGTCTTCAAGATTTCATATGAAAGACTCATTGAATAAAAGGTGAACACATAGTTCGTCATCTGCTACAAGGCCTTATCCTATGACACCCATAGGGATGCATATCTTGTTGTGCCAGGAATCTCCGGATGCACATCAACAAACTGTGCCTCAGTAGGCTCTCTCCATCATACCAGTGCAATAAGCACTAACATCCATGAGTAATGAAAGGGTCTACCTTTCTCCTGTGCATCGTGGACATCTTCGAGGAACTCCTTGGCAATGTACTCTACCCATTTGTAATTGTAGCCTTCGGCACAGTTCGCAGCAATACTGACAATCGGGGCAGGTACTTCATTTGGTCTATACTTCTTCATTAACTTGCATGCTAGTAGCTCTGCAGCGAAGCGGATGTTTTGATGTCGAATTGTCGAGGTTTGATACCCTAGCTTTCCTTTCGTCAGGATGAAGTGGTCCTTCATGTGCTGTGCTAGCTTCGTGTCTTCGTGTTTTTCGATGAACTCAATGCTAGGATCAGGCCCTTCCTTTGGAAATCCTGTAACCTTATGGATCAGTTCTCCATTAATAGGAATTATCTGGATTCCTATCCATAGGTGCCCATCATGCACCAAATCCAATAGTTGATTGACCACTATGGTAACTGACATGCTGCGAACGAAGTGGGGAACATTCAGCATCTTCAACAAGCCAGCTTGCTCCAATCCAGTGGCCCACTATTTTACTTCTAGTAGCGTTGTACCGGTCTCCGGATAATGGACAGAGTGGAGGTATTTCCCTGGTGCGAACTACCGAAAATTTCCATGATCATTCGTATCGTGGTAGGCGTACTTGAGCCGGTCTATTTTCCCTGTCATTGTTCCGACCAACTGCACACCCTGTGGCAGCGACGGGGTGCGTAATGTAAACTTGGCTATCTGCCAAGGTGGTTGAACTCCTGGTCGAACAGGTGGAATATATGGTGGATGCTGCAGTGCAACATTCTCATCCTCACCAAAGTCTTCGAATTCTCCAGGAGGATTCATCACGGGATCCTCTGGTGTCTTTCCTGATGGCTGGTTCCTTTCTTCATTACGATTAGAATGAACTTCTGCCATAAAATTCTTCCTGGTCGATCATGTTTGCATTGGTTAATTTGGCGCTATGGGAGTCTCTTCATGAGGTGCAGATGCAGGTGGATTGCTCATAAGGTTCTGCAGACCCCTCTCTCTAAATTCGCTCAACAATTCTTGTACTTCGCGATCAACTGACATAGACTCAACTATAAAACTCAAAAAAATGTGTAATGCAAACTTTGTAGGTTTGGGTGTCTTCTTATAGAATCCATCGACCAAATCTATCATAATTGTGCATTAAAGACACCAAATGTAACAGAGCTGCTATGGATCTTGTCCAAACGATGCTAGATTTCCTCAAAATCTCATCATTACAGGCAGTTAATGCAGTTAACGTACTGGCACCACCAAATCTGATTTTTTCCAACGGTCGCATTTTAAGCTTCGACACACCTTTCTTCTTCGGCACAACCACTAACTTCAGCTTCACCACAATAGGGACCTTTGACACCATATTGACCTTCAACCCCCAACAGAATTTTCCTCCACAACCTTCGACACTTTCAACAATCTACCAAATATTCTCTGAGAACAGCTTCATTATAGTCTAGTACCCAATTTCAACTATTCTTGGTACCTAGACTCTTCTTCTTGCTATTACTTCTAATCAGGGGGTATAGGCTTGTCCCTGTACTTCTTTAATCTACTTCCATTCACCATGGAGGGCAAAATTTCTCCATTCAATTTAGCTAACTGAACTGCACCACCATCAATAACTTTCTGAACTATGTATGGTCCTTTCCAGTGTGTCTTGAAATTTCCTGGGAACTTCATGAATTTACTGTCGTATAAGAGCACAAGATCACCATTCTGGAAATGCTTCTTCTTAATGTGTCTATCATGCCATGCTTTTTCTCTAGCTTTCTGCACTTGCTGCTGGAAACCTGCAATGAATCTGTCTTCTTCTAGTTCCGGTATCCTCGCCAGCCTTTCTTTCAACATAGCTGGATCATCCATCTCTGTGAAGGCAGATATTCTGAGGCTAGGAACAATCTACTCCATGGGAATAACTGCTTCTTGTCCATATACCAGCCTAAAAGGTGTATGGCCTGTCAACTTCTTGCAAGTGGTTCTATAAGCCCATAATACTGCTGGAATTCTGAGATCCCAATCATTTCTTTTAACATTGCAAACCTTCGTCAGAGCGTGCTCAAGAATCTTGTTAAATGATTTGACAGTTCCATTTGCTTGGGGATGGTAGGCAATACTCTTTTGATGATATACTTGAAATTCTTCAGTCAATGCTTCAATAGTCTTATTCAAAAAATGTGATCCTTGATCACTCATAAGAATTCCAGGACATCCAAACCTTGACAAAATATTATCAAAGATGAACTTCGCAGCTGTAGAAGTGCTATAGTCCTTGACTGGTTGAGCTTCGGCCCAACGAGTAAGGTAATCAATTGCTGTAATAATGTATCTTGCTCTAGATTTCTTTGCATGGGGATTGATTGGTCCAACAAAATCAATGGCCCACTTGTCAAATGATTGTAAAGTTACCTGTGGAACCGGAGACATCTCATCCCTTCTGGATGGTTTGCATGTCCTTTGATAGATATCGCAGCTGTGGCAATACTCTCTTACATCCTTATGAATTGTAGGCCACCACAATCCTACTGTCATAATCTTATGTGCTGTAGCTTTTCCTGCATAATGACCTCCTGTTGCTCCAGAATGTGCCTCAACCAGTATCAATGGCTTTTCATGCTCCAAAACACATCTGTGTAGTATTTCATCTGGTCCCATCTTATATAGTTGTCCTGCTATCAAGGTAAAGTCAGCTGCTCTAACCACCAACTGCTTCTTCTACTGTGTTGTCATCTCAGAGGGTGAAAAACCTGTAGACAAGTACTGAGCAATATCTTGAAAAATAGTCATCAACCATTTGGATGGCAAACAACTAGGCATCAGGAAGACCTTCATCCAAACTAGTGGGTTCTTCTCCTGATTCGAGCCTTGACAAGTGGTCAAGCCCCAAGTTAAGTCTTCCTGGCTTAACTATGATCTCAAAGTCATACTCCTGAAACAAAATCAGCCATCTGCATATCCTTCCACCTAACACGGTCTTGTTAACCAGATACTTCAAAGCAGAATGGTCAGTGAACATCTTAAAATGAGATCCTAACAAATAATGTCAAAATTTCTGCAAAGCATAAACCATAGCTAAACCTTCTCGTTCTATTATAGTAGAATTATTTTCTACTATGGACAATTTTCTACTTGCAAAAGCAATAGGGTGATCAATATTACCTTCACCTGACTGACCCAATACTACACCTAAAGAAGTGGAGGATGCATCGACATGAACATGAAAATCCTTATTCCAGTCAAGGAATACTAAGATAGGGGATGTTACTATCTTTTCTTTCAGAATGTCCAAGCTTTCCTAACATTCAGTTGTCCATTCAAACTTAATGTCTTTCTTCAATTTCTTTTCCATAGGGGCTGTAATCTGAGCATATCCTTTAATGAATTTCACATAATATCTAGTATGACCAAGCGTAGTGCGAAGTTGCTTAACAGACTTCGGAGGTGGTAAGTTCACAATAATGGCTATCTTCGCAGGATCCACCATCAATCCTTGCTTGCATACAATGTGACCTAGCAGAATTCCAAAAGGTGCACAAAAGATACATTTCTTCAGGTTCAATGAAATTTGATGCTGTCTGCACTTGTCTAGCATAAGTCTTAGACCGGATATATGATCTTTCAATAAACCAAATATAGTCCAATCATCGAAGTAAACTTCTAAAAATTTGTGAATAAATTCCTTAAATACATATATGACTACTCTAGAAAACATAGTAGGTGCATTCTTCAATCCAAAAGGCATAACAGTGTACTGGAAAGATCCCACTTCTGTAGCGAAGGTTGTTTTATGTCAATCCTCTGGAGCAATTCTGATATGATGGTAACCTAAAAATCCATCAGTGAAAGAATACACTTCTTGACCTCCGACATTGTCTAAAACTTCATCCGTAAAGGGAGTAGGAAAAGGATCGTGTAGACAGGCATCATTCAGCTTCCTCAGATCAGCACAGATTCTGATTTCTCCCTTAGTCTTCTTTTCTTGTACCACCATAGGGCTGACCCATTCGGACTCTTCGACAGGCTCAATGATTCCAGCAGCGAGCATCTTATCTAACTCTATCCTGACATTTTCTTTATACTTAGGATTCAGCCTATAAGGGTGTTGCTTCACAGGATTCGCATCAGCTTTCAAAGGTATTTTTATCACTCCTCTATCACCAAGGATACCTTTCATTTCTAAGAACTTTGTCAGAAATAAGTCCTGATACTCATGGAGAATTTCAGTCACTTTGCTTACCATTTCTTCGTCCCAATAATCTCCAATGGTAGCGTACTTAGGCATTTATTCTGATCCAATGTTTACTTTCCTTGTTTTCAAGGGCTGAGTTACCTCAGGTGCTTCGACTTCTAGTCCATGTACTTCACAGTGTCCTTCTGACTCAAGAATATTAATGTTGCGCGGGTCGTCGTCTTCATCAATGGCGAGGTTATACCATTCTACTGCATTAGCTTCTTGTTCCTTCCAATCAAGTTGGTACTTGACTATTTATTTATCATCAAACACCTTAGTATGGATCAACCTAATAGATGCGTCCAAAACAGGGCAATCCTCATTAATAGAAAATGTAAGCACAAAACTATCAACAAGGTTATCCCAACTTACAGTACCATGGCAAAGCTCAACCTCCGCATACCAGTTCTTTGCTACAGGTTCCAGAGTGTGTACAAACCTATGTACCCCTTCTTCATAAGGTACATGCTTCCATGCTTCATAACATTGTTTCAAATGTTCCTAAGGGCTAGTCTTACCATTAAATCTGCTTCGCACCTCCTGAGGTTGATCCATGAATCTCAGGAAAGGAAGCTTTTGACAAGCTCTCCAACTATGAATATAATTTTTATGACTGTAGAAGGAGCAAGTCGATGAAGTCAACTTGAACAAAGACCGACTTAGTCGATCAGCCGGCTAAGTCGATGGGCCGACTTAGTCGATCAGCCGACTAATTCGGTCGATCGACTAACTAGAAAGATTAGGTTGGCTAACTAATAGTCGTGTCGGTTCACCGAACTGACAGGTAGTTATTTTGTAACTATTTGTAAATTGTATATATTAGGCTGTTGAGCCAAGCAAGAACTCAGTTCATTTCTCTGCCTTGTATGAACTCATTACATTAATATAATATGTTATCCTATATGTTCTTGTCTCTTGTTTCTAAGTTATAGTTATTTTTTAGTATGTATTATTGGTAACCTTATGTGATCTGTGAGATTAAAACATTGGTTCCGTTGCGGGTAGTACATGTCTGAAATATATGCTCACATATGATACCAGAGCAGGAGATCAAGGACTGGTGGGATCGTAAAGTTGCAAACTACTTGCAAAATTATGCAAGAAGAAACAGATTAACAGTCACTGAAGCCAAAGCAAGATTTTTCACAGAGACCCATGAAAAATTCATCGAATCAGTGCCACAAATCCTGAAGCAGCTTTTGGATGAGAAATATGGATGCGACTAAAAAAGAACAGTTGCTAGCCAAACTGACCCGAGGAGGTCATACAAATTTGTCGGAGTGGTTGGAGAAAATCACCCATGACTTCTATGAGGAGCAAGCGGTCGAAGATAGGACATCAGTGGAAACTGTCAAAGTGAAATTCTACACAGATTTCACCGAGCAATTCTTGTGCTCCTTTCCAACCTTTCTGTTCAAATTCTTGATAGAGAACGGAGCGGGCCACATCGTCGAACCTAGACCACCACTGTGCGAAAAGCCACCAAACACCAATTGGGTGGACAAGCAAAGGAAGTGGGAAAGATTTATCGAAGAAAGGGAGTGGGAATACTTCCTAAGCAAGTGACTCGAACTATCCGGGCTTTCTAAAAGGGTCGGGTAGGCTATGGGGGGGTAGCTGGTCCTATGTCGGAGGTAGAATATAGTGGATCCTAGTCGACCTAAAGAGGATAGCCGTCAATAGTAATGAAAATTCAACCGTAGAGGACCTGAAGAAATAGTATTGTATGAAAGTATGGCAGACATTTAGAAACAAGAAAGGGACGAGAGACAGTAGAGAAGGGAAGAAAGAAGCGAAAGAGCTGCAGGGCTGCACAGAGAACAAAACCCTAGGGAGAACAACCGTGAAGAGAATCCGCTAGAGTCAGGTCATGACTGACAGGAAGAGGGCATAGAACAAGAGGTGTCCCCTGTGGAGGAAGAAGTATGGATAGAGCAGCCAGAAGCTCTCCACTTAAAAGTTCCCGGTGAAGGAACGACCCTTTCCCCATTAAATCCACATACCAGAATACAGACTATTGTCGAAGATGACCTCCAACTAAGAGCTGGTGACTATAGTATCTGGAGTTGACTAGGAGACGACACGTACACTGGACGACATCTTGTCATACGTCGACCATTCTAAGGGAACTGGGTGACGATTTAAGTGGCACCCTCCCTCCGAAGTATCCACTTGCTCTTACCGACACATGAAGGAGCACCCCCCCCCGCCAAGTACAGCTTTAGAAGAAATAAAAGAATCAGCCCTGTGCACACAAAATTGTAGTGGATCATCGACAGTAGAAATACACAACAACCCACTATACATCGAAGAAGAATCGACCACCGACGGGAGCATAAGTTCTGTCGACCAAAACCCCGCAGGCCCGACTATATCAATAACCCCACCACTTTCACCACCACCCACACCTCCGACCCCGCTGACTTCTGAGAGTAGTGAAAGTGATTCAGACATGGGTCATAGATCAGCTCACATTCCTCTCTACGAGGGGGATGAAGACCCCAGACGACATTGGTTCATCTACGAGTCGACCTAGGAAGCAAATCAGGTGACGGATGAAGACCTACAAATGGCTCAGTTCGCAGGAGCCTTACGAAAAAGGTCCCTGAACTGGTACATGACCTTTTTGGAAAGGAAACCCAGAGCGACGAAAGCTGAGATCAAGGCGCATTTCTTATCATTCTTCAAAACCCCAGACGCTAAGCACATGGCCGCCAAAAAGCTCAAAACAACACAGCAAAAGCCAGGGGAGACAGTCCGCGACTACGACAAACGTTGGAAGGACCTATTAAGCCAACTAGATTATGTTATTGATGAACACCTACTAATTCAATGGTTCCTTGCAGGATTATCACAGAAAGTACGACGATATATCAGTCTGGAAATGTTCAAGACATATGAAGATGCACTGACCAAAGCTCTACAGGTGGAAATGGACGAAGTTATACCTGCATATCCGACGGACCACAGATTAGAGGAATAGCTCGAGAACGTGCAGAAGTCTTTGAAAGAGCTAACCGTCAAGAATCAGGAAATCTTGTGTACCACCTGCTCGATGATTGGTCATTCGAAAGATAATTGTCGACAGCAATATAGCCGACAAGATGTCCACTTTGTACAAACCAAATTGTTTTGTGATATTTTCTAGGAACACAACGATCATTTTACGAAATATTGTCCATTTAACATGAAGAACGGAAAATTTTCCTGGTGCGCCATTTGTGAAACTAAAAGTCACAACACAGCCGACTGTCAGTTAAACCTGAAAAACAGATAGAACTATCAGGCGGTTTTCCAAACGAATGCAGTAGCGCAAAACAACGAGCAAAATAATACCAATGACCAGAACGGGAAAAGATAGGAAGGTTGACAATATGAGCGCCGGTACGACAATCGACGCCAAGGGTACGGAGGACGAGGGTGATTCATCGGGAATCACGGCATACGACCGCGTCGATCCACCCAGTGCTTTATATGTCATAAAGAAGGGCACCGATATGCAGACTGTCCATACAAGGACAGGACTGATCTTAAATTCTGTAACCATTGTGGAGTAGGCGATGACTCTTTGGAGGATGGTCCTACCATGTTAGAGAAAATCAATAAGAAGAAAAATGTTAATGTCTTGTCTTGTGTACAAAAGCATGATGTATTAACTACGAAAAATATGCATATTGTCACTCGCCAAGGCACAAAAACAGGCCCTGATAATCCTCAAATTAGTAAGATTCAAAACAAAAATGGTTATCCTGATCCTACAAAGGAGAAACAAACCTATCACGAAGCCACACACGTATTCCAGGATATTGCACTCCAGGAAAGCATTATTAATAGTCGACCCGACAGAATACATCAAATCATCCAACTGGTTCAAACCGACAAATCAGTCTCTCAGTTTATAGACTTATTGCATGAAATAAAACACACTAACCCTGAAAAGAAAACCAAAAATATCTGCAGCCTGAACCAAAAAGACAAAAACGATGTCGACCCACTCGTCGACCTGGAAATCGAAGGGTATCACGTCCGACAAGTAGTGCTTGATTTTGGGTCTCAGGTAAACATCATGACCCGAGATACATGGGAAAAGATGGGAAGACCTCAACTCTATGAATCAGGCATCTACCTAAAACTCGCCGACCAAGGTCTCATTGAACCCATTGGGGTTTGGAAAGATGTCGACCTGACCATCAAAGGAGTCTCTACTAAGGTTGATTTTGAAATTATTGACCCAAAAGAAGGATCTAGCTCCTTCCCAGCACTAGTTGGTCGACCTTGGGGATGAAAGATGAAAGCATCCATATCCTTAGATAAAGAATGCATCAAACTAAAAGGAAATGGTCAAAAAGTCATTGTCCCCATTAATCCATCCCAAGGACAACCTTGGACAGAACCGATTGATGAGGAAGTCGATGTCAGACAACTTTACCAGATTCATAACAATACAGACTATACAGAGCCAAATATCTATGGGGAGCTTCACTTAGGTAACCAAGACTCCATTGGTTATAATTTAGATGCTGAATTATATGACTGGGAAATGGAAAATTATGAAACACAAGCAAGAGGGTGTTGTACCATACAAAAAGTACAGAAAAAACCCACCCGACAGTGCTTCATTGTATCCATTATCCCCAAAATCTTTGAAAAGAAAGTCAGGGAACGACCTACCTTACAACCAACCAACTTACACACTACCCAAATACCCAGGTATAAGGAAAGGGATTCCCTAGTCATGCACATTGAACAAGTATCTAAAAATATTGGAGAACATGGCAGACTTCAAAGCTTAGTGGAAACATTTACAGGTCAAGCAGCTAGGTGGTGAAACACCCATCAGAAAAAATTGCAGAGTTGGACATCTGCTTCCACTTTCTTTGTCGAACAGTTTGGTGGAAAAAAGTTAACCCAGGGAGCTCAAATACCTATCTTTATCCAAGGTCAAGACCCAGAAGAACACATCCAGCTTTGTGAAAAGGAGTGGAGAAGACTTGGATATAAAGGTGAGAGAGCCTGTCCACATTTTTTCCCTTCAACCCTAGCCGAATTACCCAATAAATGGTATAAGATGGAGGAAGATAGAGGTGAAACCTTCTTTTTGCATGAACTTAAAGAAAATTTTATTAAGGACTTCCAGTTCATACCTCAAAATGAAAAATTGGCTGGGACAGCACAACAAATCAAACAATTTCTCCAACCGACAGAAAAACAACCCTACCAAGACCATCGACAAATCAAGGATTGTAATAATATACAAACTGAATCTACATCACAGTCGACACATTTACACCTAGAAAATGAACAAACCGAAGGTAAGAGCTTCAGATGGAAGACCGACCACATTAAAACAACCAAACCGATCTACTCCATCTTGAAATTCGAGACCACAGACAAACCAGACCTTGACAGAATGACTACAGCCGATTTCCCTGCTACATTCTCACAGTTCAAAGAAGGAAGTTGGCCGATCAATGAAACTAAAGCACCACAATGGCTAGATGCCAAAGTGAAAAATAAGGAGGTCGACATTTCAAATGACGAACGACCAAAAATAGCCAAGATTGGTGACTACTGGAATGAACAACAGACCACTGAAATAGTGAACTTACTTAGAGAATTCCAGGATGTCTTTGCAAGGGACTATAAATACTTAAAATGCTTGGTACAAGAGATGGGAGAAATTAAAATAGACACTAAACCTAATGTCTGGCCTGTCAAGAAAAGACCTTATAAACTAGCTCACAAGTACAAGGAGATAGTTAAAAAGGAAATTGATAACATGTTAGCAGCAGGGATCATTTACCCCATTGACCAGTCTGAATGGGCAAGTCCAATGGTCGTCCAGCCCAAGAAACATGACCCGACAAGGTTAATAATTTGTTTCGACTTTAGGGAGCTCAACAAAGTCACATTAACAGACCCATTCCCAACCCCCTATGCTGATGAAATCTTGAATGAAGTTGCAGGCCATGAATGCTATTCATTCACAGATGGATTCTCAGGGTATAACCAATTACCCATAGCAAAAGAAGATCAAAAGAAGACAACATTTGTCTGTGAATTTGGTTCTTTTGCTTACAGAGTTATGCCTTTTGGGTTAAAGAATGCACCTGCCGTGTTTTCCTGAATTGTTGTCAATACCTTCCAAGAATATATCTATAATACCATGGCAGTATACTTCGACGATTGGACTATATACTCCACATTAAAGGATCACTGTGCATGGCTCCGACTCATGCTAGAGAGATGTCGACAGATTCAACTCTCCTTGAACATCAAGAAATGTATCTTTATGACTCCTATAGGAATACTCCTAGGGCATATTGTCTGTAAGGATGGTATCAAAGTCGATTTTGCCAAGATTAAAATCATCCTTGACCTAAAACCACCAGTAAACCCTAAACAAGTTCGGGTGCTACTTGGCCATACAGGCTATTATCATAAATTCATAAGACACTATTCATAAATGACATACCCTCTAGAATAATTACTAAAAGAAGACCAAGAATTTACGTGGACAGAGGAATGCCAACTCTCCTTCGATAAATTAAAAAGAAAACTGGTCGAAGCCCCCATACTCAAATTTACAAACTGGTCGACCAAATTTCATGTGCATATCGATGCATCAGGAATCACAATCGAAGCAATCCTGACTCAACCAGGGGATGACGGGATGGATTACCCTATAGTTTACAGCAGTCGAAAATTAAATAAGGCTGAAAAGAACTATTCAACAACTGAAAGAGAAGCCCTAGGTATGGTATTTTCCCTCCAAAAGTATCGACATTACCTATTGGCCAACCCTTTCACATTTTATACCGACCATCAAGCCTTGAAGTATCTTGTTAATAAACCCCTTCATCATGGAATAATTTGTCGATGTCTACTCCTTTTTCAAAAATTTGATTTTGAAGTCGTTGTCCGACCAGGAAAGCTAAATGTTGGGCCCGACCATCTATCTCGCATAGACACAGGGGAGGAACTGACCAGAGTCGATGACAACTTGCCAGATGCACATCTATTCTGCATAGAAGCAGTCCCTGAAGAACAAGAATAAATAGCTCAGTTCCTAGAGACAGGTCAGGCACCAGAAGGTCTGAACACCAAGAAAAAACAAATCTTAGCTATGAAGGCTACACCCTACAGGCTCATCAATGGATTTTTGTACAAAATGGGGTTAGACAACATTCTTAAGAGGTGTGTACTCGACCATGAACATGACCAAATCATGGATGAAGGACACTATGGACCAGCAGGAGGACACTTTCAAGCTGATACAACTGCAAGAAAAATCCAACAATCAAGATTATGGTGGCCGACAATCCACAAATATTGCAAAAACTTCGTTAGTCAATGTGATAGATGTCAACGACTTGGTTGACCTCTGTCGAGCACAGAAATTCCCTTGATATCTGTAAACCCTAGTCTCACATTCGAAATCTAGGCCATAGACTTCATAGGACCGTTTCCTATCCCAGCCAAATGATCAGGAGCAAGATATATTATCACGGCAGTGGAATATGTCACTGAATGGGCAGAAGCCAAACTTGTCGATACATGTTCTAGTGAGGTAGCCGCTGAGTTTATCTACGAAAACATTATCACTAGATTCGGATGCCCACTCACATTGATCAGCGACCAAGGATCACGCTTTATCAACAAAACCATAAAAAATTTGACCGACCAGTTTGACATCGACCATCGACGAAGCACCGCATATCACCCTCAGTCGAACAGCGCGATCGAAGCTTTCAACAAAACATTGACAAAAGGGTTAACCAAAATATGCAGTACTGACAAAGACGACTGGGATGAGAAAATACCTGTGGTCCTCTGGGCATACATGATAGCATATAAACGGTGGACCGACCAAACCCCTTTCGACTAGTCTACGGGAAAGAAGCAGTCGTCCCCCTACACTTCCGACAACAGACACCTCTTATCGCACAACTCCTACATGTCGATGTTGAACAGGAAAGAAAGGACTGACTATTCCAACTCAGTAAGCTAGAAGAACATAGACTCATGGCTATCCAACACCAGGAAATTCACAAACAACAACAGAAAGCATGGCACGACCGTAACATCAAAAACAAAAACCTGTCGGTCGGCGACCTTGCTTTACTTTATAACAGTCAAGTCAAAGGAAAACCCAAGAAACTACATATAGAATGGATGGGACCTTACATTGTCAACGAAATATACCCCAATGGCTCGGTCTGACTAAAGACATTACAGGGCCTAGTATTTCGGAAGCTCGTTAATGGAGCCCGACTTAAACGTTACAAAGCTTGAAAAATTAAAAAAATTAAAAAAATCAAGTAATGGCCTTAACCGTTAATCAAAACCCATAAAAAGCTAAAAATGTCCAAAACAAAACAATACAATCAAACACAACAACCATGACAGCAACTCACTACTTCGATAACGAACATCATCATCTTCAACCATCCTCATCGACCAGTCCGACCGACCATTTTCACCTCCGACACCGACCAACGACCTCAAGAGTCCCATCACACATTGATGGCCTTGAGCGCCACACACATTTCGCCATTAAGTTCAATTCAAGTATTACAGCCGGACTGTCCAGTCCTCCATTAATACGTCCATCCCTGCACGCAAAAACACCCATGCCTATAAATAAAAGACAGTTGAAGGTTCATCCACCACACCATTTACCCACAGAGCATCCGCAATCTTAGTCGACTAAAAACCATGAAGCCTGTAACACCTTCAACCAACTCGACACAATGGCACCCAAACTGACCCGAGCAGTGGCTAAGGCAAGAGAGCTGCAGGCAGAGGACACACCCTTGGTTCTCCGATTAAATAACATTAAAAACGCTAAAGTCCAAGACGACCAATGGCAGAAAATCAGGACAGAAATCCAAGAATGGGCCTATGTCGACAAAAAGATGACCCAGGCCGCTGAGAAAATCTGGAAGAGCACCATCTTCAACTACCCTAACACACCACTGATGGCAAGCTTTGGTGGGATGAAAGAAGCAGCGGTCAAATTCATTATCAGCCGATACGACAATGGCCAATTCTATTTCGATAGGCTGATCAACATTACCGGGAATGTTATCTCATGACTTACTGGTTTGTCCAACCAAGGCATCCCTGTACCCATTGGGATTAAAGAAGGGTTAGTCCAAGAGCTTACGGGCTCGTCGTCGGGAAAGAATTTCAAGGGGTTGATGATTGGGTTGATGATTGGATAGATCACGACATGGACACCACAAATTGTGGCTAAAATCATTGCAATGACCCTTACATTAGTCGGTCGCGGCAGCGACCTCAAACTAGAGATGCTGGAGGCTATCGACACAATCGCGACCGACGGTCGGATCCACTGATGGGGAGACTATGTTGCCAACATGGTCAAAACCATCTGTGAAATATGCCAAGAGACAGGAGGTATGATCAAGTTCCCCTCTCTTATTCTCTGGATTGTCATGTATCATATTTGTTCAGAAGGCAGTCCAGTATTCCAGGAGCCGACCAGGTTCGAGATGAACAGATTTAAACCATTTTCACAAAAAGGAACCCTGCATGAGCTGGCACAGGGGAAATTATTCTTGGAAAACTGGTTTCAGTAGTTGAAGGTTCGCACGATGAGGTGGAGGGTGCCCCAGAACATCCAACGAAACCTCCCTACAGACTCTCATATACACTTAGAGCTTGACCACACGTCGGTCTGGTACATGCAAGGTCAGAACCCCAAAGCCCAGGACCTCGACTACTATTTGACGGTCGATCATATTTTCCGAAGTTGACCTGACAGGCTCAGACAAGAATACAAATACCCGAGGCTGCCAAACAGGTTGACTTCTCCATCACAAAGCCACTTACTGACCAGGAAAAAGAGGAAGACTACGAGCTTAACCTTTACATTAGCACATTTGTGTTGGAGGACACCCCGACCGAGCCCACTAGTTGGGTACACATCACTATCAAACCTCCGACTGCAAAGGTAGTCGACCCACAACCGACAGAACAACAACAACCAACAGTACAACCACAGCAACAACCAACCCCTCCGGATCCAGCAACTGTCGACCCAAGTCAAATACTGACAGGTGAAGTCGAGGACACCGTCCTGGAATATGCTTTATCCAAAAGCATCATTAAGAAGCTGGCCAAGGAGATAGCTATTGCCAGAAAGAGAATTAAGGCCCAAAAACTACAACAAGGAAAGGGTAAGCGCAAGCTTCTTCTTACTGACTCGTCCGACGATGAGGAGGAGCTAGTAGCTGCGGCGGTCGACATAGTCGAGGATGCCGCTACAAATAAAGTCTCAGTTAAAACTTAGTTTCAACGGTATCTGGACGTAGGAGCTCCGGAGGGTCGGCCAAAGAAAGAAAAAATGACACCGACACCTGAAAACGTTGTCGACCTTGAGTCGACCCCTCCACCCCGATCCCCGACACCCGTAGTCAAGGAGCAAGCATCAGTACAACAGTCGGTCAGTCCCCACGACGTATATGAAAGAGAAATCCCAGAGACAGTCAAAGCCAAGGTCGACCAGGGCGCTGAGATTAAATATTTCTTCGTAACGATGCCTGCACTGTTTCAGTCAGCCCACAAAATACAAACAACAGCTCCTCTCTATGCAAGCAAAAATCCCTATGCAAACGTTACGACAACATTCACCCGAAACCAACAAGGCGACATAATTGGAGCATCACAGTCTATTACAGAGCCACTCAACCCCAACGCCCAGGATGACCTACCCACTACACCTTCGAAAGCAGGTATCTCTTCCAACGGAAGCCCGCAACACACTTCAGCCAACCCATCTACCCTTGTTCATTCCCCCACCCCACCGCCACCACCACCGCCACCTCCTCCACCACCACCGGACTCACAGCCAGACCTACCACGACCACCTACATCTTCACAGCCGGAAGTGGTCATACCACCCCCCCAATCAAATAAACCCTCGACTTCCATACTGCTGACCACAGATGAACCCTCAACCATTGCAGATACACAGGAGAAAGTGACAGACACACAAAATAAGAAGAAAGAACATCATCCATGGACGTCCAGCCTACAGATCAGCCTAAGGGATTCCCGCTCATTGACCGACACTGAGGTCAGCCAACTCCTTAAAACCGTGGCAAAAGAAGCAAAGCTAAGGACGGCTCGAAAAAATAAAGAGCTTATAGCCAAAAATGTAGAAGAAGTCGAGTTTCTCAGCAAATGTAGAGCTCTAGCATAGACCATGATACCCGGCCCTGTCGAAGTCGACATAGATCGACCACTTGAAAGAGCATACCAACTCTTCGAGACTATGGTATCGACCGTCCAGGCCCGGATGCAAGAGACTAAGGAAGAACAAAAGGAGGAAACTGCTCGACTACTCCTAGCACAACACACTACCTTCTCAAAGGCCTACAAGGTGCTCCAGGACCACATGGAGGAATTTGTCGTCACAGAAGAAGTCTTACGCAACTGGCCTACTCATTATGGGCAGGTCTATCAGTAGACAAGGAAGACACGACAAGGCATTAAAGATTTGGAGGACAGAAAAAAGACGGAGGCAGCACTCCGACAGACCATAGAGGAACAGATCATGCTGGAGACCAACAAGCTGCAGCAGCTGGAACGAGAAACTCATCAGTGGGTGCAACAGGCTCTTCCAAACCTAGAAAAGGTCGATGTCATCTGCCCCCAGATGAAACGAATCATCGACGCAGCAGCAGAGTAGAACCAAGCTTTAGGCCCCAATATAGAGAAAATCGCAGAAGTCCCCATTTCAGAAAAGATGCTAGTCCTATCAAGTTTAACAACATTAACGATCGACATCCAAAAATATTTACAAAGTTGGATGGATTTTCAGCATCACCTCACCATCACAGCTCCGGCCATTGTCGAAGTCTGCGTCCAGAAGAGATCGACCATCCGTCTGCACAGTCCACAACAATAGCATGGTCCAATGATTCGACATAACTTAAATTTTTGTACCTCCCTACTTGTTCAGGACGAAGAAACGTTTTGTTCGTGGGGGAGATGTAGAAGGAGCAAGTCAACGAAGTCGACTTGAACGAAGACCGACTTAGTCGATCAGACGACTATGTCGATGGGCCGACTTAGTCGATTAGCCGACTAATTCGGTCGGCCGACTAACTAAAAATATTAGGTCAGCTAACTAACAGTCTTGTCGATTCACCGAACCGACAGGTAGTTATTTTGTAACTATTTGTAAATTGTATATATTAGGCTGTTGAGCCAAGCAAGAACTCAGTTCAGTTCTATGCCTTGTATGAACTCATTACATTAATATAATCGGTTATCCTATCTGTTCTTGTCTCTTGTTTCTGAGTTATAGTTATGTTTTAGTATGTATTATTGGTAACCTTATGTGATCTATGAGATTACAAAAATGACCATTCCACCATCTGGCAGCTGCGGCTCTAAATGTTGAACCTAGAGTCTCCATTTTCTGTGAATCTGGTACTTGCTCTGAGAATTGTGTAATAAAATCTTCTGGGTCTGTCAAGCCATCAAAAGTAGGGAAGATATTTGTCTGTGAGCCCACCCATCTGAGAGACTTGGTAATTCTTGCACATCGATGTCCATGTAGCTCATAAAGTCTATTCTGCCAATTCTCTAGGCCTTCGTCTGAGTCAGTCATGCAAGAACTGTCACACTGCCAATCCATTATACCTTCAGTAGAAGGGTTAACATAGTCTTCTTCTTTAGCTATGATGTTGTAAATATGATCTAAAACATCCTGATATTCCTCTCTGACTGGCTCTGTATACCTTTCTCCTTGAGAAGGGTCCAACGACACTATGACTCTCAAGCCTTTTCCTTCAAAAGTCATATGTCTATTCTTAAGGTTGATTACTGCATCATTTTCTATTTCCCATTCAATTCCTAGCCATGTTGGATAGGGGTTGCTATCATCGATTATTTCAATGACTTAAAAATATGCTAAGGTACTGACTCCATCAATGTCCACTGCTACACTAGGGAATCTTCCCAAGGGCACAATCTTCTGCTAATTGGCTAATATCAGCTATATAGGGGACCATTCAAGCATAGGTCTTCCCTTTTGTTCCCATGTCTGCCTAGTTAGGACATTCACTTCTGATCCTAGGTCTAAAATAATATCAGTCATGTCATAATCTCCTATATGAGCATGCAATCTCATTTCTCTACCAGTCCTTCTAACTCTATTAACATTTTTTCCTCTATCAGAGCTTCGCTGAGGTTCGCAAGATGCAATAACTTTTTGTAACTCATTCAAAGCATTCTGATTTCTTAATAGCTTCATACAACTCTGTAAAAATAATGTTAGTGTACTTACTTGAGCTGGTGAAGCTTCTTGAGACTGTAACTGCTGTTGATGCTGTTGTATAGTTGCTACTGATGTTCTTGAGTCAGCAAAGTCTTTTTTGGCTTCCATAAATGTTCCTTTTTCTCTTCCAACATCGAAGACGGGAATTTTTTTTGGGGTCTCGCGGACCCAAGCCTCATCAGTATGTTTCTCCTTATTCTGCACTTGCGTCGTAGCTCCACTCCTTGTAACAATGTTAACGGTTGGGACAGGTATTTTCTCGACAGCAATCATCTAAAAATTTTGAGTAGGAGCACCGTTTCTTTCTTGTATCTTGGCTATCAACTGTGGACATTGCTCAATCACATGATCGACTGCTCTACAATATCGACATGTCGTAGTTGGGTTCTGACAGTCTCTAAATACATGTCCTACCTGATTATAGTTATACTAAATAACCTGGCCTCGACCTCTTCCAGGCATACCACCATGACCTCGACCTCTGAAATTACCTCGACTTGATGTATTACCATGGTACCCATATCCATCATTTCCTTGTGCAACAGGTTGTACCCTATAAGCATCATAGATTCGCTCTCTCGTGAGGTCAAAGCTGTGACACTCATCTTCGTTGTGTCCAACTGGCTTACAGAACTTGCAGTAGGGATTCTTAGGAACTTGAACATATCTCTGCAGTAGGTAGCAATATTCAGGTCGATGCTGACCAGTTGTTCTATAGATCTCACAATATAGGACAGTAGAGTTAAACGGGTTTGGTGCACCAGTATTCAGATAATTTCTTAGTGCAGGGCATTGTTCTTTGTCATGACCTTCTGCCTTACATCGTGTACACCAAACCTCTTCACGAGTAGCTTTCCTGTTTTTCATGTCACAAAGCTCCAAATCCATTTCTGCTAACTATGCTTGTATTTGGGCTATTCCAGAGTTATCTTCGACATGAGCTGTTTCGAGCTTCATAGCAATTTCCAATGCTTCTTGCTGATCAGCAACCTTCTGTTGCATGAGTGGAGTCCTGATATGCGGCAACAGTGCTGCGATGAACCATTATTTATGCTGTTCTGGTCCAATAGTGAAACTAACTTGGCCCAATAGAACCTTAAAACTCTGATCAAAGTCCCAAACTGATTCACCTTGCTTCTGCTGAATTTCCTTTAGTTCAGTTATAGACTATGACTCTAATTTAGGCTTCTTGAATTCTTTGATCATGGATTTTTTAATATCAGCCAAGACATAGTTCTGAGTACTGGAAAACTTCATAAACCAGGTCGAAGCTTGGTCTCTAAAAGATGTGACCAGCTACGATGTTCTTATATTCTAATCCATAATATTCTTAGTAGTCCAAACAACTTCGCATAAGAACCAAAANTGATCCAGTTCCTCTAAAGATTGGGATCTTGATATCATCATTTACATGGGCCATAGCGGATCAAGGGGGGGGGGGAGGGGGAGGAGGAAAACTTGTAATGGGGGGGGGAACTTACTAAGGTAGACTGATCTGCGACAGGACTACTCAGGCTAGGGTTACTTTCATACTGCGACAAGTTCTCAGGGATAACAGGTCTTCATGCAGAGTGATAGGAGGGTTTCTAACAAAAGGGGTTTCTTCAGATTCAGACTCTTCTGGGATTAAAGGGGTATAATCGGTATTCTGGCCTAGGGTAATGGATCCAAAAGTTCTCTTATATCTTTTACCGCTTCGAAGCAAACCACTTTGCTCGTTGAAGTCACTTTCACTTTCAAACATAGGTTAGTAGCACTAAATCTAGCAATATGCATTTTTCAGCCAAGAGCATTTTAGTTTTTAGACTAAGTGAGTTCAAGTACTTACCCCTTGGTCCTTTGAAGAACTGTCTTTCTGCTTCGCTGAAAGAAGTGTGTGTGTTGATGGCGAACTCCGTCACAAATGCTTCAAGGGTTCGTGTTGTCCAGAAGTCAACACCTCTAGATACCGCGTTGTTCACTCTTTTCAATAGGTTAATTCTTTCTAGGGTCCAGGTAGGAGACTAATCTTCTTGGAAGTTTGTCCTTATTTCTATCAACCTGGATAACCACTGGTGCAATTCTATGTGGATACTATCAAAGAAAATTTCATAAATATCAGAAAAAACATACCTTTGCAAGAAGTTGTCTGAGCTATGACGAGAATCTTTATTTTCTTGTTCAGCAAATTTCAGATAGGTATCTTCAATCCAGTCACTGATTTATTTTACTGAGGGCCTCCAAAATATATCCCTCTTGAGCAGATACTAGTTCAACCGGCAACAGAACCAATTTGTTGGTACTTAGGGAAAACCCGGGTTCTTATACTTTTATTTTAACCAACAAAAAGACCCACAGTTTTGGTCCTTTCAGAAACAACCTACGAACAAGTTGCAGTCTCACCCGAAACAGCTATGGGGTGCTGCAAAATCAGGTTTCTGTAGGCAAAAGAGGGATATTACTGTACCTTTAGCCTTAACGAATATTAATCATACAACATAGAGCTTTGACAGTCACTTAATTAGCTTCATAGTTTAGATAAACAGACAGTTACTTGCTTAACCCTTAACTGGGAATTCACAACAAAGTTAATACTTAACAATATATCTTACTTATCATTCACCTACTTATCAACTACATAAAACAAAACAACACAAAACAAAAAGGAACCACCACAACACAAGATGTACGTGGTTCACCCCTAGTGTAGGGGCTACGTCCACAGAACTGCGTTTTATTCAACTCTTTACAAACAACAGTTCTAATTTGCACACTCGGTTGCATATCTCTGCGCACTCAGCTGCAGGTCTTCTCAATAATCCCAAAACTGCGCACTTAGCTGCAAAACCTTTCTTTGATCTATGCACTCAGCTGCAGATCCTTTCTTACAAAACCCTCTTTGCAATTAGCTGCAGAGGTCGTCCACGCACACATCTGGGACTTAACCTTAACAAAACCCTCTACGCACTCAGCTGCAGAGGTCATCCACGCACACAGCTGGGACTTAACCTTAAACCCAAAATAGGCCTTAGCTTCTTTGCATCAAATTATCATCATACCAAAAACCTTCAAAAAAGCTCTTTTCTCCTTTACATAAGTTCCTATTTATACAAGTGCACTATTATAATACCATGTGTTTAAACCATGGGCTTAAAAACCATGCATTCAAACCATGTGTTAATTACAAAAAGAGGGACTTCGACCCAACCCCGAAACCCCTAAGACTATTTTGAACCGCAACTCCACTTACAATCTTCGCACCAAAACCACGAAGTTGCCAAAATTAAGGACCTTCAAGGTCCGTGCCCCAACATATTGCAACCTGGAAAATCAAAAGAATCATAGGCATTGTTTGAAATGGTTTCTGTCACAAATGGCAGGTATTAGTGGAGCATTTGCTTAATGGAGAAGTCTTAGTGGAGTAGTTGCTTAATTTGATTTTACTTGAAAATTCCCAACTGATTGTTTCCCTGGTATTTCCTTGCACAAAACCAGAATTGTGAATTTTGATCTAACCTCAAATTCAATCCCACATCCTTGGAATGCAAATCCGTACCTAGAATAGGTCGGTATCTCTGTGTTCTAACATTCAACAAGAAGGGTTTCTCTTCTTGCAACCTAGAAAATCAGGACGATCAGAGTCATCCCTTGAAAAAGGGTTTCTGTCAATGTATTCTTGAATTTGTACAAACCAAGTGGAATATCTATTTCAAAGATGTATACAAAGGAGTAGACTAAAAATTGAACATTTTTGGAGTTCCATGGATATATGAGAAAATAACTTGCCTTAAATATTTGCGTGTTATCATAATAGTATGCTTGGAGCTAAAATTGGTCGATGGCACTTATGTTTGTACATTTGCTACAAGTTTTTTTCTTCTTTGTTGTTACATTGGATGCTCATTTTTGGTTTTCATATTCATTACGTAACGTTGCATATCCATTGTGTAATGTTCCTAGTAATAGTGTTTTATGTTCGCTGGAAGTTCATGGCATCTCTACTACGATTTTGGGTGCTCATTTCTACCTTTATAATGGAACAGGTAACATGGGATGAGCCATATATGTTACAAAATGTGAAGAGAGTCAACCCATGGCTAGTGGAGTTTGTTTCCAATATGCCACCTATTCAAATGACTCCTTTCACTTTACCAAAGAAGAATCTAAGAGTTACTCAATCTCAATATTTACAGCTTGAAAGGCAAGGAATCATGGGGCTTCAGATGAGTACTCTTAGCAATAGCCTGCTAAGGCATATCAACCCTTGGCATGGTATTTCAGAAAATGTTCCTATGGGAATCCAGGGAGCTAGGAAAGATCGCATTTATGGGATCTCTTTATCATATATTTTTCCTAACAAAGGTCAAAATGGGTTGTTCTTCAAGCATCCATCTCACCAAGAGAAGGGGGTTATGCCAACCCGTGTCTACACAGAGCTTAACATAGGAAATTATTCCCAGCATGATGGCTATAGTATGCAAAGTAGCCCTTCTTCTTTCTTGACAGTAGGAAATTCGTCATAGAATGAACATAAAACAAGTATTGGGTCAGCTAGTAGCTCGACCACAAAAGGCTCATCCTTTATGTTATTTGGGAATCCAATCAACACAACACCATCTCCTAAATCTTGCCAGCAACAACAATCGGGTTTGAGCTCCAAAGATGGGACAACCTTTCACATGTTTACCAATAATGTTTCACCGAGGCTAACGAGTAACAACTCAAGTAATGGAAATCAAGAAGCTTTATAATAGGTGCATAAATTGGTCACAGGAAGGAGAGATGGGACCAAACTATCTGAAAATTATGGGTTACAGCTTTCCCATGGGAAGAGGCTGGATTATGCAACCAATGGTATGAGAAGTATTCAGTGGTTTAAGGATCAAACTTTGGTTCTAAATATGGAGAAGGATAAACAAGAAAATACGTTTGAAGGCAACATTGTTCATTGTAAAGTATTCAAGGAGACTGAAGAAGTTGGTCGAACTCTTGACCTTTCACTGTTTTGTACATATGAGCAGATCTATGACATGCTAGCAAAGATATTTGGTATTGATGAATCAAAATTGTCAAACCGTGTCCTGTACAAAGGTTTGGGTGGATCTGTGAGGCATTCCTGAGATGTACCATACAAGTATGTATTCTCTCTTCCTAGCCCACAATATATTTAGCTTGAGGGTAAATGCTTGAAGGTAGTATAATAATTCAAAGGAGTATTTTTAGGAATCTGTTTTTGGTGTCTAAGTTTATATGAAAGACAAAAGCAGTCAAGAAAGTGGGGAAATGGACAGGTTTAGTTTAAACAAAATATTTTTGTGAGGATTTGTTCTGCTCTATGTTGCATATCATTTATAATGAAAGCTCGTGTGGAGGACATATAATTATTGAAAGCTTGTGTGCAGTTTAAAATCCCTTTTGAGACTGAGGATTCTTCAAGGATCAGTTGGTTTATGAGAACCATTTATTTTGTACAATTTGTAGACCCGGTGGTTTGGCCTAATTCTCCTTGGCGCCTTCTTCAAGTGGGTTTCTAAATTTCTTTCTGTTTTTTACTTATGTTCGAATTTGGGATCCTTTCTTTGCTTCATTTTTCCTTTGTTTATTGGGAACTTGAATGTATCAATTTCATGACAATTTTTAATGCAAAAGTGGGGTTTTATCTTGTGCCACTTTACTTTGATAGGTATTTGTATGTGAATATGATTCCACACCACACGGGGGTAATGACTTTTCATTGACTTTGGTTTGTGTCTTCATGGCATGTAGCTTTTGAAAAATCATGTCTTTCCATCTTAAATCCTATAGGAAATTACTCTATCCAGGCTTAGTTTGTTGAAATCGCAGTATGCAGTTTCTCTATTGAGAACGGGTGTTGAGAAATCCATTCGAAGTTTTAGGTTTTTCTAAATTGTAGATTTCAAACTTAAAAATTTTCTTCTTTGAATTCTGTTAAGCTGCCAGTAGGAAGGGGTTGTTCGCTACAGGGGTAGACAGCTCTGCTTTTGGATAGCACTGAGAAACATAACATTAATGTCAATATATTCTCATATATACTCTTTTGGATGTATGTGCCCAGAGATCCAGTGGTGTATATGTGTGCATATACTGTCATTAATGGGTTTATGCTTGGTTCTTATTGTTTACTAAGATAGCAACAACCATATTAATAAGGTTAATATGTTTGGAATACCCCGAAAGGAATATATCACAAGTGAATTTAATTTAATAGTTGTATCATGATTAGATTTAACCTAATAGTTAATCTAATAGTTATCGAATATAATTGCGATTAGAGTTAAAGTTAAGCTAATAGTTGTAGAATCATTGGATTTAAACTAATAATTGTATCTAATAGTTAATTTAGAAGTTAATATATCAACCATTGCAGTTCAATTAATTTGTGATTGGAGTTGAAGTTAAGTTAAAGTTGTATCATCATTGGACTTAACCTAATAGTTATAATTTTTTTCCCTAAAGAATGTCTCATTTACTTGTATCTAATAGTTAATCTAACATAAAAACCACTTAAGTTGTGGTTGTTAAGCTCATAGTTGAAGTTAAGCTCATAGTTGTATCATCATGTTGGAGTTAAGCTAATAGTTGTATTTAATAGTTAATTTAAAAGTTAATATAAATCTATTGTAGTTAATAAAAGAGCTTCGAGTTATCCTGACTTCTAGCTTCCAAATGGATTTGGACTAAGCCTTATGCACATTAACTGGACTCCCAATTGGTAGGTGGAGTTCGAGTGTCACATCAGTTGCACATTACCATGCCACTAAGTGTAGTTATCACATGAGTTAAGAGGAATTTATTAGGATTTCAAAGGATTTTATTAGAAATTATACTATCACACGAGCTGCACTTTACTTCAACTCCCACCTGTAAAATGCAGTTTGACTAATTAACTCGACTTCAAGCTCCTAGATGGAGTTCAAGTGTCACATGGACTACACATTACCATGCCATTAAGTTCAGTTATCACATGAGCTATTTTTTTATTATAATTGTTTATAAAGAATTCGATCGAATAATACTTAATTTAAAAGTTAATATAAATCTATTGTGGTTAATAAAAGAGCTCTGAGTTATCCTAACTAAGCCTTATGCACATTAACTAAACCCGTAGTTGGTAGGTGGAGTTAGAGTGTCACATGAGTTGCACAATACCATGCTACTAAGTGTAGTTATCACATGATTTCAAAGGAATTTATTAGGAGTTCAACTCTCACATGATTGTACATTATCTAGACTCCTATATTCCAAATGCATTTGGACTAAGCCATAAGTAATTAGAGTTGAAGTTAAGCTAATAGTTGTATCTAATAGTTAAGCTAATATAAATCTATTGTAGTTAATAAAAGAGCTATGAGTTATCGTGACTTCTAGCTTCCAAATGGAGTTCGACTAAGCCTTATGCACATTAAGTGGAATCCCAATTGGTAGGTGGAGTTAGAGTGTCACATGAGTTGCACAATACCATGCCACTAAGTGCAATTATCACACGAGTTCAAAGGAATTTATTAAGAGTTCAAACTATTTTATTTGGAGTTCGACTCTTACATGAGTGCACATTAGCTAGACTCCTAGATGCCAAATGCACTTGGACTAAGCCGTAAGTAATTAGAGTTCTAGTTAAGCTAATAGTTGTAGAATCATTGGAGTTAACATAATAGTTGCATATAATAGTTAAGTTAATAGTTATCCAATATAACTTTGATTAGAGTTGAAGTTAAGCTAATAGTTCTAGACACATTGTGTTAAGCTAATAGTTGTATCTAATAATCGATGGAGTTAAGCTAGAAATTGTATCTAATAATCAAATAGTTGAAGATTAATTTTAATTTTTACAACTATCACTAACTCTACTTATCACATGTTAATTAAATTATTTTTTATTTTTTTGCAATTATTAATTATTAATTTTGGACGACACTCATATAATCAATCTGGACAGTACACTTGTCTCATTCTCGTCGGTAGATGAAAAATCATAGATGGTATTCCACCCCAAAATTCTAACATATATATGCCTATCAGTATAACTATTGATATTTTGGTAAGAATCAAGCACTGAGTAGCATAGCATTAAAGACAATATATACACAGTTGGATGTATATGCATAGAGATCCAACAGTGTATATCTATGCATATATATGCACAGAGATCCAATAGGTTATGAGAAACATTTAGTCGATCATTACAGTCTAGTCATAATTTGTTTAAAATAATTAGAAAAGTACTTCCATTTACAGTCATTTTTTTGAGAAATGGACATTTTTTGTGGATGTATTAAGCTCAGATATTTGGGGAGGGTTTTTGTCAAGGTCTCAATTATGAGGTTTTTATGTAAATTATTACAGTATTTCTATATAAGCAAAGGAATATTAGTGCATGATGTAATTGGCCATGAATTCTCAAATATGAAAGGATTTCTATCAACAATAGTGAAGCCATTCATGCTGCTCACAACAATTTTTCTAGACCATATCCTTTTGTCTTTGATGAACACAAAGTGGTTGATAAAGAGGATGATGTATACCATTTCATAAGCTATTTACTAGTTGATGGAATTATATATGAGTTACATGGGTTGAAAGGAAGGCCCATTAGTATTGGACAATATAATGGAGTTTGACAATATAATAAATAATATAAGCCCTCGAACTTCTTATTGACTATATTGTATTGCGATCTGTTTTAGAAATTTTGTGAGGGACAAAATCAACACATGGGTATATTTTTTCATTGTTGTCAAAAAGTGGTAAGTATGACTGCTATTTTAACTAGTGTGTAACCAAATATATTGTTGCATTTTCATATCATTTTTATGCCCTTTCATAGGGTCACTTGCTTAGTATTTGTACTTTTACTATTTATGTTGCTTTATGTTTATTAGGTGTCTTGTTCAGAGTTTGAAGTACATGTTGGATGGGGACAGAGATGAGCCTCGTATGTGTCTTTGTCAAGTTGTTCTGATTGTTGTCCTTTTTATCTTAGTCAAGACTCAATACAATATCTAGACCAGCAATGGTTAACTTATTGCTGCATTGCTCATTGTTGAACAATTATCAAAGTGTCTTTCTTTTGAATGGGTGCTCACTACGAGAGTTTGTATACTTACTATCCAACCATAAAAGGATTGCTAGGAATAAGTTAACTGATCCAAGTGGAAACTATGACAATTGTTACCAGTGCGGGGATGGGGGTGAGCTTCTCCTTTGTGATGAATGTCCCAAATTGTTTCACACAAGTGAGCCTCTTATTCTGAAATTGATCTCTTATCTTCTTTGATTTTATTTTTTGAAAAGAGGTCTTGACATTTCCAAACTACTGCCAATCATCATGGTTTACAATTTGTTTACTGTAGTCTGGTTAGGTTACTTGGAAAGAATGCTTCTATATACAAAATGTGAATGAAACTACACCTAAATGAAGTGAATCCATTATTATTTTGAAACACTAACATATATGATTCAAGTTTGACATATAGATCTTGGGGATTTAAGTTTTATCTATAATAGCATATCAAGTGATGAGTTAAGAGAAAGATTCAATAACAAAATGGACATTTAGTAAAGCGGTGATTGAATGATGTAGCAAGCCTGTACTTATGCAATCTGAAGCATGTGTTTTATTAAATTGTATGCACTACATGGTTTTCATAGACAGTTGTGATGAAATGATATTGCTCCAACTTTTCAGATGTATTATACTATTATATTTATCTATTTAAACTACTCCATGGACTTTTGTACTTCAACTCTCCTTAATCTCTTCTACCTATTTATCCCATTTCCCACTAAAGTACATAAAAACTAGCATCGAACATCATTTGTAGCCAGGGTACCCATACCCAGGGATAGGGTACACATACCAGGTACTTGGGTACTCATAGGTTACATCTCCTACCATACCCCATACTTGGTCCATGTACCCAAGACTCCGTTATAAAAAAGGGATACTTATAGGCAAAATAGTACGTCGTACGCCATGTTTGGGTACTTCTCACCCCATGTTTAGGTACTCCGTTGGTACGATCATATCAATAAAATGCAATCCATTGGGGAAAATGTAATGACCCCCCACCAAATCTGAACTAATTTTTTGCTAACTACATATGGATTCTGGTTCAGGACTTATGTCAAACACTTTGCAACACTATTCAAATTCCACTGAATATTGTCCAAATATGGTAGATTGATTTTACATTGTTTTACAATGAATGTTTTTATGGATTTGTGTTCATCACTCATAGAACATAATTTTACTACCAAATGTGCACATAAAAAATATTCATATGTATTTAATACTGAGAAATACACTCACAACAACGCAGGAATATATTTGGCAGTTTGCAATTTTTTATTGCCTGTAACAGTAGTAGTTACAAATAGGTGTTTAAAATAATATTTCAAGTCTACCTTCATGTCTGAGTTTAAGTGGCTGTTACAGTTTCCTGGTACAATGATTTATCAAATTTTATGTAACTTCCAGTCTTCCAATTGATATCTATTGAGTCTATAATTAATCAAATTTGATGTTTCGAATTTTCAATCTGAATGTTCATTGTTCAAATAATCATTGAATTTATAATTATGAATCGTGATTCATAATTTATGAAGAAATCTACATGCATGTATGTTGTGACTATGGCATATATCTATCTATGTATCTATCTATCTATCTATCTATCTATCTATCTATCTATCTATATATATATAGTACCTGCAATGTACCCAAGTACCCTTTTTCAAAAAGTGGCGTTCACGCATGGGGTCTTCACTTAGTGAAACCATGCCATAGCACGTTCATTCATGGCATATGAAAGAATACCCCTAATTTCAATAAATATTGGAAAATGCCTCCCAAAATCATTTTTTTAACCCCCTCCCAATATTCCTTCCCAAATTAAAAAATCCCCTATTTTCACTATATATTGTATGTAGCCATTTTTTCATCTACATTTTTTATACCCCTTTATATATCTACCTAGTATATTGACATGATACCCCTCTTATGACCCCACATGAATTCTACAATGCAACTTGCTTCTTTCAATGTATAATGTGGATGCATTACTTCACCCACAATGCAATTACTCAACCACATATCCTTATGATTTGTGACATCTAATGGTATGATGAAGAGATGGGAGATCACTCCTTGTATGTCACAAAGCTTCTTGAAATTCTCAAGCAAGCCTTTTCCTAGCATCTTTTCATCCTTTGGAAATTCTTTAGAATTTGAACCTGGGCGAAAACTGTGATTCTTCTCTAAAAGTTTTAAGCATCAAGATATGTTCTCCTTTCCATCAAATATTCCAAAATAATATCCATCTCCTTTTCAATCCTTAGACACATCTATTTTCTTTTGGTTCAATTTCCTGCCAATGTTATTTTTCTGCCCTTCAAACTTGTCTTCTTTGAGACAGCCTACCTTGCTAGGAGTGCTTCTTAACTGAGGCCCAAATGACTCATATTTCTTCCAAATCTAAGGGCTTGTCATCATTTTGTCATTCTTTCTCTTAAATATTGGTTGGGATTTTGAACTATATTGAAGAAATTTAGCAGAGACAAACCTTCCTTTGTTTTCTCTTCTCAGAAATCCTTTCTCAAGGATCATTCCTTGTCTCTATCTTATTTGCAATTCTCATTGGTGTGTTTTTGTCACTGGATTTTTGTTGAATACCATTTACTTGGGATGGTGTCTCACAAGCATTTTGCAATTTCAATTCTACTAGTTTTTGTGTAAGACAGGAGATTTCCTTCTCTACCTATCCAATTCCCAAATTAATGGAATCATTTTTTACAAGGGTTTCATATATACCTCCAATTTCTTTGTGTTCAATTGTAGAATCATTGTTTATGGCATCTACAACATTTTAGGAAGTAGATTCTCCCATGCAAAATACAACTTTATTTGAATATGGCAGGTCTTTGCCTTCAATACACACAGTAAGGGCCTCTATCTTTGTCGTGGATGTTGGACCCTCCACTGCAAGGGGAGTGTAACAAGTGCTAGTTGCGGACTCAACACTAAATTCTCATTCTCCTAAGAGGAATTGATATCCTCTCCCTTTCCTTGGCCTTTACTAGCAAGATTAGTTAGAGTAGGGGTAGAAGATAGATATTTTCATTCACACACACGACGAAGGAAGCTCCCAACCAATGTATCTCTATGTATCTTCACATACATAGATATATTTTCGTTTCTATACATGTATATATGACAACATATAATATCACTCCAATTTCTTATAAATAATATCATATCATATATATATATATATATATATGAATAAATATTTTAATTTCTATAATATTTGATTAACTTAAAATTTTGGAGAAATCTAATATATAGATATTACTTTTATTTTTATTTTTATAATATTTGATTAGCATACCTTAATCCATTTCAATGTTAACGAAATGAGAAACATTTCTACCGCTATGCCATGCAAAGGCTACAACCAGAAATTGAAAGTACTATAAGAAATTCAAGCATGATCCAACAACAACGTTTAATAAACAGAAGGCTTCACACATCTCGATCATACATCCATAAAATATAAACCTACTCACACTTGACACAAACTCCATCTCTCAAGAGAATCACTTGTTTAAATGAATTTCAAAATAATCATTTTGCAACCCATTTAGATAAAACAAATCATATTAAAATAAAATATGTAACTGGTATGTTCATGGACACTCACACTTCCAATCATGGATAAAATAAAAATAAAATCTTGTTCTCTGTGCTTAGTTTCAACATGTCTATAGGGAAAGGAAGCTATGCCCCTTCCGAAGTTATGCTGGTTACTTCAGAAATAGGAGAATGTTCTTCTGTATGCATTGTGGACATACTAATCATTAATAGATAACTTATGGTAAGCCTCAGTGGAAAGGGAAGGCTATTGTCTATCCAAGATGTAACTTTACTATGATGATGAGGATAGGCATGGAACAATAAGATTCCTTCAATAGTGGGCCTATTCTAGATCATTTTTCATTGGAACAAGAATTCCTAGGATAAACAATTTCTGGTTGAATTGTTATGAGACTTCACAATATACATGGAAATTACACTATTGTCGAACTTATGCAAAGGAGTGACATGTATGTGAAGCATACTACTCTAATCAATCCAGAGAATATGACAGAAGATACTTGTGATTATATATTCGGTGAGAATCCTTTCCCACATTTAGAGATTCCCTCAGACCTCGTGATACACATGATGAAAGAGTTTGAATACAGGTAACCTTTATTTTGCACATGTCTGGGAAGAATTTGATTATTTGTTTGGAATTTACAATCACATGGTAATATTCCCCAAGGAAAAATGGACCAACTCTTTAAGATGAGCTGGGCACCTTAAGAGGAATTCAGAAAAAATATCAAATTCTAAATTTCAAAACTTTACATTGAGCATCAGGAGACTTCTCTTTAGATGCAACCGATTTTTCTTTAGCTAATGTAGGAGATGGCATGGAAATTTTCTTTAGTTAATGTGGTCAATGGCATGGATGAAGCCAATTTTTTATGCAACATTTCTAATGTTGTGATTCTTCAATCAATGAAAGAGATTGCATAAATGGAGGAGATTTTGTATAGAAAATAATCATTAAGGTAAAGTGTGTGAACAACTTTTCAGAACAACCAAGTGAAATGATGTTCAGGGAATCCTTGAAGACATGTTTCTATGATCTACAGGGGGCTCAGGGTGAGTACAATTTGTCCTTTGGTTTAAAGGGAATGAATAGAGACTTACTACAGAGATTTGTTCCTTCCATTCCCATTACACAAGTATTAATTGCACCGAGAGAAGCATTGTGTTCTATGATCTAGAAGGGGGAATATATATGTTTACTTCATTTGTTTTCATGCAATGCTCCTAAAAGAGAGCCAAACTACACACACTAGCATAAATTCATCTTTACCTGGGATGTACCAAGTGCGAGGAGGTTCACACCTCAATCTTGTTTTCCCTCTCAATGCTTAATATTTCTGGGATTATGATGAATCTGTGCTAGTTTAAATTTCATATGCTATGAAGCCCCATAAAGTAGTACCACTTCAAATCATATCCATATTTTTTTGTCTCACTCACAATAATTCAAACAAGAGTCTAGAATCTAGATTAAATATTTAAAAGATGGCCATTATTATATTTCTTCCCCAAACCATGCAATGGAAAATGTCATAAACCATAAAATCTCAATACATGCCATAGGCTAGAAACGCCATCTCAATAAAAGGTTAACTAGAACCCCTGAAATGAGTCCATTAAAAAGGAGATAAATTGAGATCCTTCAAGGCACCATGAAAACACTATTTGTTATTGTGCATCCCTTGGTAGTGAGGCATGATCCTTGATTGTCCTAGCATTGCACATCTGATCTACAACACTTCCACGTTCAACTATTGTTGCTTCTCCCATCCCAGTTCCTAGAAGAATCAACGAAAATCCAAAACAAGTAAACAATGATGCAAAGGAATTGCTCCATTAATAGTTAAAAGTGATCAAAACTAACGTCATAAAAGACCATCTGCATTGAGAAGAATATGTAATTACCTATACACATCGATATAAGTCCAAACATGCAGTCCTTTCCATGGTGTTTCATTTCATGCAATAAGGTTGTTGCACAACGAGACCCTAGACACCATGATACCAAACATGATATGAAAATCAATATCCCTAATAGTGCCCTTGTTCTATTAAACACACCTTTCCATATGAAGGTGAAAGGTCACTTTATCTCAGAAAGAACTGAATGGAATTAAGAGTCCTCGGTTAATTTGAAATATTTTTCATATATCGAGCATGATTCTCTCATATATACAATTTCACCAATATGTGTCCCCTCTCAAAACAATATGTATGCTATGAACAGAACTAGAAGTGAAAAAGTTTCAGAATACTTTCCAAATCATTACCGCTGCTTGATCATGTTCTTGACATGAAACCCCATAGCGCTCAACCACATTTTGTGAGGTGATACCCATGGGAAAAATACAATCTTGTGCTTGTTTGAAAACTTCAACCTATTACATGGAACAACACAAAATCCATCAGTGTTGTTCATAAAAATGAAGAACTCACATGTATTCTTGTGGCAGGAATGTGTGTATATATATCTATCCATATAGGTGTATATAAATATAATGACAATAGTAAGTTATGTAAAAGACAAATATAAAAGGGAGGGCATATATGTAAAATTGAAATCATTGAGAAAGTCAAAATCCTCAACATCATTAACTTTTATTGATGCCTACCCTTGGATTGACAAATCCTTCCAACGCCATAGGATTTGCAGTCATTGGCTCCAATCTTGCACGAACTACTGAAGCAGACAGGCTGAAATAAAAAAATATCTAAATATTACCTTTTTAAAGAGGAAATCTCTTCAAAAATAAATCTAAATCCAAACATGCTATGTTATTCCAGTGGTATCAATCACACAGTTACATACTGATGTCATAAAATCCATCTTTAATTGTAGTTGCAACATCTGCAACTGCTTGGAGAATTGAAGAGCATTGTCTATTAACCGTTTTGACAGGTACAGTCTCTGGAGAGAAGACATGGTAAGGAGCTTACAGTTGTCACAAAACTTGCCTTCAATGAAAAAAGGAATTTGACACATAAAATTGTAGCATACACACCTGGGAATCTAGCATAAAAAGAAGCAATCCTTCTCACTAGCACATTGAGAGCCAGGTGCAAGAACAGTACCCACAACAATATCACCAACTTCATTTGGATTAATTCTAGTTTTGTGAATTAATGCTTGCAGAAAGCTAAAGAACATTCAGAGATGGATCTGCCCACTCATGGGTTATGAGAAATAATGGTTATAAGGAAAATTTTCAAACTGAATAAAACAACATCAATTAATATATTGTCATAATTACTTATCCAGACCTTTAATACATGAGCAAGCAAGTCATCAAGATGAGTGTCCTTAAATCCCCCACGCTTAGCCTTACATATAGTGGTACGATAACCTCTGCAAAAGTAATGATCAACCAGATACAAACTAGATGGTAAACAACTAATCAACTAGAATCGAAACAGGTTAGATAGATAAACCCTATAGAATGCTGGACTAGGAAAACCAAATAGAACACTGAACCGAAACAACAAAGAATTCAAAATATTTTTTGAGAAACCGTGAATTAAGCCAAGAAAACAAATTAAGACTTACGCAACAATGACAACATCATCACCAAACTCTGCATCTCTGCAATAGGAAGCATTGTCTCCAGCACCACACACTAAAGCTTGGTCAAAAGAAAACAACTTCTCACTAAAGATCTATGTGTAATGTTTTTCAGCCTACATGTAATATCCACACAAAATAGTCTCAAGTCTCTTATAAACACTTCTAAACCAAAGAAAACATTTCTAATGCAAAGCAAATTTGTTATAAAACATTTTTTCACATAAATTTATGACAATACTAAATTAACAATGGCCCAAAACAATATCACAATGAATCCACATAACAAATTTGTTAAAAAAAAATTAACATAAATTTATGACAATACTAAATGAGAAATGGCCCAAAATAATATCACAATGAATCCAATTGAGGGATCAATTAAGGGCTATCTGACATAAAAATCAACTAACCCTTGCATCAAAACCTCAAGCATTCCTAATCCATCAAAACCTCAAGCATTCCTAATACATCAACACATTCAAACATAGAGCATCTAATTTCTCAGTTGCAAATAAAATCAAATGCAACCATATCACACAAAAATTTATGACCAATTGTTCTTGACCTACAGACTCCACAAAACATCAATATTCGTAAACGTTACCCAACCTCCCAAACAAACTAAACCATACCCAATATATTTATAAAAATTAGAAATATATATAACTTTGAAGATTAGCTCAAGTGGTCATGATACAAGTGTGAGATGTCTCCCCCAACATAAAATAGGTGCACAGGTTCGACTCTTTTCAATTCCCTCAAGGAAAGGTGCCTGGAACTTAAACACTACCAGCTTTACACCGGGTACATTCCTAGGAATGAGGGGAAGCCTAAGAGGTTCCCAAGGAGTTATATTCCAAGGGGAATATATATATATATATCATCCTCAGAATGAGGGGAAGCCTAAGAGATTCCTAAGGAGTTAACTTATCTTTCAGTGTTACAAATCCCCTTGATAAAACAAGAGATTCCTGAGTAGTTAACTTCCCTTTTAGTGTTACAAATCCCCTTGATAAAATAAACAATCATATGCTTTAGGGATGCAAAAGAAGACTATAGTTTTTTACCATTCACTCTTCTCCTTTTCACCTACTTTGTGGGAACCTTCTGAAGGGGTGATTTGGCAGTGCCCACCCTATTTCACTGAAACAGGCTGACAGGGTCCATTGAACTAGAATCATAAATAATCATAACAACAAAACTAAAACATAATATGCTGATGCATAAGGGGCATGGTGAAATGAATATGCTTTATTTGAGGTAGACGGGTTTTCCAAATTCAAGAATAAATGGTTCTTTCTATTGATATAGTCCATAGAAGCACTTAGATTTCCTAAAATTTCCTTTTGATGCACAAGTTTGTCCTCAAATTTAGCCCAAAATTAGATCATTGTTGATTAGGGGGTCAAATAGGGATGCGAATTGCTTTTAGGGCCTAGTATGTGCCCAACAACATGGATTTATTTCTTAAATATCAATTGTTTACTACTAATACTCATTCTCAGAAATGCCCATGTCTGATTTTTATCCACTTTACCATCTTGTCAAAATTGTACCACAGAACACACTAAAACTTGGATTTATTTGATTTATGGTTTTTTGAAGGTCAGGACATATTTTTTCTACTGTTGTTTGAGGCTAACAGATACTAGAACAGACTCGAAATATCCCAAATCAATTAATTAGGTTGTTAGGAGGATCAACATATCTCAAGGTCATCAAGGAATGTGCCTAGGACTCATTTTGATTGTTGTATGAGGATTAGACATGACAACATGCCCATGTTTTCTTTAACCATTCCAAACTATGTTAGACTCCATTATATTGTCCAAGACAAATGGACCTTCCTTTCTACCCATCTAACTCATATATAGTGCCATCAACTAGTAAATAGAATATGAAAGGGTATACACCATTCTCTTTATCAACCACTTTATGTTCATCAAATACAAAAGGATATGGTCTAGAAAAATTGTTGTGAGAAACATGAATGACTTCACTATTGTTGATAGAAATCCTTTCATATTTGAGAATTCAGGGCCAATTACATCATGTACTAATATTCCTTAACATATATAGAAATACTGTAATAATTCACATAAAAACCTCATAATTGAGACCTTGACAAAAATCCTTCCCAAATATATGAGCTTAATACATCCACAAAAAAATGTCTATTTCTCAAAAAATGATTGTAAATGGAAGTACTTTGCTAATTATTTTAAACATATTTTGACTAGACTGTAATGATCGATTAAATGTTTCGCATAACCTATCTATAATTTTTTTTTTGTCTGAGAACCCCTAGTTAGTATACCACTTGGATTCACTTTTCCATGATATCAGATATAGATTTCCCATCTGGAAGAATTTACAAATGATTTTTAAAATCTCTGAACATCAGTTGTCTACATTTAAAACTAAATTAAAGGTGTACCAATTTTTCAATTTTGCAACAATTTTACTGAGAAATTGCAAGCAAACAACAGAAACAAGGAAACATATCAAAAGAAACTAAATTAGGGGAAACCCAATCTAAAAAAAACCTTGCATGGAAGTGCATTGTGACATATGTTTCCTTGTGCCATAAGCTAGTACAAGGCAAACTGCAGAGATGTACTTTTCAATGGAAACATGGATTGGGCACTATGGAAGATAAATTCTTCTTCCTACTTCCTACATGGATCTACAACAAGCCTCTACTATGAAGAAAAAAAGAAGGCCTCTAAGCTGTTTATTTTCTCCACCAACCAAGAGAGCTGAAAGTTTTGTTCTCATGTATGGATGATTATGAAATTCCAACACTAACATTTTGAATCCCAACAGTCACATCTTGAGCTTGTTTGGTGGCAGCAGATACATAGAACTAACTAAATTAAAGAGACTTGACCATTTATTGATCAATACCTAAGTCATATGTGATGCATATTATAGTAAATCAATCATCATCCAATCAAAGTAGTGTGCTTGGTAGAATATACCATATATATTGACAAACACTTTATCTTCTATAATGGTAGCAAGCGGAAGAGAACCCAATCAACAAATGTTAGTACATATTCTGATGATAACAAGACATGTTTATAGAAGAGTTCAACAATAAAGTTAACCAAGAAAAAGAATAAGTATAACTTACAATCAAATTATACATGATTTCCACACGTCCTGACACATCTACTGCTGGAATTATCGATCCCTGCACATTTGGAATGCAGATGCTAACAATTGAGAGTCAGCGACTACAACCACAACCAAGAGGGCATCAAGAATGAACACCTTAATTTATATGATGAACAAAAAGTACATGGAAGTGCATACAAAACTTTCATCCAATTGTATTTTTGCTATGGCAAGTGAATAGGACAGAAACTAAACCTTTGTCAAAAGAGTCCACATTGAAGCAAGGGTAAATGCACTCCAAATAGGAGGGTTGTAGTTCACAGTGTAAGATTCCACAAATTTCCATGCATGTATTTTCATTAAAAAGTGTGACAAAAAACACAAGCGAGTCAATACATATAAATTATCTTTCTTGATATCTCAAAACATTTGCATATCAAGACAATGAGATAAGTATTTCAATGAGAAAAAATATTGCTTCAGATATACGAGCCTCAAGATATAAAAATATAATGCACCCAAGTGTAATTGGAATAAAATTAACTAAAGTTCTTCATCAAAAAAGGGTAAAAGTAAAACATAGTATACAACTAATAACATACAACTTCCAAAATAAAAAACTATAAGGTTCTACCATAAAGAGGTTTGTGCCTATGACTAGAAAAGCCACCTAAAGCTTTATCATTTTCCAATGCATTTCTTCTAATGTTAGTAATGATTAGGTTACAACTATCTGGAAACAATGTGCATAAAATTTTTGAGACATTGATTATATTAATGAATCTACTACAAATTATCAAAATCAAAATTTGAGATGCTACTACTCCCATAAAGCAATTCAAAAACCACACTTCCAGTTTCAATCCCAACCTTATTCCTTAACTAGAAAAGGACAAAATTGACCAAAACAAATCCACTACTGATAACAACAACTTTACTATCTAAACCAAAAAGTGATGGAAACCAAAATTAAATCCACTAGATTAATGTTTTCAAAAACTGCATTAAGGAAATGCAGGGGTTATATAGAGAACGATATGAGAAATTTATAACATGCTTATTTCCATTATGATTGTCATACAACCACAACATCAAAGACCAATGTAACTGAAACTGATATCAAGAAACATTATATAAGAAAAATACAATCATCTTTGAGAAGTGTGTTCTAGGAAACAACATGATTCAAGTCCACTAGGCTCAAATGAAGACAATACAATTTCGTATGTCACAGCGCAACATTCAATGCATGTCGATGATGATCCAAGCAAGTCCTCTACAACCGGAGACCATTTTCAGACTAGTTCCTTCCTTCATAGAGTCTGAACTCTTGGGAATTCTACTTCAATGGCTAAGTACCCCTATATTTCTCTCTACTGCTTAGAGTTTGTTGCTTCTGCAAGCCTTTCTATGCAGCTTTGGTGTTGGTTTTCTGCAATCCTTGCTATGCAGTTTTTGCAAGAGTTGTACTTGATCAAATTCCATGCTTGTGGAGAAATATTTAACATGTCCACAATTGTAGTAAAGGACTTCAGTAAACTATTAAAATTAATTGATTTGAACACTTTTTCTGCAAGAGTCTCACTTGGTATAAGCTGATGACTTTTTAAGGTCTGCCATGGAACCTCCTTCCAGCACCTTCAATGAAAAAAACTTAATTTTAAGATGTAAAATATTTGTTTCATTGGCATCTTCATGCAATTTCTATAGTCTCAATCCCATCAAAAAATAAAATCAATATTATCCAAATCCCTTCACAACTCTTCATCATAATTATCTTGACCTGTAGTACCTCTATTATTCGGTCTTGTCTCTTTGCAGAATATTATCCCCCATATTTTCATAAATTTAAACAGGGTTGTTATTCTGGATTTCAATACAAGAAATTATTTTCCAGTTAATTTATGCCTTCAGTCATTAACATGGTTTGTGATTCCATATTCTAGGATTCAACTCTAAAACCCTTCCACACAATTGGTCTAGTCAGGCCTATCTAGATTAAAAGATAGACTGGCAAAAAACAACAAAATTAGGGCTTGGAAAATTAAATAGATTTACTTGAAATTTCTGGACATCAAAGAACTGTTTTCTGTTTGGTAGAAATTGCACATAAAAATTCATCCCTCTTCTTTAGCAAACAATGTGCCTCCTCTCCTATGGCTTCTCATTCAAGTTCTTTGACTATTAGAGAAGAGGCTAACACAATCCTCTCTTCCCAGAAGTGATCTGATAACTGAATAATGACTGGTACTCAAACTAAAATCATGTGCCTAAAATATATTATTTATGTGCAAGAAATTCCATAAATGTACATTATTATTATTATATCTAACAACTAATTTAGACAATATTGTCCTTGATCAGTTTAAAATTTTAACCATGTCAAGAATCTTGCATTATTTGAATGACTTTCCTTTATAATTATTCTTCAAGCCTATTATCACCACTGAATCTCTTAATAGTAAATACATTGCAAGGACTTGACACCAATAGCTTTACCTAAATTGTAAATCTTTGGGAGTTTCTGACGCCTCAGAAAAAATATGAGCAGGTGAACCCAATTCCCAAGGAGAAGAAAAAACTAGCCCTCCTTGTCATAAAAGAGCTCCCTGTCCTGACCCTCCCCAATTTTTATTTTATTTTGGATAGCTGATAGTCAGAGGAAATGTTGAAAATACAAAAAGATACATCTATTCAAATTCATTATGAGACTTTTTCCAAGAAACATGATATTAAGAGGGAAGTACATAGGCAGGATAACTGGCAAAAGACACATGGGGTAAGTGAGAATAAGAAAAATCCTGCTACATCCCTGATATCATCTGATAAGAAATACAGGAAGATGCTCAATTCAGTTCAGGTTGGGCTTAAAAAGCACAGTTCATTATCAACATCTAAATCCGACAATATGAGATCCATACTAAATATATAGAAGACTACAAGCCATTTTGATGTTGTTGGTATAGTGCCTACAAGCCATTTTGAGAACCATTTGAGGTTTGATGTTTCTAGTGTAGTATCTTTAATAACCGAGCCATAGTTGAAGTCAACAAAGAGATACTTTAAAATTTCATCAAAGAGTGAAAGCAATATTCATAATGATGGATACAATATTTTGAATTTTTCTTCTTATCTTGAAGAAATTAGGATACAATCACCAGATACAGACATTATTTCATAGCGGACCATGAGTGAAAATTAGTTTGGACATAAAAGGCAAATCATGGAAAAATAAATTAGAAGTTCTCAATTAGTGCCTAAAAGTGAGTTCCTAGATCGTAGAAAAACAATGACATATAACATTGTCAACAATTTTGAATCTTTTAAACAGGGAAACACTGAAGAGAGCATTAAGGTTTGAAACTGTAAAGAAAATTTGAAGGGTGAAAAATATTTTGAAAATATTCATGAAAATTATGTTCCTAATGTCAAAGATAATGTGCTTTATACATTTTTGACTAAAGACAATGAATTTAGGGTAGTTACAAACACTTCTTTGCATCGGAATTCCATTATGAAGACGAAACATAATTCAGGGTTATCAACTCTACCAGAGAGATCAAATAATAAAATAAAGATAAATATTTGCACGGAAGAGGAAACTGTTCTTGAAGTATTAGCTGGAGTAGATCATCAAAATAAAAGGACACAGATCAAGGAAAGGAAACTTAACTTTGATGAACATTTTCATTTGGTAAAAAGGGAAAGAATTGAAGATGAATATGGAACCAAGAAAATTGTAGAAGGCTCGAATAAAGGAGGCATAGAAAGTGCCAATGACAATAATGGAGAAAATATGGCATTGGATAATGCTTGTGTGTTAAATTAATGCCATTTGAGAATTAATAATATCTTAAGTTCTAACAGCCTTGAAAGATGATTTGCCACATGGGAAGATGTCTTCAATTTTTATGGAAAGGCCAATGTAGTTTCCAACAAAGGCTGATAAATATTGTTTGTGAAGTAGCCTATCAAGTGATGAAGTTTCCCTGCCTCCCTCTAAACGATGTCATCGGGCTCAGGAAGCTATATTTGCATATGTTGCAGAGGCTGCAACTGCTTTAGTGGATCCATTGGAGCATAAATACTATTTGGAAAATCAATAATTTTCATGGAATTAGAGTAAAAACATTAAGGAGATGGATGAAGTGGGAAAAGAGTATTTTGAAAACTTTTAGGAAGATGATGAGGAATCCAATACTAGGAAATCATGAAAAACATTAAGTTAATTCCAATGAAATGAATATAGATATGTAGGTAGAGGTGTCTAGGGAGGAGATAAAAATGATTAGGAGCTCTTTCAAAAAACCAAAAATCCCCAGGCCTCACGGTCGGTCAACATATACTTTCATAGGTTTCTTTGAATTGGTGATATATGCATCATATACAAAGAATGGTAAAGCCTTGCAGTCAGCTAATCCACTTAGTTCAATTACAGTGAAGGGTACCTAGGCATAGTAAGTCCCTAAAAGGTTAGTTAACCAAGATGATGATATGTGATTCCCTCCTCTCCTTGGTCTTCAAAATGGTTAAGCTAGGTTATTTCATCAAGGGACTAGCCACCCCTTAATGAAGTCACTAGCACTTGACATCAGGAGCAGTCAAAAGCACCACATGGTCACATCATCCAAAGTGGACGTTCCTTATATGATGATAATATTACTTTTAGTTAGTGTATGGAACATTTTTACATTTGAGAGAGAGATAAATGGGTTGTATCCCCACCTCATTATTACACCTTTGGCCGTGCTTCCCACCTTGTTGTTATTGGTCTTGGGGTTAGAAGGGTTGTCTTATCACCTTGTCTTGTGGTTAGAATGGTTGTCTTCCCTCAGTGTGGTTACATCCTCCTTCTTGTGGTTGAGGAGTGTTTATCCCTCCTAGATTTATGGTGGTTAGATTTGTGTCTTGTGTTGACCTTTAATTATTGGTCCTATGTACTAGCACCCCTCCTTGAGCATGACACCTTACCCTTTTCCTTAACCATAGTAACCAATCCTAAAGACCTCATAACATTAATTTATATTTTTACTTTTGGTAACAATCCTTATTTGTGTGATGTCTTAACTTTTTTTAGGGACCCTAAGTCAATGAAGAATTATAAGGGATACCTTTATAGAAGCCACTAGGAGCCTATAAATACAAGCCTAATCCTTCTTTTGTAACATCATCATAAAGACACAACTCAACTCTGATTTGCTTGGGACTGTTCTAGGGTTTATGGCACACCATTTGTGGATGCCATCAAGGGTTTAGGGTCTGATATTTTGTTCCACCCACCTGTTAAAGTTCATTCATCTTATGGAATTTCCTCCTACCATATCCATGGATTGTTTTTACTAAAGAAAGGAGGCCGCATCCTATAGGGTTGCTTGCTTCCCCAACCATGGATTGTTTGACTAATAAGGAGTAGGCTACTATTTGTGTGGTGCTTGCTACTGCCACCTAGGACTGCTTTAGGGCAGTCACCACCATTGTGGACTATTTTAAGGGCTTCCATTTGTCACTTGTGGAGACCACTACCTGCTTGGACCTTTGTTTGGGTTAGATCTAATGTTTAGGGCTACCTTTTGTCATTCTGTTGAGGGCGCTACCCCTTGTGGGTTGTTTAGGGATTCCTGTTGCCATTCTGTGGAGGTTGCTTACTGCTTGGATTTTGTTTGGGCTAGATCTATAGTTTTAGGGCTTCCTCATGTTGTTAACTCTTAATATAGGGTTGGGATATATTTGTTGAAGGGTACCACGTACTTTGTTGAAGTCTGTTTCGGTCTATGTTAACTTTTTAAGATTGCTACTACCTATTGAGGGTTTCTTGGAGCTTCCTTTCAACTGTTGGGTACCTATTGACTGTCTTGAACTATTTAGTCCTCTCCTACAACACTTTATCTCTCTCTCTCAGGTTTTTGCATACCCTCAAGTAAGGGTTAGTTTGTTCTAGTTGTTGACTTTCCTCTGAGAGGCAAAGTCTGTTCTGGAAGTTAAATTTCTGAGTATAAAGAAGGATGTTACAATTAGATAAGTTATGAGATATATTTTTTCTTGTTTTGATTATTTAGTTTTATTTAATGATATCAAATTTTTGTAGTACAACAATTATTATTCATAATTTATTTATATATTTTTGCAATTGTTAAATTTTGTTTCAAGACCTAACTTTAACACAATGATCTCTAAGGGAGTGTTAAAGTTGAAAGAGATGAAAATTATGTCTTAATATATTAGATCTAAATTTTTCTTGTTACAGATGTACTATTATGTTTTCAGTAGTAGTTTAAAAATTTATTTAAAGTACAAATATTTTAATTTTCTGCTTCAAACCCTAACTTAACCCCAATTTAACATATAACACACCAGAGAGATAACTAGAATGTTAACATGTGAGAGCTAAAACATGTAGAACAAAATCTCAATAAACAAGTTGAAAACTGCTAACTGTCAACTGTCACAAGTAAAGTCAATTGTAACTGTTATCTTGTTCCCCTCTCTTAGATATTTCCAAAATTCTCTTCTTAGATTTTAACCTGTATTTGATGATATTTTGTAATTCCTTTAGCAGTAAAGACAATTAAGTTTTTCATTAAAATAGTACAATTATCAGTCAAAATCCCATAAAATGCCTATCAAGATTGTTTGTGATGTGAACTGATGGGGATAAGTTCTTAAGCACGATTCTCATTGTTGATCTAGATAAACAGTGTGATACTACAAGAGTTCAAGTGTGTATATGATCATAGTGCAAATACATGTTGATAATTCTTAAGGATACCGTTAAGTATAAATGTACAAATTGTATCTATAATTTCCTATTCAATATTATGCAGATAGACATGTTATCTGATTTTCACATGTCAACTTATTTATTGTGAATATGGTATCAATATTTGCTTGAAACGTATCACAAATCACCTGAAATGTATCGGTACAACCTAAAACGTATTCATACCAGCTTGAAACGTATCACTATAATTTTAGTTTTGTATCCCCTCTTTTTCGGTATCTGAAATGGGGAACAGTGTTTCCCAAGCCTTCTAAAACGTTTCTAGTAACTTAGAAAAAAAGGGCTTTACCTACCAAAAGCAACAAAATATGGACAATTGGAATATATGGACAATAGATTCCTTTGATCAGTTTGAAATCTTAACTCTTTAAAGGCCAATAATTTCTTTTCTGAAGTATTTTTTATAGTTTATATGGTATCAGTCATAGATAATCAACTATGTCATATATATATAATTGTAAAACAACAAAGTGGTTTCAATTTTAAAAACTGTGTTAATGTTGTTTGTAGTTACTTTAATTGTAGAAAGTAGCATTGATTTTCCATTGAGCACAAGTGACAAATAATTTGTAGGAAATGATGAGAAGTGCCTAGAACATCCATAGAGGGGCAATACTCCTAATTTGAGCACATGTCCTAAAAAAATATTGTTGCGTGAGCAACTTATTATATCATATGAAATCTCAAATAGTTTTGAAAGGGTGATTATATTATTTGAAAACTGAGACGAATTAATGTTGAAGGAAATTGATGCTTGTATTACTATCTAGGCCTTAATATGACAAATATCACTGTGACTATAAATCCTTGGCTGGAAAACTTCCATGATGAAGTAAGGAAGCCACTTGAAAGGCATAGATATAGGCATAGGGGTCAAGTTTAGCTTTATCATCTGTGGTTAAGATGTTGTTTACAAACATTATATTTCCTGATATATACAGAATTAAAATTTATTAATGGATCAATCCATGAATGTGGAAATTGAACCCAAGAGATAGAACAATTACACTCACAAAATTGCTAATCAAACATGCAAAATTCACACCAAAGGAGATTGAAATTGTAGCATAACACTGATCTGTATTCGATAAGTCTACAATAGACAACCTTATGAAGTAATAGGCTTATGCAATATATAATTACATGAGATATTATAATGCATAAGGATGCCATTTGAAAAGGTCAAAAGCAGGCTTACTAAATCTAGTCAAATCCCCCATAGGTGCATAAAGCAGTTTCCAAATCCACCAAGATGCTCACGAATTGGCTAATTCAAGTAGAAAAGTTAAAGAGGGATGGAAATACAACTCATACATATTTTTATTAGGAGAAAAGGAGGGAGGATGATGTGGGAAAAAAACAAGTCAACTGCACCTAATATAGCTTTTTTTTTGCCTTAAATCTCAATAAAATAGGCAACTTTTCAGAAAAAGCAGATATGCACTTTGGAGGATATGGGATAAAGTGGACATGCTAAATTTGGTTTCCAAGATGTTTTCAAAGAACTCCATGACTTAGTTTTAGCATGTGTTGACTTCTAGGACTTGTAGAAGGAAACTAGCATAGAGTGGAATCTAGGAAACTAGGTAATAAGACAAAAATAATTAAAATTAATGTCTAAGGTAAGTAACTATGGGTTGATTATTATAACACCCCCTCTTCAGATTGAATTTATGAGTAAATAACAAAAAAATATAGGGCATAGAAATAAGGATTAGTCACCCTTTACATACTGCTTGTCCATACAACCAAGCAAAGAGGCAAAAACCTAGTGGGAAAATCCTCCCTTAAACATGGATAGGAAAAACAATTTTTTTGGAAATCTTGTCATTAATCATGCTTCATAGCATGATCAGAAATCCCCAACAGTTATTTGATATTGCTGAATTTATTCTCACAAAAAACTTTGGTGGAGATGTCTGCTACTTGTTCTGAAGATGCACAAAATAGTAGATCAATGGTGCCATCATGCACAAGCTGTCTGATGTAATGCATATGGATCTCAATGTGCTTGGTTCATTGTCTCTGAACTGGATCATTGCAAATTTGAATGGTTCTCTGATTATAATAGTAGATGATAGTTGAAAACTCTGATTCAAAGCCACATTCTCCAAGTATCCCCTGCAACCACAAACATTGAGTTGGTGCATTCACAACTCCTCTATACTCTGCTTCTGTAGATGAGAGTGCTATGGAACTCTACTTCTTGCTTTGCCAACTGATTGGTCCTTTTTCAAGCATGGAAACATATCCTGATGTATACTTTTGATCTGTGTTGTCACCTACCCAATCACGGTCAGTAAACCCAATCAAATCAAGATCAGATTTTGCTTTGTAGAAGATCCCATGAGTTCTTGTTCCTTGAAAAAAATTTAGGATCCTTTTGGCTGCTCTCCAATAGATCTCATGAGGCTGACCCATGTATCTCAAATCCACACTAACTGCATAAGATAGATCAGGTCGAGTGTGTGTAAGATAAATAAAACACCCAATCAACTGCCTATACAGTGTATTATCTACCATAGGAGAAGAACCTGCTTCTTCAAGCTTAACTCCTGAAAGGAAGGGAGTCTTGCTTGGCTTGCAATATTTCATGTTGAACTTGTTCAGAAAATCTATAGCATACTCAGGCTGATGTACTTTGATTCCATGTTGGGATTCAACAATTTTGAGACCCAAGAATTGGCTCAACAATCCAAAATCTGTCATAGAAAATGAATGGTTCATTGCATCCTTCAAGGAGGCAATATCTTTCTTTGAAATTCCCTTTAGGTTGCTGCATGTAAATCTATTTAGTGAGATCTCCATTTAGGAAAGCACACTTTACATCCATGTTATGTACCTCCCACTGCTTCGAAGCTGCAATGGCTAGAGCTAGCCTTATGGAGTCCATCTTTGCCACTGGTGCAAAGGTTTCATTGTAGTCAATAACATGTACTTGTGAGTAGCCCTTGGCTACCAATATTGCCTTATATTTCAAAGGTGAACCATCAGCAGCAAACTTAGTCTTGAAAACCCACTTACATTGAACTAGCTTCCTCCTTGGGGGAAGATCAACCAGTTCCCAAGTGTTGTTCTTCTGGAGTGAGTTGTATTCTTCTTTCATGAGTGTTTTCCATATTGTATCATCTACTGAATCTTCATATGTCTATGGATATGATTCAACCATCAGATAGCACTTCTCAGCAAATAGAGGATCTTTCACACAAAGGGCACTCTCAAACTGAGATCTAGTCCTCCTAGTGTCACTAGGATTTCTAGCTAGTTCCCCAGCTGCATGAATGGTCTTTGATTCCCATTTTGGTCTTGTAGGAATTTTAGGATCTGCAATCAAATCATCATTATCAGACATATCAGAATCATAAAACTCATTAGTCTCCCCACTTACAATCAATGGATTTGGTGGTGAAGAAGACTCTCCAACTTCAACTGCTACTAAAGGCTCTTCTTGGAACTGAACACTTCTTTCAATGAAATATTTGTTAGTACTAAATTTGATCAGATTGTACCATTTTGAATCTTTATAATACCCAACAAATAGGCACTCTTGGCTTTGGGCCTGCAAAGCCTTCCTCTTTTCAGTTGGAATTCTAGCGCAAGCCTTTGAGCGAAAAATCCTGAAATGGGTCACATCTGGCTTGTTCCCACTCCAAGATTAGAAAGGAGTCATACCTTAAAGCTACTTATGAGGAACCCTACTTTGGATGTAGGATGCACAGTTTATATCCTCTGCCCAAAACTTTGGTGGGAAATTCTTAGCCTCCATCATGTAAGTTGCCATCTCCTTCAGTGATATGTTCTTTCTCTCAGCAACACCATTTTGTTGTGGTGTGTAAGGGATTGATTGCTGCATCTGAATACCTGCATCTTTACAATACTGAATAAAATCAGAATTGACATACTCACCACCATTTTCAGATCTGAGGATCTTGAGTTTCCTCCCAGACTGGTTTTCAACCAAGGCTCTAAAGACTTTGAAGAGATCAAAAACTTCAGACTTGTGCTTTAGGAAGTAAATCCAACAATACCTAGAAAATTCATCTATGAAAGTCAGTGCATATTTGTCTTGAGTCATGGACATATGAGGGAATGGACCATCAATGTCACTATGGATCAGTTCAAGAGGTGCAGACGTTCTCTCATGACTAGCTTTCTCATACTTGTGCTCTGGGTGTTTTCCTAGGATACAACCTTGACAGACTCCCTTAGAAAACTTGATCTTTGGTAACCCTATGACCATATCTTTTTCACTCAAATCAGAAAGATACTTGTAGTTAAGATGGCCAAATATTTCATGCCAAATATTGCTTGCTTCATTAACATGAATTAGAAGAGTAGAGGGGTTTGAGTAGGGTAGAAAATGGGAAAACTTGTATACCTTTGAAGTGTGATCTACAAAACCTTTTGCTATGACTTTACCATTTGAAATCTCAATGATTTAAAAATAATCAGGGGAGAATATGGCATTCTTTGGAGACCCAATATGATTCATCTGATACATTGACAAGAGATTATAGGCAAGACCTGGAACATACAAAACATTATTGAACTTACCATGGTCAATATCAATCCTTCCCTTCCCCAAAATGTCAGTGAGAGAGTCATCTCCCAAAACTATTGGTGGAACTTTCAACATGTCAAGAGAGGAGAATATCTCTTTTGTCAAAACCATATGTATAGAAGCTCCAGAGTCTATGATGAAGCTAGGTGAGCTTGATGTGCCAACAACCAAGGCATGTACTCTATCTCTGTCCTCTGAATTTGATCCTCCTTCCCTCTTCTTTGAGCAATCAGGAATGGAGATGTTATTCTTCTCCAGGAGTTGGGTCAACATGTTAATTTGATTTTTCATACAAGAGCTCTCAGGATGATAGCCCTTACTACAGTATGTGCACTTTCTCATTTCTCCTTTGTTCTTCTTCTTTTAGGAGTTATTCTTGGAACCTTGGGGCTCCTCTTGAGACTTGTTCTTGTCGCTTTTTTTCTCAGGTAGATTTTTATCTTTTTTCTTGATTTTTGAATCCACCCTTGAATCTCTAGCAACCAAAGCTTGGTATTTGGAAGGTTTGATGGTGCCCATCATCACCAACTTATCTTGTTCTTGTGTGAGGGATTCCATGAACTTTGCAAGCTTAGGCATCTTCCAGGATCGAGCTGTCAACTTGGTGGCATGGAAGGTCGAAACAAACACTGAATAGTTAGGACCAAGCTTATAAAGTATGGTAAAAAATATTTCATCTTCTTCTTTTGATTCCACACTATTTCAACTGCAAAACAAGGGCCTTAAACTTGGAAAAGTAGAGTTGCAATGATTCGAAGCTACTGGGACTCAAGGAGATCAACTCATTCTCAATTTGATGTCCTCTCATCTCATATGTATTTCCAAAAATATCTTATAGCTTCTCCCACACTTCATTAGGTGATTTCAATCCATCAATATGGAAGAGGAGGTCTCTTGAAATGCTCAGACACAAAAGACCATAGGCCTCATCCCTCCTGTTGTGCCATTTAATTTTCTCTACAGTTGCATTGGGCTCTCCTTCTGTTTCCATAGTAACCTTGTAGATACCTTTCTCTCTCAAAAATATCTCCATCTCATCTTTCCACTCAAATAAATTGAATGGAGTCAAGATGATCTTCTGAGATTGGTCCATAGCTCAGAAACTATTACCTCCAGTTAGCAGAATGCTCTCCTAGTCAAGATGTCAAAATTTCAATAGAAATAATAAAGGAGATAAATTGATATAAAAAGGCTCTAATACCATGTGGAAATTGAACCCAAGAGATAGAAAAATTACACTCACAAAATTGCTAATCAAACATGCAAAATTCACACCAAAGGAGAGTGAAATTGGAGCATAACACTGATCTGTATTCAATAAGTGTACAATAGCCAACCTAATGAAGCAATAGGCTTCTGAAATATATAATTACATGAGATATTCGAATGCATAAGGATGCCATTTGAAAAGGTCAAAAAGCAGGCTTACTAAATCTAGTCAAATCCCCCATAGGTGCATAAACCAGTTTCCAAATCCACCAAGATGCTCACGAATTGGCTAAGTCAAGTAGGAAAGATAAAGAGGGATGGAAACAAAACTCATAAATTCTTTTATTAGGAGAAAGGGAGGGAGGATGACATGGGAAAAAAACAAGTCAACTACACCTAGTCTAGCTTTTCCTTTTGCCTTAAATCTCAATAAAACAGGCAGCTTTTCAGAAAACGAAGATATGCACTTTGGAGGATTTGAAATAAATTAGACATGCTAAATTTGGTTTCCAGGATGTTTTCTAAGTGCTCCATGACTCATTTTTAGCATGTGTTGACTTCTAGGACTTGTAGAAGGCAACTAGCATAGAGTGGAATCTAGGAAACTAGGTAATAAGACAAAAATAATTAAAATTAATGTCTAAGGTAGGTAACCATGGGTTGATTATTCTAACAATGACAAAAAGTGAAACCATAGATTGAACCTTCAAGTAAGAGTCCTAAAGGAAAATATCTCTCTTCCCTTATTGAAGGAAAAAAATGGATAACTACAGGGAAGAGGACTGTCCAGTTCTTCAACATCAAAATAATCATTGGGAAATATCAACATTTCACAGACATCACTAACATCTTAACATTTGATAGAAGAAAAATATATGAGAAATCTGTAGTTTTAAGGATGAGCAAGTTCAGTGACAACGATGGTAAGAATTTGGCCCATTATTCCAATATTTTCTCCATGTGGGCGATACCTATTGCTAGGGCTCTAAAAAAATTAACCGTGTCTGATATTTTGCTTCACTATAATTTACAGCATGTTTGACCACTTAACAGAAGTCTTATCTCCGTCCTCTTCTCAAAGGTGTAATAAGATTCAAGGCTGACATTATGATCATCGTTATCATTTAAAATCGACTTTGCAAGACTTTGGCATGCATCAGACACGCGCTACAGGCATAAAAAACAAATATTGTACCATCTACTTATAGGAAGCAGGACCATCCCCTTGATCTACCTAGGGATCATAAACTTCTTCAATCTTGACAGAGACTAGAGGGGATGTTCTCGTTTTTAGAACAAGGTTGTAGCCATAGAAACATTTGGGATCAAAATAGACTAGATGATAAGGTCCCTGACACTATCAAGGTGAAGTAGCATCATCATATTGTGTTCCAAAGACATCCCTTGGAAGAAATCAACCATCAAGTAATTGTTGGGTACAAGGAGAAGTCTCAACAAAGGCATCACAATCAGGAAATTAAAATGATGATCATGACCAATGTAGTGGTTGTCCAGGTAAGCAAACACAACCACTTTGAAAATGATGTTAGTATGACTAAAGACAAAAATCTAGCATAAGGAATCCAACGTTAACCTGAATCGGAGGCAGAAAGGTACTAGTCCATGGGTAGTAGACCCAGGTCTAGTATATCGAAGGAGACAATTCAAATGACTTAATTCAAGGAAGATAAGTTTTTCATTCAAACTCATTATTTTTTATGTTACTGTAACACCATAAACATAGATAGATTTCACATGACAAGAAAGACAGTAACCTTCAGAATATCCTGGATGCTTAATGCAAAAGATGGTACTGTTTTTTTTGGTAATTTATGGAGCCAACAATGGCCATTTTTGCACCGTTAAATTGGGGTCTAGGACCTTCATACAAAATTAAAAGAACATGATATATTATGCTGTAAATTTTTAGCACTATAAATTTTTCTATTATTTACTAAAAAATTATACTTTGAATTTTACTAAAGCTAACTAGTCATTATATGTGAAAAAAATGTCTTGTTAACATGTACTCTCTAAAGGCAAAAGAATTGCTCAATATACAAACAAAAAAAGAAAAAAAGAAAAAAGGCATAATACCTATACAATAGTACATCCATAATGGCTGCAGAATTGAGTAAATGCATCTTGATTGGTTGGTTCCAGTGACTGTTGAATGATGGAAGGATACCTCCCTAGGTCCTGTGTTGATATTCTTGCTAATGAAGTTACTAAAAATGTCGTAGGATCTTTAATTTATTTAACTGGATCCTGCTCTTTCTTTCCGTCATTGTAAAGTTGGGAAAATGATGGAGTGTATACAATGGTTTCCTCCAAGTTTGGAATTTCTATCTCCTCCTCTACCCTATCTTCCTATGGCCTTGCAAGGAGATTTATAGTGCTATCAAGAATTTTCCCCCAAAGTGCAACATCAGTGTCTTCCAAGAGTGTCATAGATTCACATAAAAGTATAGTAGATGCAACTGAGCACAACTTTGTCTCAAGAAATGTTGTAATTGATTTCATTGTGGTTACCTTGAACCGCTCCAAAATTGTAGGAAAAATATTTGTCTGAGTTGAATTGATATATTCAGCAAGAGATCCAGGTCCATGGTTCACTAAAAAAATGGACATGAAAATTATAACTGACTCGACAAATTTCACAGTCCACTGATTTTGGAGTCGAACAAAAAGGGCACTCCATATGTGACATAAATAAGGAGATATGACTTCATAACTTAAAATTTCTATAATTGTGTTCAAAATGAAAAAACCTAAATGATCTGTTCTCTTCGATGAAACAAGCTTGTTGAATATTCCCAGCACTTGGCTCAGCATCCCCTCCTGAGTCAGTTCCTGAGGGGCCTTTTGTAAATAGGCTTGGAAAAACCGTACAAGGGATGCAAAATTGGCTTTCTTTTTCCAGGACTTGGGGGAGAGAAAAAGCTGAAAAATCTACAAGTAGATTGTGGGAAGAGGAGGTCGATTTATCTCAATAAGCTAAGCCAAAAAATGAAGAGAATATGGTACAAATTCCATGACATCATGAACCAAAATGGTTTGTAAGACAGGAAATAGATTTTCATCAAAACTTGCAATCAATCCTGGATCTCTTTCACATGATTTTCTCATTAAGGCAACAACTGAGTCAAATAAATAATGATTAAAAATAAGGTTTTTTGGATTCTTACAAAACTCATTTAGGATGGATGTTATACCTATAAAACAACCATTTTCCATATCACCACTAAAGTCTTCCAATCCGACAACTCTCAGAATACATTTCATGACATAGGGATTCTTCTGGGTTTCCAGCAATTTAAGTGCATTAAAAAGATTATCCATTAAGGGATGAAGGAAGGGATTAATGTTTGTATAAGTATACTAAATTTGTCACCCATTTTTAACAAGTAGCATATTATCGATACAATTAGCAGCATAAGAATGAACAACATTTGACTCACACAAAAGGAACCTCATCAAATGAGGCATGATACTCAAAGCACTAGTCTTGGGAATCTGAGAGAGGAAAGTGGTCAGAAACTTCAATGCATATGTCTTCAAATATTGTTGTGCATTCACATCCTCACTTTGTAACTCTAGAATTATCATGGTCAAGATGAACTATTCAAAATTGATCAATTTGGTACTTACCAAACCTCCAACATTTTGTCTAGTTGATAAAGAAACAACCAAGTATATTGCACAATCCTTTTCCTTCCAATTCTCTGCTGGATTGGTGACATATTTGGCCTGCATGTTCTATATGTGCATGGAGACCATAGCCATCACTTGTTCCTTATAATGAGTTGCAATTCCTTTCACTAATTCGCAAGCCATTCACCTTCTTATGTCAAGATCTGGTGACAACTTATCACACTATGATCCATCACTAGGATGGATAGGAGGACCTCGAATGTCATGTAAGGAGAGTATTTATATAAAATAATTATATCCTAATGCATATGTGTTTGGTCAGTATGAACAATAGAAACCATACATTGCATTTTCTCCCATGATAGGATCTTAAATTAATAGGGTAAATAAAGAAGCGATTTTCCATGAAGGATATAAAAAACTAAAGGTTTGACGCTCGACAATAGGAGGAATGGAATAAACAGAAGACAAAGAGAAAAATAAGGATAAATAATTATCAAAGCAATTGTGCATTATAAAACCAATCCAATCCAATTCGTATGGAACCCTCCAATTTGAACCAGGATAAACCCCTATTATAATATATAGACAACATGGTACTTGGTAAGCATAAATAAGGCGACATCCAATAACATAATTGAACAAACAGTGACTTGATATCATTTAGTTAAGGCCAATCCTCTAAGCGCATATCCTGTTCCATTCACGATTGATCTGGAGCTGGCATCTTTTCCCCAATCCAATTTATATGGAACACTCCAATTTGAATCAGGATAAACCCCTATTATAATATCCAAATAAGATGGTACCTAGTAAGCATAAATAAGGAGACATCCAATAATAGAATTGATGGCCCTTGGGAGCTACAAGTAGTATGAAAACCACGAAAACCTGTGGAAAGCCCTATGCTCCCTCTACCACTACTTCCAGAGGAAACAAGCAAAAGAAATTAGCCTGTGTTTTAGGCACACGTTTTTGTGGAAAGCACTATGCTCCCCGCCACTACCTCCGTAGCAAAGAACTCATCCCATGTTTTAGGCACACGCACTGAGAAGAACCCTGAAGGGTAAACCCTAGGTGCGAGAATGAACACTGATTGACAACCAGTATAAAAACCATGAAAATGCTCCCTTAGCACGAAACCCATCTTCATATGACACGGTGATGGCACACATGCGGCTTTTTTGCAATAAAAAAGGTCCTAGGGTATTGGGTATTTATATAATAAAAAAATTAATCCCTTCTACCCTTAATATAGCATCAATATATTGGTTTGAATTTTTTTTATTTTTTACCCCCCAATATGAATGAACGTGTTATCATATTGGTCCCTCAGCAATGCCCCCATGCGTCCCCGTCCCCCTCCCTGTACCTGTACCCAGGTTTCCTAGAAACTTACGTTTCATCCCTTTGGTTTTAAGAGGTGTCGGTTTCTATACATCTATTGATAAAAGTATTGGCCTTCCAATTCTTTGTAGATTTCATTTTGAATTGCTAGGACCTAACAAGAAAAGAATGGTCACCTTCCGTTCCCATAACATCATATAACACTATCCTCAAATATTCATTCAGATTCCTTTGTCCTCTCTGTTTACATCATGGGCCCCAACTTTTAATATGTATTATACTATTATCTTTATCTATTTAGACTACTACATGGAATGTTGTACTTCAACTCTCCTCAGTCCATTTCTCACTGAAGCACATAACAACTAGCATGGAACATGACTTCTTTATTTTCATCCCTTAGCGTTTAAGAGGTGTTTATTTATGTACATCCATTGCTAAAAGTATTGGTATTCCAATTCTTTTTAGATTTCATTTTGAATTTCCAGGAACTAGCAAGAAAAGAATGGGCGTCTTCCATTCCCAGAACACCATATAACACCCTATCCTCAAATATTCCTTTAGATTCCTTTGTCCTCTTGGTTGAAATCTTGGGCCACTATCATTCAAAGCATTTCTTTGTGCCATCCTATTACAATTCAGCAAAACCCTATATAATATCATAGATTAACAACATTGGGACTTGACAATGGATTTTATAGAAATACTAAAGTACTTTATCTAATCATATCTGGCCAGATAAATAAAAGTAGAACACCCTAGCTTCAACGTATGATTTTTCCAAGCATGTTTGTTTGTGTAAGCATTATTTTCTATATTGGAAACTATTTCCCAATATACTTCCAAATGAAATATATACATTAATATTTTGTACATGTCATGGAAGAATGCTTAGGTATCCCTTGCATTCTCGATGATTAAAATTGGTACTGCACCCATTGTCAAGCTGATTCCTCCTCTTGTCAGGTTGATTCCTCAACAGAAAGAAATGATTCAGGAAGATATAGGAAAACATGCATAAAGGTTCAAAGGGTTGGAACAAAGGGAAGGTCGTCTAGAATTTGTGAATGGGAGGTCAAAACAGTGGTGGACACCAAATGGGGGATGTATTATTTGTGAGTAAGTGCTTTTATATTTGAATTATACCAAATTCTACTATAATAGTCATTAGTTCTGGAATTCACATAAGTTTTATTTTAATTTTGCACATTCTTCTATGTTTTAGGATCTTTGAGGTGCATAAATTTCCCTAATGTGTATAATGTTTATCCAGGTGCAAATTATTTACTCCGGACAAACTTGGATTTAATGATGACACTGTCATTTTCTGTGATCAAGTATGATAAGTATTTATTAGAATTTTCATAGACCATTATATAATGTTTTTCCACAGAATGATTTTGTTCATTTTTATTGCAAAAATTTAACTACATGTATTGTATGTACATTGCGACAACGAGTTTCACATAGGATGTTTACGTAAACATAAAAAGATTGAATTAAAGGTGAGCTTTCTTGAGTACAATTATGTCTAGGCAGATTAACATTCTTTGAGGACATTCTTTTGTAATCCATATTTGTATATATTGTCCAATTATCTTTGTACTAGAAATGTATGCTAAATTCAGCCTTCATTGTTGGCTTTACTCTCCCTTGATATTGCATCTTTCATATTAATATATAGAGGTGTGATGAAAACACTTGACATGATACAAGAGGTGCTACAGGGCTTATGGTTTTGTTCTGATGATTGTAGTGAGATACACAATGCACTAAAAAATTGGATAAATAATGGACCAGAAAACTTGCCACCTCATTTAAATGAAATAATCAGAAAGAAGGTCAATAATGGTGAGAAAGAAACAACTGAAGGTGAAATAAAATGGCAAATTCTACATATGGAAAAAAGAGATCCCATCACAAAAGCATTACTTTCATAATCAGCTTCAATATTCCATGTACCTTTCTCCAACTTTATATGTTTTTTTGTTTTAAATAATTACTCTCATCAGGAAAGGTTTTACTAAACAAGTGTTTTATGAATGAAGGAAATCTTTACACCTATAAAGGATTCTAGCATAGGTCGATATTTTATCCCTTTGATTCTAAACAGATAGCCTTTATTTCCTTTTGCAAATTTGGAGGCGTTTCTGAATTGGGAAGCTGATTCTTGAAATTTGTTGACTTCAAATGTCTTCTGATTGTACTGCTTTGTATCGTAATGCAATAGAAGTATGAGGGATCAATATTTTGCTCGAATGTATCCAATAGTACTGAATATAAATTAAGAACCAGGACTGATTTTTGTCAGATGATTTATGCAAAATTTTCCATTTAATTTTTGTTGATGGCAGCATAACTATAGCTAGTTTTCATGTACAGTGGCAACTTTTTTGACCTTTAGTTTCTTATAAATCTGAATTATTTGAACAGCTCAGAAGTTGTTTCAACTGCTATTTTTTGAGTCTTTGGATGAACAATTGCAGAATTGCCTGTAGTTGCTACAAGGGAAAAATTTCAAGGATAGGCAAGATTTGAACTAGTGGAAAATCAAAGGAATGGTGATGGGATTCCTAATTCTTATTTTATTGGATTAAAGTTTATTCATTTTTTTCTTCGTCTTTGGTGGATATAAAATTATCTGAAGCTATTCTTGTAAAGAGTAATGAAGGATTCAAAATATGCATTTATAGGAATCTATAATATTTGTATTTTCTTACATGTTTCTTTTGTAGTCTTTTGAAGTTCATTTGCTCCTAGATGGCATGATTGTTGATGTTAATATGATTTTGCAGGGATATTTCTAGTCACTTTATTTATGTATTAAGGAGCTCCTTGTTTCTTTGAGAATACATCACCTAGTGCTTCCTGCTGCTGAGGATACTACTTCCTTGTGGAGTAACAAAATGGGCTTCACAAAAATAGCTAGAGACAAGGTTTTCCATTTCAATATCTTTTTCTAATTTGTGATTATTTCCACAATGTTTTCATTAAAATTCTAATGCACACATTTATTTTCTAGTTATTCGAACTCAGCAAGGGTTCCCAAATAATGTTCTTAAAATGTACTTCCATGTTAGAGAAGACACTTATAAGTGCTAGCAATATACATGGGCCATCAATCAATGCTGACAAATAGAAAATTGGAGAAGATCTTGATCCCCTTATCTAAGTGATAACTCTTTGCATGAAACTCAGTTTTGAGATACACAAGCCTGCTTCTTGTGCAATTTCGGCTAGAGATATTTTATAGAGAGCCCATTTTGACAATACATAATTATACATGGAAGATGTACAAGGTCATAATTTTACTATATAAGAAATGGGATTAGAAAATTCAAAACAAGCCCAAACTCCTATTGAAAGAGACAAGAGACAAAAGACTGTCTGAGATGTACACCATTAGACTGAGGATGATAGGGAAGATTTACACCGCTTCTTGGGACCTCTAAACTGGTTGCTTGTAATTATAATGCAATTATTTGCCTCGAGGTATTATCAATGAACATTTGCTTCTGTAGGTAATACGAGTAGATAATGTTAATGCATCAAAGGAACAAGGCTTGACATTAATTTGTTTCAGGCCATTTTTGTATCTCTACTTATTTAGAAAAAAATGGACCATTTCAAGCTTTCAATATTTATTTGAAGTGATTGTCTATCATGATAATCATTATATCATATGGTTATATATGTGCAACTATATTGAAACAAGTTATTTATTTTTATTTTATAGAATGTTGTTTATTTCTTGACCATATTTGTTATACGAAGCTTGGAATGATAGCCCCACCTAAAATAATTTTAATATTCAATTTAAATTCTAGACATTACGATTGAAATAAATTTATAATACTTAAAATAAAATAAAGTCCCAAATCTAAGCTCTTTTTTAATTATAGCATTACAATTAATGCAAAGTATAATGATCCAATATCTGAATATTCGTTGGATAAAAGTGCCAAAATTTTATTGAATGTATTCAAAGTGATTCTATTTAACATATTAAAAAAAATTAAATAATGTTTTAAGGACAAATTTAATAATTAACCAATAATAAATAATAATTTCAAAATTCATCAACTATATCATATAATATACTCCGAGTTTTATCAAGCGTTTGGTGTTTTTGCTCTTGCTTTTGAAAAATAGTCAAGTAGTTTCAAGTAGTGAGTGTTTAACCATGTTTTGGACATTATGTAGAACCTTGATGTGACTGCCCATTGTTGAGAGGAAAAAGGTCAAAGGAAGAGTGCCAAACTAGTGTTAATTTAGGAAAGGAATGTGAGCTATGTGATGTTGATCATTGTGGGTGAAGTAATGTGCATCCACAATATACATAGAAAGAAGCAAGGTGCATTGTAGAATGCATGTGGGGTATCATGTCAATATACCAGGTAGAAAATCATGGCAATATACCAGGTAGAAATATAAAGGGGTTTAAAAAATGTAAATGAAAAAATGGATACATGCAATATATAGTGAAAATATGGGTTTTTAAAATTGGGAAGGCATATTGGGAGGGGGTTAAAAAAACAATTTAGGGAGGTATTTTCCAATATTTTTTGAAAATAGGGGTATTGTTTCATATGCCATGAATGAAGGTGCTATGGCATGGTTTCACTAAGTGAAGACCCTGTGGGTTGGACACCATACCCTTGAGGGAGACTGATTTGATTTGGTTCATGCCTACCGAGGTCAACAACTGTTCCCTCCAGCCACCCGTGAATACTCTATGCTTCAGTGACGGCACTTTGAGACAGGTCTAAATACGTGTGTTTTATATATAATAATTATGCTCATATTTAATCTTATGATATAACTTAGCCTATGGGTTGTTGAAAAAGTTATTTCCCACGAATTAAGGATATAAATATTCTCTAAATCGAAGGGGAATCATGAATGTGGAGCATGTTCATTGTTTCCTTGATCATTCATATCTTGAATTAATTATATATGTAAAGTACCACTGGAAATTCATTAACATGCATCAAGATAAAATATTAATCGCCACTTAATTTATAAAATATAAATTGTAAAACATGTAGCACATGTTTGGTTTAGTTTATGCATTAAAAATACCTACCAAGCTTCATGGCAAAGAAATGATGGCAAGTTGAGTGCGAAAGCAATGCTTACATTCACATTTTCACAATAACCACAAATAATTCATTTTCCATATGGTAAGGCTTATCCTCTCCCTTTCAAGCAACAAAAATCTTCATGAAAGCTTTGTTGAAATCTTCATGAAATATTTCTTGTTGCGGTTCAAGATGTCAGAGGTGGCTGGAAGGTGACCATTGAATTTTGAATTCTATAAACTCACCATCATATTCAAAACTCCCATTCAAAAGAGTCATCAATTCCGGTTGAGCAAATAGTTACAGAACCCTAACCATAACCGTAACCCTAACCCTAAGTCTTTACATCTCTCGTTGTTAATATGACTCAATTCAATTACACTTCATATATTACATATCTAAAAATTCATATCTTACATTAAGGTGACTCAATTCAATTACACAACTGAAGAAAAAAGGATTTACTCAATAGACTAGTTCGGGAGGAGGATGGTAGGTGGCATTACTACACTATTCAACTGGCTCTTCCCTTTTAATACAAGCAAGGAGTTTTGGTATTACTTCAACAATATTTTACTGTTCTAAAGACTTCAACATCTACATTTCATGAATATTTTCTAGCGACGATTCTTGGAACACTCAAAAACTTTTACCAACAGGTTTTCTGACTTCGGATCTGGTGGAAACCCTAAGTTATTTTTGTTCTCTATATCTAGCATTGATGCCTAAGTTTTTTTTTTTTCTCTGTATCCAGCATTGACGTCTAATTCTAAAGGTAAGGACTTGATGCCTTTAGTATCCCCACTTGTTTTGTATATGACTATTCTGTGAACTTGGAATGGAGTTTCCCTCCTTGTAAAACTCATATCTTCCACTATATTCTTGGAATTTTTATATTCTTACTCAATATTTCTAATATTAATAATAAAAAATAATTTATTGTTTATAAAAATAAAGAGAGGGGGTTGATATCTATATAATTCATTAATCAAACTTTAGCAATAGTCCATTAGTGCCTCCCATGAAAATAACACCTATTCCAAGAATTGTATCTCTAGGGTTTAGTTTTAGTATCACCTTAGGATTTGCAACATGAACTTTAGTTAACCTTGAAATCTTTGGTTTGGTTCATATTGAAATAATTATGGATATATAACTTAGTATATACTAAATTGATGGATTTATCATTAATATTTGACATCAATTGCTACTAAATCATTTCTAGGTCATCTCATTGTTTAAGGGGATTTTCTAAGTTGACAACTATATGTTGGTTATTCTTCAAATATTTGTATATGTAGACCAATCCCTGAGGCAAGTTGTCTTCAATTATATCCAATACTTGTTTTCTTGTGAAAATTTGAAAGGATTCATCACTACCTTCTCATTGGTGGGTTTACTACTACTGAGTGCAACACATTTATCTAGAAACCAGACCTTGAGATTAGTAGAAATTTAAGGCATATTTTCATCACTTATATGTTTCCCTATGTTCAAGATATGACACTAATTAGTGATAATTAACTAACATGTTTTCCCTATGTTCAATAACAATACCTTTATTGAAATGGTGGGATTTGTTTTGTACCTTAGATTCCACTTTTATTAATGGCATAGTACCCCACCTTTGACAATGCTTTTCATAAATTGTAATTAATTAGAGGGTCTTTATAATATGCTATTTTCATCTAAATAATTTGAAATTTAGATTTGGTGGTATGTCATTTCAATCAGTTATTTTCCAAGAAGTCAAGTCAAACCATGTTCATGTTCCTTTCTTCTATTGGATGTTAGAACATGCCTTAATTAATTCTAATAGATATATTCCTATCTAATTAATTAATTTTCCATGGGAACAACATTTTGATACCCTTATCGTATCATGGGCCTTCTAGTGATTAGTGGCAAGTCCTTAGCTTGCACTCCATAGTAAGTTTTTATCAATGACTCTTGATTTTTTTATACAAGTGTTTGACACTATGAAATATATTCACACTTGGTAGAATGTACTTTGTACCTTGGTTCCCATATTCATCGTTAATGAGTTACTTTGTGTATATAAATGGTTAATCGATGGGTACACTGTTTATTTTTTAACAAAAACCAGGAAAATATTGTATTTATATAAAAAGGATGCTAACAACCAAGCATAGAAAATAAGAGGTCTAAGAACTACAAATCATATTGTTTTTGCAAAAAAATATTGAATTGTTTGTACTAGTGACTTGCAACTGTGCCAAAAAATACTTCTATCACCCTTCTAAGGGTATATACGAACATAGACACCTAAAACCAAAATGCAAAAAAACATAAAATACCATTTGAAATTGAACTACTCCCGCTGCTTTCCCTTTGGATCTTTAACTGGATGAACTACTGCGGTTTCCTCCATTGGCTGATATCTAACATGTGATTCTTGAAAATGGATACTTTGATTCATGTTTACCAGCTTCTACAAATCCTCCTTCATGTAACCAATTGTGCCCATTAGGTTGTGAAAAAATATGTGGTTGTCTTCAATTCGAACATCGTGATTTCCCATTTTTCATGCCATCCATTTGACATATTCAGCTGTTGAACTCCCTTCTGTAACCCCCCGATTCATGATGTCATAGAGCCATCAAATTTTCTGATTGATATCTCTTAAGGATTCCTAAATATCATTCAAGGTAACATTTCTGTCTGCCATAGATTCCTGGAAAGAGGCAATTATGAATGCGCAATGAGAGCTGAGTGTGCCGCTAGAGAACTGGGCATCCAATCCTTATTTGCAATGCTAAGGGATCCCACAGGGAATAAATGCAGGGGCTCTACAGGAGGAACATTCACTTCACAAACATTTTTTGCATCGGGAAGCGCATTCACTGCACCCGAAAAACCGTTCACTGCACCACAAAAACTATTCACTACATCACAAAAATCGTTCACTACACCAGGAAAAACGTTATTTGCACCAAAAAAACCAGTCGCTGCACAAAAAATATCTACACCTACAAATACATTCGTTGCACTGATAAAATTGTTCACTGCACCACCAAAATAAGTCGTTGCACCAGGAGAAACAGAAGTGTGATGACCAAATGAAGCTGGAGGAGGCTTCTTGAATGCGATTTTTATGGACCATGTGGGAACTCTAATACATCTAAGTGAGGCTGAGACTACATTAAATCCCATCACATGGGATTTGATAGGGAGACAAATGGACGATGGAGGCCATGCAACCTGCTAGTTACTAGATTTTCGGGTAGTGGGGACTTCCCCCCAATCATAAAAAATGACTTTTTTTAAATGAAACATTGTGGTAAGGCCAAGAACCAACATTAGGCCACCCTTGAACCCCTCCATCCTTCCAAGTGTTGCTAGGGGACATAACTTGTATTTTTCAAGTTGTCATTAACCTCGGATAATCGCATTTTTAGCTTGGCTCCTTGGTTTTCCAGCTTATCTGCTTCGATGTTGCTACCTCTAAGATTGTGATAAAAGGTGGTTTGAACATTTACAGAGGTTTGCCAAATTTTCTGATAGATTCTTCGAATTTTGACTGCTTCTTAAAATCCATTGATCATTTTGTGGATAAATTTCTTGGAGTCTCCCATGAAAATTATTTTGGTGATCTTGTGTTGCTTGGCCAGCTCCAAACCAAAGAAGAGCGCGAGCCACTCAGCTTAATTATTGGTTTTTCCACCGAGACCCTAGGAATAATTTGATACTATCTTCCCTCTAGGATCAAAGATTATCCAACTCGCACTTTCCTCCCCAGGATTTCCTTTCAAGACACAATAAAAAAAGAGGGTGGTTGATTTTTTCCTCAATTGCCAAAGATAGAGTTATTCTGGGGTTTTCCTGATTTCCCAAGAGTGAAGCTCAGAAGGAGCTTTGGTTTGAAGAGAGTTCTGAGATAGAATTTCTTAGCACCAATTAAGTTCTTCTAGAATAAGATTCTCAGGTTGGGGAAAAGAGGCATGTTTTGAATTCATCTTTTCGTTGATCATGTTCATGGCTTTGAAGGAAGCTCATTGAGGTTCTGTTGTTTTGTTACAAAAAAGGAGTCTATTTCTGGAAAGCCAAATTTTCCAAAAAACATTTTTATGAACTATATTTCATAGTCTAGAAAGAGTCTTCTTCTTCCTAATTCTCCCCAGATAACAACTTTTCTAGTTTGTGAACAGAATGGAGAGATTTCCTGGAAGAGAGAAGCTCCTGCCAATAGGACCTGGGAGGAGCTTCCAAACTTGAATTGTGAAGGGACACTCAAGAAACAGATGGTATGAGGTTTCTTCCTATTCAATATAAAGATTACATCTTGAGGGCCCGTATATCCCATGATTTCTTAATTTTTTTTAGTTAGGAGCTTATTTTTTCCCAACAGCCAAAAGAAAATGTTGATCTTGGGGATACTGTCTAAGATCCACACCTTCCCCCAAATTCTTTGTTGATGTCTATATTTACTATGATTCAAGACCTGGTAACCTTATTTGATTGTGCAAAGCCCGATTTCCCCCCAATCTCTTATATCTATAGCTCTAAACATTAAGAGGGGTGATGCCATGGAGAAGAGAAGAAAAAAAATCGTAATCCTTACAAAGGTGGGGCAAGGGATTTATTTTTTTCCAATCGTTCTAGTCGCCTCTTGAACCCCATATAGCTAGATATTTTAGTTTTTTTAAGCCTTCATCTTGCATCCAAAATTGAAGAATAAGGAGATTATCATTATACTCTAAGGGAGGTTGTCCCTAGATGGGATTAGACCAAATGTCAAGTTTGCTGCCATTCCCAGGAATCCAATACATATTGTCTTTAATTAGGCCAATAGATTTTTTCTAGAGACTCTAGATGGATGTCCTTTTACCTGTCCAGAGAAGATCTAAACATTTAGATATTTTTTTAATGTATTTTTTCCTTATAACCTCCTTCCACCATTCCTTTTCTCTAGTGACCATCCTCCACACCATTTTTTCTCCCAAAGCATTGTTCCTTTTTCCAAGATCCCTGATTCCTATCCCTCCATTGCGTTTGTCCTCCATGATTGTATCCAAATTTACCAAATTTATTTTTCTCCCTAGAGTCTTCCCACCTTGCCATAAAAACTTCCTTATCTCAATGCTGAAAATGTTTATTACAGATTTAGGCGCTAGGAAAATCGCGCAAGATAATATGGGATAGGAGGAAAGGATGGATTTAATGAGAACTACCTTGCCTGCTAAATTAATCCAAATATTAGTCCAAGAATGAATTTTATTTTTTTAGTTTTTGTATCAAAGGACTCCAGACCGAGGTAGTACACTTCTTGTTGACTATATGGAACCTTGGATATATGAAGGAAGTCCATTGGATTTTTACCTTTATTCCCAAGATGTTGGCTATTTCTTAGAGAATGCTAGGATTGTTATTTCAACCATACAGCCAAGACTTGTTGCCATTGATTTGGCTTCCAGACACTTTTAGGAAGAGGTCCAAAGTGATTTTGAAATGCTTGTCAATTTGAGTCAAGGAACTACCCAAAATAATAGTGTCATCAGCGAACTAAGAGTGGTTGATTGGTTGAACGCATCTTACAAAGATAATTCTCGGGAGATTCCCTTCATTCTTCAATCTGTTAATTCATTTGTTGAGTGAGTTTGCTACAAGGATGTAGAGAAAGGGGGACATTGGGAATCCTTGTTGGATTCCTCTCTGAGCTTGGAAGAAAGAGGTTGGTCGACCATTTATAAGGGGAGAAATCCAAGCCTTGTTTATACATAATTTAACCCATCTAATAAAATTAGCAGGGAAGCCATAGTTTTCCATTACTTGGAAGATATAAGAGTGACTTATTCTATCAAAAGTGTTTGCAAGATCTTGTTTAATAGCCATACCTGCTTCTTTGTGACTATGTCTTTGTTATAGCTGATTTTACCACACTAGGTGAATCACACTTGTATGGCCTTCCCCTGTCCCTCTATAGACTCCTTAAACCCCTTGGACTATTTTTTGTCCTTTGATGTTTCCTAGAACATCCCTTAAAACATGTGAAAATTGCTATACGCGACTTTCAAACCCCTTATCGCATATATACGTGGGTTTTACCTCTCAAACCACATACATCGGGATGTGTACAAAATCCAAATCCTTTTGGAGTTTTCCTTGACATTAATCTAACTCACTTGTCTCCTTGCCTTCCATATGCCTTGAGATCACTCGGATTCGACCTTCCATTACCCCATTGAAAAGATATATAAGGAACCCTTTGGATACATTGAAGGCATAAGATAATTGAGAGAAAAGAAATTATAGTCCATTGTTGCCGGAACTTGTGCTTGAGTTTGCATCCCTTTGTCCCTTGGAGCACTTTGGTGTTCTTCCCAAGCTTACCTTTTTCTTGTGAGCTTGCTATCGAGAGATGGAGGATTGAGGTGGTGGAGGCCCAAGTGGGGGATTCAGTTTCTCTGATTCGTAGACGTGCCGACAGAGGTTCTATTCATTGTAATATCTGATTTTATATTAATAGAAATAACTTTTCCTGTCCAATAATGTATGTTTGAATGAATATTTTATCCATGGATGTTTTCAAATGCTTATACATTGTTGATTATATATGCTAGAGTAGATCTAACACCAATATATATAGTATGCTTGTCTTGTTTACTTGTGGTTGAGGAAGTGATTTATCAATTCAAGCTAAAGTTAGAAAGCTCAATGGGGATCTACTTCAACCGTCCGGAATAAGGTATGAGGTCTGATCCTTTAGTGTTAGATATTTGATTTCTCTTGGATATTGGGAAGGATTGATTTTTGGATTCAAGCTGTCTATTGTGGTACCCCAAGCCATAGGAATTTCTCTCCATAACAGAACTGGCGACTCTGCTGGGGAGTTCCTAGTAGTTGTCCTTTGGAGGTTTCCTATCGGCATTCAATGACTTTGAATTGCTCTTATTTCTCTATTTTTGTGTCGGGTCTGGGGGTATGTTTTACTGGTAGTGTCTGATTGGTGTGAAGTTTGTCTTAGCTTGTCTCTTTGCCTTTATTTTTATGCACCTTTCTTCCTGTACACAACCTTTTAACTCACAGTTGCGTATATACGTGGGTTTCACTATTATTTATGCATACACACGTGGGTTTACTGCGAACAGTCGTGTATGCCCTTAGTTTTTCCTTCTAGAGGATGATTGATTGTTGCTAGGTGAATTTTGATTATTGTTGAGTCTCCTTTGATATTGTTAGAATCTGTATACACCTCTATTTCTGACCAGAGACGTTTTTTTTAGGGTAAATTTTTTTTTTTGAAGAATGTTCTTGTCATTGCATTTTTTATTTTTTGTTTTGGGATTAGTGCATTAGATTTCTTTTACCTTAGTACTTTGCCTAAGTGCTGCTTAATTTTTCTTGCAGAGTTTGGGGGTTGTAAAATCATTCTTTTTCTTTAATATCTCATTTTTATTTCAAAAAATCCAAAAATATTTGATTATCATTCTGCATTGCATCTTGTATTTTCCATAGTACTTGCACTAGATTTTCTTTGAAGTATTAGTCAAGAATTCATATAGGAAAGCTTGCATTTATCATTTGAATAAAATTGTGCATTTCACGTAGTAGCATACCCTATTTTTCATGGACACAATGCATTTGCATTGATTGTTAGGTGTGGATTTTGCTTCATGTTGTGTCATAACGCCATTAGTTGCACGGCCATATACCTCTTTTGAGTAATAAAGCCAATTAAAATCAACGCTTAATTAAAATGAACTACATTATTTTATTTGATAGGGTTCACCACCAATATTAGGTTTTGGGGTCTTGGAATAGTTCATTGTGAGTAAATTCTCCAAGACCACTAAACAACAACATGTATGTGTCTATCCAGGTGAGTGTGTGAAATTCCTTGGTATAACCAGTGTTTCTCAGGATCCTCCTCTCAAAAGGGATTTAAGCACGAGGTAGTGTGAGCGGTTATTGATTGGGATGACCCCTAGTCATAACTAAGTAGCATCAGAGATATTTATAGGATTGTATTCATATTTGGGGGCTCTTTCGAGAGTTTCGGGATTTTCTACCCTACCCATACAGTCAATCCTGCCTGCGACTGTCTTCCTGAGCATTGATTATATTGAGGTGACCTTAGTGGCCTTACCTAGGATATCGAGGGGGTACTCTGCAGGGGTTATTTTGCGGGTGTCCCAGCCAGGTTGGGGTCAAACAGCAAAGTCTCCTTATGCGTTGAAGCTGAGGGCCACAATAATTGCTTATGCACCTCCGCTTGTTGTGTATGGGAGTATCAAGCCTCTCCTAAGTGAGACATACCTGCTTCATTCGGAAGCTCACTTATCCCACCCTTGATTGCTTGTGTTTGGATTTATATTTTATTGGTGTATGCTCTATGCATGTTAGCTTGCCTAGGGTTTGCGCAATTAGAGAGTCTTTTATATTTTTTGAGTCATTGTGGATTCGGGTGTGGCTCCTTGCCATTCTCGTCGTTTAGCAAGACTTCCACCTTCTACATCTCCTCCTCCTTTGGGAGAGAGAGATAGATCGTCCAGGTGAACTACTTCGCACATTGATTCACACACGATGGGAAACCATGTTGAAGGTATTCCTGAACCACCCTCTCCCATTCAAGTGGAAGATGGGGAGTTTACTCCTGCTTATGATCCTTCACTTGATATGACTGAGTTAGGTCCTGTAATTTCTGAGATAGGTACTTTTCATGATAGACCTACTTACTCTAGCGTTGATCCCTCATTGATGCATCGCCAGTATGGAATGTCGAAAGATGATGAGACTCATTTTCAACCCGCGAGCACTAGTTATGGTAGTTATGGTATGTCTGGTTTTCCCACACATGATTTGGAATTTCATGTCAAGTCTGAGTTTGAGCCTAACACTATGCCTGGGGGAACTCTCATTCCTTACCATGTGGAGAGGTTTGGGATCACAAGTCACATTGCACCTTCCATCTCAGCGGTGGAAGATACATCAAATATTCCTCCTAGGCCTAGGGTTGGTGATCCTATTAGGATACCAGATCCAAGACAAGTGACTACAGGGAACAACATGTACATAATTTCATAGGTCCCTTCATCCTCTGTCCCTAGTTCTTCGAATGTTCACCCTCCACCTCATTCACATGGTCCTTCAGAACGAAATGTTGCTACAAGTCATGTCCATACTGCTGCTTCTCGATCAGTTGTGTCTCAAGTTCAAGTACTGCCTATTGTTTCAGGAGGTCATGTTCATACTTCTAGAGTTCATGTTACTAATTTCGGAGAGTATATTCCTACTTTCGGAATGTATATTCCTACTGTCGGAGCATATATTCCTACTTACGGAGTATCTCATGGGACATCTCATGCGATGAATTATGGACCTTATCATGGGACGCAGTATGGACAGGATTATTCACCTTATGGGTACAGTTATCAACAACCCGCTTACTCTCCAAATTACAGATTTCTAGCATCGAATAGTCAAGGTACACCACATTATGGTGCTTCCATACCACCCTATATGGGTAAAATGGGAGGAGGGCACTATGGTCAAGGCCATGGTGGTTATGGTAATCAGACCTATGTGAATCAAAACTATAAGGGAGCAGTGTAATGACCTGCTCATCCTAGGCTCCCTTTCCTCGCAACGCTAAATCTTCCTGACTTGTTGAGATTGATGAACGATCTTGTATGTCATGACTCGGCTTGGCCGACTGTCCCTACTAAGATTCCCTTGGACATACCCAAATTTGAGGGAAAACCGAGAGAGGATCCGAGCGAACATGTTACTACCTTTCACCTACGGTGCTCTTCAAATTCCTTACACCAAGATTCGATCCATTTAAGGTTGTTTCAACAAACCCTTACAGGGCCTGCCGCAAAATAGTATATAGAGTTACCTAGGGGGGCATTCACTTTGTTCAATGACCTAGTGATGAATTTTCTTAACCACTTCTAGCTACCAGTGCATTACGAAATTGGTACATAACTCGTGTTGACATTTCGACAAGATAAATCCACGTATATCTCAGACCATATCCAAGAGTGGCATAGACAGAAGAGGTGGATTAAAGCATTTATACCGTCGGAATTTCTCATTGAATGGTTCCTTAAGTCGTTATTGCCTTATATAGCGAAGGATGTTTCTACATCCAGTGTGCAAAATGAGGAACAAGCCATTTTTAGGGCACAGGAACTGGATTTGATTTATGCTCAATCCAGTTTGTTATATGAGATCATTCCCAATGCTCCACGTTCTATTTTCGACCCCAAAGTTAAACTTGGACCACATGCCAATGGCATTGTTGGTTGTGCGAGTGCTAAACCTGCGCATTCGGTTGTGAAATAGGTCATTCAATTGTCAATCAACCAATATGGTTTGGGACAAGCCATGGATTCATCTCAACCCACCCAAATGGCGAGTGTGCTTTCGGTACAATCGTCGGACCAGAAGGGTAACCAGCAACCCGAAAGGAATATAAAGAAGCGTAAGAATAATCGTAAGGGTGGGAATAGGAATGAAAATGCTAATACTAATTACAAGAACACCCGTAATCCTGGGGGGGACAAGCAACCTAAACGTAAGGTTAAATTTCCTTGCAAGTTATGTAAGGACGATCACCTCACTTACTTGTGCCCTCGTATCAATGAAGCCTCGAGATTCTTAGCGTAGGGCCTAGCTACGCTAACTAACCCTTTACTTCACAATCAAAACATGAAATTGAGGACCCATGATCATTCTAGTGGGGATCAAGATCCGCTGGAGGGTAGTGGTCATGGTTGTATTAACATGGTGCGTGCTACGAAGGTTGTGACCCATGCGAAGGACTATGGTTCGTCACAACCCAACCCAGGAAAGGAACTTGATCCACCAGGGACTCTTTGCATATTGAAAAGCCTGTGGATAAACCTGAAGTTGCACCTCACATTCCTAAGGGAGTCCTTAAGCGTTCGGGGCACAATCCTAATGCCTGAGCTTCCCAAAACTATTATGTTGTCAAGGATTTGGGCCACACTCCTTGTGCGATGTCTGCACTAGAAGTACTTCAGAGTTGTCCTACGCAAAGGAAGGCTTTGCTTTCTACCCTTGGTGTGAATGATGATAATTTTTCCTCTATGATTAAATTTGAAACCGTAGGACTTTAGCCTCACTTTCCTTACTATGTGTCTCTTTTGATTCATGTAGAATGTCTTAACATGACTGTCAAGCGCACTGTGATTGACGAAGGCGTTGCTGCTTCTGTGATGTCTTTATCATGTTGGAAGGGTTTAGGTTCCCTTGAGTTGTCTAAATCTAGTACCATGTTGATTGCATTTTATGGGAGATCATTTAGGCCATACGGGATCCTTACTTCCCTTAAATTCCATTTGGGAGGGAAGACCGTTGCGATAGAGGTTGAGGTGGTTGATGTGCCCCTTGACTACAATCTCTTGCTGGGTAGGAATTGGATGTACAGTATGCAAGCTGTAGCTTCTTCACTATTTTGCGTTGTATGCTTTCCATTTAATGGGAAGATAGTTATGATTGATCAAACATAATTCAAGAATCCGTCGGTTACTGCATCTTCGGGAGCTTCGATCTCGATTATAGAGCACTCTCAGCTAGCAACTCGGAGTGTGGCTATGGGCATGTATCCATCCCTTATGGGAAGCTTTAGTTGTCCTGCACCTGTCCTTATGATAGGGTCTAGGTCTAGTGAGGCTTTGACATCTATGAGATCAGTGTCTTTTTTCACGATTCATATGGAATATCCTTGGATTCTTCCTACACTGAATACTTCAAGTGTCTTGATGTATTTGTAACTTCAGAATGTATTCATCTATGTATCTTATGTATTGTAACCCGATGTTTATTCTGAGATATATCTATTATGTAATTGAGTCATGTTTTCATGCCCTGATGTTTCAATCGGGAGAATCAATAATGTAAACAATTCATGTCAAGTCATAGTGGGTAACCCTCCGATTGTCTAAGGGTTAAAGTCCCCGCAGTTCCGGGGCACTAGGGTTATTAGACTCTCCTAGTAGAGGTTGGCCCTAGTAGGGTTTTAGTCATGTCAGGATTAGTATAAATAGAGAGCTGGGGTCTCTATTTAGAACACATCACACACACACTCAAGTGTAGCGCATAGTTGAGGAAGGAGAAGACACTGGGGCTAGACAAGAAGAAGATTACTACCGTCGGGAGTGCATCTTACTGTTTTGGGGTTTTACATCTTGTGTTGATTCTATCTCTGAGGAAGTTGTGGGGTTTTCTCCATTTATGGTTTCCCTGATGAAAAACATTGTGTTCATTGTCTCTTGTGTTTGATTGTTGTACTTGTTGTTCTCTCAGTAGAGATCCTAACATAATGCTATCTTAATGTTGAAAAACTAACATGGTATCAGAGCTAACTTGAGAAGAAGACATTGTGCAACTGCGAGAACTAGGGATTCCTAGTTTGTGGATATTCCTCCACATATTTTCAGCAAAATTAAGGTGGAATAACTCTCCTCCTTAGGGCGCATCTTTATGTCAAAGCAGAATCCAATTCTGAGGTTTTTCAGTTTTGGACCTGTCACTACTGTCAGAAATTAGGGCTTTTCACAGAAGAGGAATTTTTCAATGAGCCCAGGCTTGGATTGATCTCCTCCCCAAAATAGAAGTTAGGGACAAATTTCAAGGCATTTGGGTGGATAGAAATCTGAAATAGCAAAACCCTAATTTGCTCCTGAACCAGCTCTGCGGGATTTCAGCTCAAGTTTCAGATCTGACATCTTGAACCTAGTAAGATCTAAAATATTTTGTATTTCCATTTGAGGTTCTTAGTTAAGATGTCTCATCATACCAGGATTGATGAAAATCTTGAGGGAGCTGATAACTTCCAAGCCTGGAAGTATAGGATCTCCCTGGTTCTGGAAGAAAATGAGTTAGACTCCTACATTGATGAGGAGGTTCCAGTTCCAGAGGGAGATCAGGAAAAGGCCTTACATAAGAAGAAGATGGTTATGGAAAAGAGGATCATTGCTGATTCTATCAAGGATCACCTTATCCCACAGGTGTCCTTTCTCAAGACACCTAAAGCTATGTTTGATGCCATAACCAAATTGTTTGAAGGGAAGAACATAAACCAGAAGATGACCCTGAGAAACCAACTGAAGAATGTGAAGATTCAGAACACAGAAACAATCCAGTCTTACTTCACAAGAGTTTCTCAGATCAAAGAGCAACTAGAAGCAGTTGACGAAGAAGTGGAAAATCTAGAGATTGTAATGACTACCTTGAATGGCCTTCCTAGGTCATGGGATTCTTTCATCCAAGGAATCTGTGCTAGAAAGAAGTTAGTCAAGATCAGAAAACTATGGGAAGAGTGCTCTCAAGAAGAAGCTCAGATAGAAGCTTGAGAAGAGAAGCTGGGAAGTGAAGACCAAGCTCTCACGGTACACTCCAAGGCTCACTCCAAGTCAAACAAAAGAAGACCTCATAGCTCTAGAGGTAAGCACTCTCACAAAGATAACACTAGAAAAGATGTATCTAGGATCATATGCTATACATGTGATGAAGTAGGACACTATGCAAGGAATTTTCCTAACAAACAGAAGATAATGAAGAAGAGCAACAAAAGAAGACATCATGCTCATGCTGTAGAGGATGATGAACCATCCAGGAAGAGATCCAGATATGAAAGTGAAGATTTTTCAAGCGAGGATGAATATGTTCTGATATCCGCTCTCACAGGTAACATTACTCATGGAAGTGATGATTGTCTTATAGATAGTGCAGCTTCCAAACATATGACTGGATTCAAGGAATCCTTTGTGATACTGTCAGAACATGAATCACCTCACAAGGTAAAGCTAGGAGAGGACTACCAATATCCAATAAAAGGTAGTGGGAAATATTCCTATAAACTAGACTCTGGAAAGTCTCTAACAATGAAAGAAGTATTGTTTGTGCTAGGACTCAAGAAGAACCTTCTCTCCATATCAGCATTAGATGCAAAAGGAATGTGGGTTGCATTCATAGATGGTCAAGTCATCATGTGGCCAAAAGGAAAGACTATCAATGATGTGGTAGTGATTGGAGAACAAGAAGGAGGATTGTACAAATTGAAGGGCCATCTAGAACAACGCTTGGTCCATGACACAGTAGATCCAAGTGAACTTTGGCATAGAATGCTTGCACATGTGCATCACAGAGCACTACCTATTGCAAGCAAAGATATCGAAGGTCTTCCAGAAATCCAAGCAAAACATGATGGGGTCTGCAAAGGATGTGTGAAAGGAAAGAATACAAAGATGACATTTCCAAGCAGCGAAAGCAAAGCAAAAGGAATCTTGGAAATCATCCACTCTGATGTATGCGGTCCTATGTCATCAAACTCTCTAAACAGGTATGCATATTATGTTTCTTTTATTGATGATTTTTTTAGGAATACATGGGTTTACTTCATGAAGAACAAATTACTTCATGAAGAACAAAGACGAAGTATTCAGTAAGTTGAAAGAATTCAAAGCCTTGATCAAGAACCATACTGAAAAGAAGATCAAGACCATTTGATCAGATAATGGCAGAGAATTCACTTCAAATGAATTCAAAGAGCTATGCAAAGAATCAAGGATTAAGAGGGAGTTTTCTACTCCTTATAATCCACAATAGAATGGGATTGCAGAATAGAAGAACAAAACTATCATGGAAGATGCAAAGGAAATGCTTCATGATCAAGACCTTCCTATGCATCTTTGGGCAGAAGCTACTAGAACAGTGGTGTATGTACATAACCGTACTCCACATAGAGTACTCGAGAACAAGAATCGTAAAGAAGTATTCTCCGGCAAGAAACCAGAAGTTAGCCATCTCAGAATATTCAGCTGTCCTGTGTACATCCACATTTCAAAAGAGAAGAGGACTAAATTAGATCCGTCAGGAAAGAAGGGTATATTTGTGGGATACTCTGAAAGATCGAAGGCTTACATAATATATTTCCCAAGATACAAGAATATTGACATCAGCAGGGATGTCATATTTTTTGAAGACACAGCTTACAACAAATCTAGAAAGAAAGCTACTGTTACAGAGAGAAATTCCTATGGCTTGGGGTACCACAACAGACAGCTTGACTCCAAAAATCAATCCTTTCCAATATGCAATAGAAATTAAATATCTAACACTAAAGGATCAGACCTCATACCTTATTCCATATGGTTGAATTAGATCCCCATTGAGCTTTCCAACTTCAGCTTGAATTGATAAATCACTTCCTCAACAAGAAGTAAACAAGACAAGCATACTATATATATTGGTGTTAGATCTATTCTATCATATATAATAAACAATGTATAAGCATTTGAAATCATCCATGGATAAAATATTCATTCAAACATACATTATTGGACAGGAAAATATATTTATATTAATATAAAATCAGAGATTACAATAGATACAACCTCTATCGGCACGTCTGCGAATCGAAGAAACTAAATCCCCCACTTGGGCCTCCATCACCTCAATCATCCATCTCTTGATAGGAAGATCATAAGCAAAAGGAAAGCTTGGGAAGAACACAAAAGTGCTCCAAGGGACAAAGGGATGCCAACTCAAGCACAAGCTCCATCAACAATGGACTATAGTTTATTTGCTCTCAATTTTCTCTTATGCCTTCAATGTACCAAAGATTCCCTTATATAGCTTTTCAAAGGGGTAATGAAAGGTCGAATCTAAGCGATCTCAAGTCATATGGAAGGCCAAGAGTCAAGTGAGTCAAATCCATGTCAAGGAAAAATCCAAAAGGATTTGGATTATAAACACATCCCAATGTACGCGGTTTTAGGGCTCAAACCCGTGTATATACACGATTAGAGGTTTAAAATTCATGTGTATTAATTTTCACATGCTTTTAGGGATGGTCAAGGAAACATCAAAGGACAAAAAATGGTCCAAGGGGTCTAAGGAGTCTGCAGAGGGATAGGGGAAGGCCATGCAAGTGTGATTCACCTGGAGTGGTAAAATCAGCTATAACAGATGCCCCCTAATGTGTGAGGTTAGAGGGGTCATACAATGGCCGAAATACATTATAAGTCCATCCCAGAAGTGGATTGATGAAGGATCCCAAATGGAAGACTAGCCACCCAATCAACATAGTACAATGATACAACTCTGCACATACGGCAAATACATATAGCAGTCTTGGATACATAAGAGTACAATGTCCATGAACATGCATGATACAAGATATCACATAAGTGGTCATCGTCACGTACAATATACATAGATCAGAATCTCCATGATGAAGATATAAAAATGACCGTGATCTCCATAATGGATGAAGATATATAATGGATCAATATCTCCATAATGGCTCGAAATGTCTGACATATACTAGAATCAAGTCACGAGAGCTGAAATCTCATGAACATTGGCACGATCAAGGAGGTAGCATATAAGAGATGCCACCAATTTGGAAGGTATTCTACACAAACCGCTACAAGTACATGTCCTACTATGTGAATAGAGGTGTCACTAGTCCATCATCTGATTACCGGTCATTGAAGTATACCGTTAACAGATGCGAGATCACCCACCGATAATGAAAATGGGAATCAAGGTACTAGAGTGCAAACTAACAAGTGTGAATAAATGTGTTGAGGTCGAACACTTGAGAGGATCCATCGATCATGGGACATTGATGTATTCCCAAATACCGTCGATGGCGAGAGAACATGCCACTGATGACTGCAAGTCTCAAGGCACTCAAAAATGACTCTAGATTCCAATCCTAGAATAAATGATCTGAAGTCGATGGGATGAAATCCGCTGGAAGGAGGGCATTAAGGCATCCCCCATCATCCCACATGAGGTACTCAACAAAGCTGTATGATGTGGAAGGACTCGATCATAAGGTGCATGAACCAATAACTATACCGGGAATGGTCGACATGCAAAGTCAAGATAATTGAGGAATGGCCGACTCAGGTTTCAACTTCCTTCAAACAAGAGCATAATGATGAATGGTGACTGAATAAAGGTAGCATAGACTCGATATACAAAACTGGGACATCCCTACAACACAGAAGGCATCGACAGAGGCTCCATGGGGACTGGAAGCTTAACCAGTCGGTGGAGATAAACTCAGATAAATGAGTACGGCTCCTAAATTCAAACTATAAACCCAACCAACGGATGTGATATACAATGCTCTGTTTGAAGGTGACACGACTCGACAGCTACCAAATATAACATCTTTCCTTGTCCGCAGTTTTTGTTTTTTTATTTTTTTGGACTTTTTCAAATATTTAAAAAGCTTGAAAAAAAATAAAACTGCTTTATAGTTACAGACTAGGAGGAGACGAGTGTCATAGGGGCAAACAAATTAGTTCCAAGCAGTGGAACATACCTATGCTCAATGCAAGGATACATGTGTAAGATAGCGACACTCAGGGGAAAATCCCTTCCTGGTAAAAATAGGGAATCAAGATGCAAAGGATATATAAAATGGCTCTGCATGGCTAGACATGAGACAAGCTCTGGCTATATGGCTGAAACACAATGTCAAGGAAGCTGGCATAAAGCTCAATAAGGCAGGAAAAGCTCATGATAATGCAACTACAACTTGACATAAGGGAGTCCTGAGGGAAATAGGCCAGCAAAATATCAAGGAGTATGAGGCTCTTGCGAAATGTCATGGAAATACTATACAACGGACTCCCATACCCTAAAGGATAAAACATCAGCATGGGCACCAAATGCAAATAAGGTGCTAACTAGGGTACCCATGTAAGGTCAAGCTTTACCACTCATATCATGCCACTTCTAAAACAACAAGAAGGTTTCATGAAATAATAGAGTGGGTTTGTACCTAAGGCTATAATGAAATGGTCACAAGGTCATGCAAAATGCAAATGGTGATGAAACCTAACCTATATGCCAGTTTAGACATGATACCTGAGATCAGCACGAACGGGTCAATCCAACGGTTGAAACGACACTCAAAAAGGTCTCCTACATCATAAATTAGTCCAAAAATGGTCCAAAAGGATTAGAAACAGTCGAAACTATAGGAAAGGGGGTAAAAATTTTCAAAAATTTGAAAAATTTCTATAAATAGTAAAAAATTCAAAACATTATAAAACATTTGAAATTTTTACCCATTTGAACTCAGATTTTCAACAGCGAATTCCAGGAGATCCAGCCGGCGGAATCCACTACCGTTTCTTCCAGGTACTTACCCATTCTCTACTCTTCCATTTTGATGCAATTTTTATCAAATTCCATGGTGATTTTGGATTTCTAGGCCAATCCAAAATAGGCGTTATGGCCCACGCAGAAATCGAGGGTTTTTCTGCGTATAGGGCTGGATATACACGGAAAATGCCCTCAGAGTCATGTAAATACATGGTTGTTTGGAAAATAGTGGTGTATGCGGCTGTGAGAATTGAACCCAGGTGTGAGAACAATTACACTCACAAAAATTGCCAATTACACATGCAAATTACACACAAAGGAGACTGAATATGGAGCAGAACACTAATCTATATTGAATAAGTGTACAATAGCCAAACCTATGAATTCATAGGCTTCCACAATAAATAATTACATTAGATATTCGAATGCATAAGGATTCCATTCAAATTTGGTCAAAAGCAGTCTTACTAAATCTAAGCAAATCCCCCATAGGTGCATAAAGCAGTTTCCAAATCTGTCTAGGAGCTCACAAATTGGAAAAATCAATTAGGCAAGATAATATATGGTGGAAGTACAACTCATACATTATTTTCATAGGAGAAAAGAGTGGAGGATGATGAGGACAAAAAACAAGTTAACTTCACCTAGTCAAACTTTCCCAATTGCCTTAAAACTCAGAAAAAACAGGTAATAAAGAAGAAAAAGCAGACATGCGCTAGGAAGGCCAGGAATAAAGTAGATTTGATTCCAAGTGGTTTCCCAAGCACTCATGACTCAAATTTAGCAAGTTTGACCACTTTGGATGTGTGTAGGACAACTTGCATAAGGTGGAATATGGAAACTAGGCAAATAAGACAAAAAATGGATTAATTAATGTCTAAGGTAGCTAAATATGGGTTGATTATTCTAACAACCCCCCTTAAGCCTGAATTATGAGTAAAATATCAGAAAATTATAGGGCCTAGAAACAAGGCTTAGTCACCCTTTACATACTGCATGTCCATTTAACCAAGGAAAGAGGCAAAAACCCAGTGGGAAAAATCCTCTCTTAAACATGGACAGTAAAACAAAATTTGAAAATATTGTCATCACTCATGCTTCACAGCATGATCAGAAATCCCCAACAGTGATTTGAGATTGCTTAATGTCTTCTCACAAAAAAACTTTGGTGAAGATATCTGCTACTTGTTCTGAAGATGAACATAAGAGTAGGTGAATGGTGCCATCATGCATAAGCTGTCTAATGTAGTGCATATGGATCTCAATGTGTTTGGTTCTCTGTCTCTAAACTGGATCATTTTAGATTTGAATGGTACTTTGATTATCACAATAGATAGTAGTTGAGTATTCTGATTCAAATCCACACTCACCAAGTAACCCATGCAACCATAAACATTGAGTTTGTTGCATTTACAACTCCTATGTACTCTGCTTCTGTAGATGAGAGTGCAATGGCACTCTGTTTCTTGCTTAACCAGCTGATTGGCCCTTCAACAAGCATGAACACATATCCTGATGTTGACTTTTGATCTGTGTTGTCACCTGCCCAATCACTATCAGTAAACCCAATCAAATCAAGATCAGATTTAGCTTTGTAGAAGATCCCATGAGTCCTTGTTCCCTGAACAAAGTTAAGGATCCTTTTGGCTGCTCTCTAATGGATCTCATGAGGCTGATCCATGTATCTTGAAGCCACACTTACTGCATAATAAATATCAGGTCGAGTATGTGTAAGATACAATAAACATCCAATCAATTGCCTATACAGTGTATTGTTTACCATAGGTGAAGAATTAACTTCTTCAAGCTTTACTCTTGAAAGGAAGGGAGTCTTGCTTGGCTTGCAATCCTTCATGTTGAATTTGTTCAACAAATCCAAGGCATACTTGGACTGATGTAATTTTATTCCATCTTTTGTTTGAACAATCTCGAGCCCCAAGAATTGGCTCAATAATCCCAAATCAATCATTGAGAAGGCATGGTTCATTGCATCCTTCAAGGAAGAAATTTCATCCTTTGAGCTTCCTGCAATGAGAAGGTCATAAAAATACAAAACAATGATCATTAATGAACCATGAATCAGCTTCAAATAGACATTTGGATCTGACTTGCATCGAACAAAATTCAGTGATAGAAGAAAGCTATCAATCTTGGCATACCAAGCCCTGGGGGCTTGCTTAAGCCCATACAATGACTTCCTTAGCATGCACACAAGAGATGGATTAGAAGAAAATAATTGAGGCTGCTGCATGTAAATATATTTAGTGAGATATCCATTCAGGAAAGCACACTTCACATCCATGTGATGTACCTCCCACTGCTTCGAAGCTGCAATGGCTAAGGCTAGCCTGATGGAGTCCATCTTTGCCACTGGTGCAAAGGTCTCATTGTAGTCTATGCCATGTACTTGTGAGTAGCCCTTGGATACCAATATGGACTTGTATTTCAAAGGTGAACCATCAGAATAAAATTTGGTTTTGTAAACCCACTTACACTGAACTAGCTTCCTCCTTGGGAGAAGATCAACCAGCTCCCAAGTGGTGTTCTTCTAGAGTGAGCTGAACTCTTCTTTCATGGATGTTTTCCATGTTGGATCATTTGTTGCATATTCATATGTCTATGGGTCTGATTCAACCATCATATAGCATTTCTCTGCAAACATAGGATCTTTCATGCATAGAGCACTCTCAAACTGAGATCTAGTCCTCCTACGATCATTAGGATTTCCAGCTAGTTCTCCAGCTACATGAATGGTATTTGATTCCCATTTTGGTATTATAGGACTATTAGTATCTGAAATTAAATCATCATTATCAGACATATCAGAATCAGAAAGTTCAATTATCTCTTCACTTACATTCAAAGGTTCTGGTGGTGAAGAGGATTCTCCAACTTCCACTGCTTCTAGGGGCTCTTCTTGGAACTGAAAACACCTTTCAATGAAGGATTTGTTTGTGCTCAAATTGATCAGCTTGTACCCTTTTGAATCTTCAGAGTACCCAACTAATAGACACTCTTGGATTTGGGGTTGCAAAGCCTTCCTCTTTTCTATTGGAATTCTAGCCCAAGCCCTTGAGCCAAAAATACTAAAATGGGTCACATCTGGCTTGTGCCCACTCCATGATTTGAAAGGAGTCATACCATAAAGATGTTTATGAGGCACCCTATTCTATATATAGGCTGCATAGTTTATAGATTCGGCCCAAAACTTTGGTGGCAAAGTCTTAGCCTCCATCATGCATGTTGCCATCTCTTTCAGTGATCTGTTCTTCCTCTTAGCAACAGCATTATGCTGTGGTGTGTAAGGGATAGAATGATGCATCTGAATACCTACATTTGCACAATATTGAATTAACTCATACTTGACATACTCACCACCATTGTCAGATCTGAGGACCTTGAGTTTCCTCCCAGACTGGTTTTCAACCAAAGCCTTAAAGACTTTGAAGAGGCCAAAAACTTTAGACTTGTGTTTCAGGAAGTAAACCCAGTAGTACCTGGAAAAGTCATCTATGAATGTCAATGCATATTTGGCCTGACTCATTGACATATGAGGAAATGGGCCAACAACATCACTGTGGATCAACTCAAGAGGTGTAGAGGTTCTCTCATGACTAGCTTTCTCAAATTTATGCTCTAGGTGTTTTCCTAAGATGCAACCTTGACAGACTCCTTTGGAAAAGTTAATCTTTGGTAACCCTATGACCAATTATTTTTCACTAAAATCAGAAAGATACTTGTAATTGAGGTGGCCAAATATTTCATGCCAAATCTTGCTTGCTTCATTAGTATGAATCAGAAGAGCAGAGGGGTTTGAGTAGGGTAGGAAGTGTGAGAACATGTATACCTTCGAAGTGTGATTTGCAACTCCTTTTGCAATGAATTTGCCACTTGAGATCTCTGTGATCTCAACTTCATCATGGGAGACTATGACCTTCTTTGGAGACCCTGTGTGGGTCATCTGATACACTGATAAGAGGTTAGAGGTAAGAACTGGAACATACAATACATTGCTGAACTTACCATGGTCAAGATCAATCCTCCCTTTGCCCAAACTTTCAGTGAGAGAGTCATATCCCAGTACTATTGGTGGACCTTTCAACATGTCAAGTGAGATGAATGCCTCCTTGGTTGAAACCATATGTCTTGAAGCTCCAGAATCAATGATGAAACTAGGTGAGCTTGATGTGCCAGCAACCAATGCATGAACTCTCTCTCTGTCTTCTGAATTTGATCCTCCTTCTCTCTTCTTTGAGCTGTCAGGAAGGGAGATGCCATTCTTATCTAGGAATTGGGTCATCATGTCAATTTGATTCTTCATGTAGGAGCTTTCAAGATTATTGCCCTTACTGCAGTATGCGCACTTGCTCATTTCTCCTTTGTTCTTCTTCTTCTAGGGGTTCTTCTTGGAGCTTTGAGGCTCCTCTAGAGACTTGTTCTTATCTCTCTTTTTCTTAGGTGGATTTTTAGCTTTATTCTTGCCTTTTGAATCCACCCTTGAATCTCCAGCAACCAGAGCTTGGTCTTTCGAAGGTTTGATGGTGCCCATCATCACCAGTTTATCTTGTTCTTATGTGAGAGATTCCATGAAATCTGCAAGGCTGGGCATTTTCCAGGCTCGAGCTGTCAACTTTGTGGCATAGAAGGTCGACACAAACACTGAATAGTTAGATCCAAGATTCAAGAGTATTTCCAAAACCATTTGCTCATCCTTCTTTTCGATCCCACATTGTTTTAGCTGCAAAACAAGTGCTTTGAACTTGGAAAAATAGAGTTACAGGGATTCAAAGCTATTGGGACTCAGGGAGATCAATTCATTTTCAATTTGATGTCCCCTCATCTCATTTGTATTACCAAAAATATCAACAAGCTTCTCCCATACTTCATTTGGTGATGTTAATCCATTAAGATGGAAAAGGAGGTCTCTGGATATGCTCAGACACAGGAGACCATAAGCCTCATCCCTCCTCTTGTGCCATTTAATTTTCTCTGCAGCTGCATTGGGCTCTGATTATATTTCCATAGTCACTCTATAGAGTCCTTTCTCTCTCAATGGTATCTTCATCTCTACTTTCCATTCAAATAAGTTAAATGGAGTCAAGATGATCTTCTGAGATTGATCCATAGCTCAGAAATTGTCCCTTCAGTCAGCAGAATGCTCCCAGTCAATGATGTCGAACCTGTAATAAAAAATTGGAAGGAGAGAAATTGATCTGCAAAGGCTTTGATACCATGTGGAATTTTAACCCATGTGTTAGAACAATTACACTCACAAAAATTGCCAATTACACATGCAAATTACACATAAAGGAGACTGAATATGGAGCAGAACACTAATCTGTATTGAATAAGTGTACAATAGCCAACCCTGTGAAGTCATAGGCTGCCACAATAAATAATTACATGAGATATTCGAATGCATAAATATGCCATTCAAATTTGGTCAAAAGCAGGCTTACTAAATCTAAGCAAATCCCCCATAGGTGCATAAAGCAATTTCCAAATCTATCTAGGAGCTCACGAATTGGAAAAATCAATTAAACAAGCTAATATATGGTGGAAGGAAAACTCATACATGATTTTCATAGGATAAAAGAGTGGAGGATGATGAGGAAAAAAAACAAGTTAACTTCACCTAGTCAAACTTTCCCAATTGCTTTAAAACTAAAAAAAAAGCAGGCAATAAAGCAGAAAAAGCAGACATGCACTAGGAAGGCCAGGAATAAAGTATATTTGATTCCAAGTGGTTTCCCAAGCGCTCCATGACTCAAATTTAGCAATTTTGACCACTTTGGATGTGTGGAGGACAACTTGCATAAGGTGGAATACAGAAACTAGGAAAATAAGACAAAAGTTGGATTAATTAATGTTTAAGGTAGCTAACTATGGGTTGATTATTCTAACAGCAGTCGTGCATGAGGTTTTTTAAGTGTTCTAATGGGAAAACTTCCAATTTTTTGTGCAGGATGGTCCTAGAATGGAGAGAACGTGAACATGGTGATGCAGTAAGGGCCGATCTAATGGCTCAACAAGCGCTACGTGCATGTGGGCTCTATAAATTTTTGTGTCTTGGTGGCTTAAGGGCCAAACCAGGACTATTGCAGATGCTGGTGGATTACTGGGATTCAGACTCAAAGTCATTCCAGATAGATGGGATGTCCCTCACCATAGAGGTGGAGGACATATACTTCATTACTGGACTTTCCTGATGGGGGGAAGTAGTGAACCTAAATTCTCGTGGGCCCAGAGGTGGCCTAACCATAGATGAGTACATTGCAGTGTATTGCTATCCAGACACGGAGAAGGTGGGGATTCATATCCATACTAACTCCATACAGGTGCTGGGCCTAAAGGCCATCCTATTGACACTGGGCAGGATAATAGGCTTGGCTTCACTCCACCAGGCCTCGTGGCCTCTGATGTTCTATGCAGTGGATTGCATGATACCCATGGTATATGACTGGAGCACTACACTAATGGGAAACATGAAACACCAACTCAGTGACTGTAAGATGGGCAGAGTGTGAAAATTCAGTTTCAGCAGCATACTGAGCACATTTTTCTTCAAGCATGTTCCAGGATTGAGCCCTAAAGTTGACGTTCCTCTACACAGGGTTCGAGATCTGGCCCAACGGCGTTGGGTGGATGCGATGTGCAGACTAGGTGGAGGTAGGGTGTCCAACCCCTATCCAGCTGAGTTCTTTCTGTGGTGGTGACGACAGATAGTTTCCATTAATGACTAACCCTATGTAGGGATATATTTCTGGGGGGACCCAGACATGTCGCTACCACCAGGATCGGCATATGGTGACATAGGTAACGAATCTCGACCCTCTCTTTAAATTTTTGAGTTATTTAATTTTTTTGTGTTTTCTGATTATATGGAATCAAAAGACATGTTTTTGGGTGACAATACATAGTGACATCTACCATATCCATGTAGATGTGGGACCACGATGGCCTGAAGGCTTCCCTCGTCATAGACGGAGGGGAACATGAGATGATATCATGGGTGTGGATGTGGAGCGGATGCTCCAGAGCATTCATACCAACTTTGTGAGGCTGACACACAGAGTTCCCATGGCGCAAGTTGAGGACTTGCCTGAGGCTATGCAGCGCCAGGTGGTGGGTGTACCATGAGCATGGGTGCAATTATTTCGACAGCTAGCTGGAGCCATAGTGACATTCCATGATCACAACCCCCCTCCTCCTCCACAGGCTTAGATACCTGGGAGTGATACATTTTGTATTACCGTGTATTATATTTTGGTGGCTTGAGAGCCCCATTTTTGTATCATGACACTATGTATTACCACATTTTGGATGTTTATAATTTTTTTTATGATGATCGGTTTATTTATTTACATGTGTAAAAATTTGTGTTTGTGATGAATTTATTGTGTAAGAAACAAATACCAATCTAACACGCAGTTAGCATACGAGTCAGCAACTTGATTATTACTTCTTGGAATATGTATGTATGTTATATTGTCAAATTGTCGTTCTAATAATATCACACGTAAGAATCTTCTTAATAACGTTGGATCTCTAACATGGTGCAAACCATTAAGTTGTGACACTACTAACTCCGAATCAAGACGTACCTCAAGAGAGAGAACGCCATATGAAATGGAATCCCGTAGAAGCTCAATAATGGCACTATATTCAGCAACATTGTTTGAAGATGGCCATAAACATGTGCCTTCTAAAGACAATACCTGACCCATAGGAGTATAAATCACCCAAACAGTAGAGGCTGAGTGTTGAGTGTGGCGGCTCGCACCATCCGTGAATCCTATGTAGGTGGAAGATTCCATTGACATCTTCCAAAAGAAACGAAAACTAATCACAAACCCTATCACTATAAGAAAAAAACCTACCTATGCAAAACTGTACAATAATATACAATAAACATCCTTGGCTAAAAATCATGCATAGTACTTCTTGAGATAGAGCCCATTCCTAGGCTCCGCAAAGGTCGTTCCCTCATAATCCACTAACTCATAAGCACCCTTCTCTAACACACGTTTGACGACGTAAGGACCACGCCACATGGGGTTAAACTTTCCTGCCCCCAAGGGTTCTTTCGGTTGATCCCAAAAAAGGACCAAGTCTCCCTCACTAAACCTCCTTGGATGGACAGACTTATCGTAATGGACCTTTATGCGACGTTTATTTACTTCTAGAGCCACCAAGGCATCTCAACGCTGCTCATCAAGTTGCTCAAGGTGGACCAAACGATTCTCCAATGGGGAAGTGTCTAGTAAGAGTTCTACGGCTAGCTTCCAAGAAGGAATCTCGCACTCAACCAGCAATACCGACTCCACTCCATGTACAAGTTGATATGGAGAAAAACCCATGGCAGTCTTAACAATGGTTCTATATGCCCACAAAGAAGGATATAACATAATGTGCCAATTATTTTTGTTTTGTGTGATGGTTCGTTGGAGAATGGATTTGAGTGACTTGTTCACTGCTTCTACTTGTCCATTCGCTTGAGGGTAGTAAGAGGAGGAATGATCTTGCTTGTACCCTAACTTTGATGCCAACTCTTCCATCATATGATTCTGAAATTGAAAGCCATGGTTAGTGACAAGCTCTTTCAGGATCCCGAACCGAGGAATAATATGGTTGAATACGAAGTGTGCGGCTGTCTCACCATTGAATTTAACTGTAGGCATAGCCTCAGCCCATTTCGTGAAGTAATCAACAACCACTATGATATGATGATGCCCCCCAGCTGAATTTGGGTTGCAATCCATAAAATCAAGCCCCCACTTAGTGAAGGGACCGGCGGTGATGATGGGATGTGACAGGGTAGGTTTTGAGCACATATTACGTGCAAACACCTAGCAAGGGTGGCACCTCTTGACCGCATCTACACAATCCTTAAAGATCGATGGCTAAAAATAACCCGCTCTTAATATTTTTTTGGCTGTAGAAATCCCAGATAAATGACCACCACACACCCCTCCATGGCAATCATTCAGCACTACCTCAGCCTCCTCATGAGTTAAACAACGTCGTAAAATGGAATCTACCCCACGGTGGTACAAATTGTTATCCACTATGAGGTAATTCTTAGACACATGACGTAATCATCGTCGTTCATCCCGTGAGAGGTGAGTGGGGACATTAAATTTTTGTAAATATATAATGATATCCCCATATCATGGGTCTAAAGTTGAGATTAAGAAGATGTGTTCATCGATAAATGTATCTTCACAAACCAACTCCTCGGCCTCGCTTGGGAAATCTGATATAAGCTTTGCAAAAATTAATGATTTCTTTGATTTTGCCTAAACAAAATCGAGATCGAATTATTGCAGGATGACAATCCATTTATTATATTTTCCCCCAATCATCCTTCGAGTGAGGATGAATTGAAACAGATTGACATGGGCTACAACCAAGGTCTAGCAAAGGAGAATATAATGTCTCAACTGTTGAACTACATGTACGATAGCTAAAGCAAGCTTCTCAACATGAGAATAACGGATCTCTGTGTCAATAAGATTCTGGCTCAGATAGTATATGACATGCTCTTGGAGCTCCTCATCCTCTTGAACCAAAACCATACCAATCGTCTCCATGGACGCGGCCACATAAATTAGAAAATAACGGCTATAGTCTGGGGGACTAATCATCGGGACTGATGCTGGGGCTCGCTTGAGCACATCAAAGGACTCCTGGGCTCACTAATCCGAACAAAAGGTGGTGTCCTTCTTCAAAAGACGCATGAAGCCTCTAGTCAAATTGGAAAAATTGACAATGAATCTCCGTAAGAAGTTTGCCATGCCTTGCAAACATTGAAGATGACGAATATTTTTCAAGGGAGAAAACTGAAGTATTGCCTCAACCTTCAAAGGGTCGACTCTTATACCCTCTTTAGAAACAATGAATCCTAACAAGCGACCTGACTTCACACAAAATATGCACTTGTGAGGATTTAACCTGACCAAATAATGGCGGCATCTTTCAAATACCAATCTCAAATGATAGGAATGACACATTCTCATACGAGAATGAGCAGCAAGGTCATCCAAAAATACTTCGATAATTGATTTGAGATCATGGAAGATCAAGGTCATGGCCTGTTAAAAAGTAGCTCTAGCATTATTAAGGCCAAAAAGCATTTTTCAATATGCAAAATTTCCCCAAGGAAAAATAAATGCATTTTTATGTTGGTCCTTAGGTTTAATTTGTATCTGATTATATCCGAAAAAGCTATCCATGAAGGAAAAAACCTCGCTACCTGTACACTCATCCAAAATCTGATCAATAAATGGTGTGGGGAAATTGTCCTTAGGACAGGCATGATTCAAATCATGAAAATATGTACATATGTGGATCTCTCCTTGCTTTTTATCCACCGGAACGGGGTTTGAAACCCACTTTTTCAAGGGAACGGGATAGATAAAACCGGCTTTCAACAGTTTCTCTATCTCTGCCTTAATCACGGGTGCTTTCCTAGGATTCACCACACGCAAGCGTTTCCGAACAGGATTAGCGTTGGGATAAGTCTTAATCTCGTGTTTGACAATGCGAGGGTCAATACCTGGCATTTCATCATAATACCAAGCAAAGATATCACAAAATTATTTAAACAGCTCGGTGTATTCTGCATTTCAGCATGGGAACATTCTGCCCCAATATATACATTCTCTATCCTGCCAGGATCGCGAGAGATATTGATAGGAATCGTTGGAGATATATTTGCCATGTTTCCATTAGCCATCAGACCAAGAGAGCTTAATGGAACCATAGGAATACCAATTCTCTCACTAAGAACCTCCCTAAAGTCCTCATGCTCCAAGCGGTAAATCTCGGGAAGAAAGTAAGATCTATGATGGAGTTCTTCCCATGATGGCTCAACTCCCAACATGGCCTCAATAATCGCTTCATCTGAAGGGAAAAAAGTATCAAGGTAGTCATGTGCATGAGAAGAATGTACTTCCCATGTCGGCAGCACATTAGGGACCTCCTCCTCCGTCTGTGAAGAGGAAGGACTAGGCTCTGCAACACACTCAAGACTAGCTTGATAAGCTACCATAGTTGTAGGCAACCGCACATCTGTCATGATGGGCTCACTCAGAGTACTTAGTGTAGGAAGAATCCAAGGATCTTCCATATGACTCTTGCGAAAATACACTGATCTCATATATGTTGAAGCCTCACCGAAACTAGACCCTATCATAAGGATCAATGCAGGACAACTAAAACTTCCCATGAGGGATGGATACATGCCCACACCCACACTCCCAGTTGCCGGTTGAGAGTGTTCTACAATCAAGATCGAAGCTCCTAAAGATGAGGTAACTGATGGATTCTTGAATGAAATTTGATCAATCGTGACTATATTCCCATTAAATGGAAAGCATACAACGCGAAATAGGGAAGAAGCTACATCTTGCATACTGTACATCCAATTCCTACCTAGTAAGAGATTGTATTCAAGGGGCGCATCAACCACCTCGACCTCTATTGCAATAGTCTTCCCTCCCAAACAGACCTTAAGGGAAGGAAGGACCCCGTATGGCCTAAACAATCTCCCATCGAATGCAGTTAACATGGTTTCTGATTTAGACAACTCAGGGGAACCTAAACCCTTCCAACACAATAAAGACATCATAGAAGTAGCAGCACCTTTGTCAGTCATAGTGCGCTTAACGGTCATGTTAAGACATTCTACGTGAATCAAAAGAGACACATAGTAAGGCAAGTGAGGCTGAAGTCCTACAGTTTCAAATTTAATCACGGAGGAAGAATTATCATAATTCACACTAAGGGCAGAAAGCAAAGCCTTCCTTTGCGAAGGACAACTCTGAAGTACTTCTAGTGCAAACATCGCACAAGGAGTGTGGCACAAATCCTCAACAACTAAATAGTTCTGGGTGGCTCGGGGATTAGGATTGTGCCCCAAATGCTTAAGGACTCCCTTAGGAATGCGAGGTGTAGCTTCAGGTTTATCCATAGGTTTTTCAATATGCAAAGGAGTCCCTGGTGGATCAGGCTCCTTTCTTGGGCTGGGTTGTGATGAACCATAGTCTTTCGCACGGGCCACAACTTTCGCAGCACGTACCATGTTAATGCAACCACGACCGCTACCCTCCGGTGGATCTTGATCACCACCAGACTGATCATGGGTCCTCGAGTTCATATTTTGATTGTGAGGTAAAGGGTTAGTCAGCACAGTTGGGCCTTGTGCCAAGAATCTCGAGGCTTCATCGATACGAGGGCACAAGTAATTGAGGTGATCATCCTTACACAACTTGCAAGGAAATTTAACCTTACATTTAGCTTGCTTGTCCCCCTTAGAATTACAAGTGTTCTTTTCATTATTATTAGCATTCTTATTCCTATTCTCACCCTTACAATTATTCTTACCCTTCTTTTTATTCCATCCAGGCTGTTGGTTACCCTTCTAGTCCGACGATTGCACTGAAAGCACACTCGCCATTTGGGCAAGTTGAGATGAAGCCATGGTTTGTCCTGAAGCATATTGGTTGATTGACAATTGACTAACTTGTTTTGCAACCAAATCCCTGGGTTTAGCACTCGCACAACCCATAATGCCATCGGCATGTGGTCTAGGTTTAACTTTGGGGTCGAAACTAGAACGTGGAGCATTGGGAATGATCTCATATAACAAATTGGACTGAGCATAAATCAAATCCAATTCCTGCACCCTAAAAATGGCTTGTTCCTCATTTTGTACTCCAGATGTAGAAACATCCTTCGCTATATACAGCAATAACGACTTAAGGAACCATTCAAGGAAGAATTCTGGCGGTATAAAGGCTTTAATTAACCTCTTCCGTCTACGCCACTCTTGGATTTGATCCGATATATGTGTGGCTTTATCCTACTGAAATGTCGACAAGAGTTCAGTACCAATGTCATAATGCACTAGTAGCTAGAAGTGGTTAATAAAATCCATCGCTAGGTCATCGAACAAAGAAAATTCCCCCCTAGGTATTTCTCTATACCATTTCGCGGTAGGCCTTGTCAGGGTGCATTGAAACAGCCTTAAACGGATTGAGTCTTGGTGTAAGGAGTTCAAAGAGCACCATAGGTGGAAGGTAGTAACATGTTCGCTTAGATCCTCTCTCGGTTTTCCCTTGAATTTGGGTATGTCCGAGGGAAGCTTAGTAGAGACAGTTGGCCAAGCTGGGTCATGAGCTACATGATCGTTCGTCAATCTCGACAAGTTAGGAAGATTCAGTGTTGTGAGGAAAGGGAGCCTAGGATGATTAGGTCAATGGACCGCTCCCTGATAGTTCTGATTCACATAGGTCTAATTACCATAACCACCATGGCCTTGGCCAAAGTGCCCTCCTCCCGTTTGACCCATATAGGGTGGCATGGAAGCACCATAGTGTGGTGTACCTTGACTATTCAGAGCTACAAAGCTGTCATTTGGAGAGTAAGCAGGTTGTTGATATCCACACCCATAAGGTGAAGAACCCTGTCCATACTGCATCCCTTAATAGGGTCCATAATTCATTGCATGAGATGTCCCATGAGACACTCCGGAAGTAGGAATATACATTCCGGAAGTAGGAATATGACCTCTAGAAGTATGGCCATGACTTCCCGAAAAAACCATTAGAGGAAATTTGGGGTCTAAAATGGGCCTTATAAGAAAACATGCCAAAATAATTTTTTGTGAGTTGGAATTCAAGAACCAATAGAATTTCAATAAAATAAGTCAACCATAATGGTTGAATTGACATATTTGTCATTAAAAAAAACTACTTTTTTGTTTGTATTTTCGACATATCTCATTGTGTTTTTACTCAAATTTTGATCGGGAGAGCTCACTGGATGCGGAATTTGATTCTGCACCCAACGAGTACCCACACTGCATACTTTTGACAGACCTCGCTACCCCAAAAATAAGAAATACCTGAAAAAATGTGATGATGACATCATCATCACATTTTTTTAGGGTTTTTCTTATTTTTGTGGTAGCGGGGTCCATCAAAAGTATGCAGTGTGGGTACTCGTTGGATGCAGAATCAAATTACACATCCAACGAGCTCTCTTGATCAAAATTTGAGTAAAAACACAGGGAGATATGTCGAAAATACGAACACAAAAAGTAGTTTTTTCTTTCTTCCTCCAAAATTAATCAATATTATGTTATTATTTTAACTATTATTTTATTATTTTAACTATTATTTTATTATTTTCCTTAGGAGGCCCATTTTAGACCCCAAAATTCCTCTAATGGGGTGGTGCATGTACCTGAGACACAACTGGTCTAGTAACCACAGTATGGACATGACTCGTAGCAATGTTCCAGCCCGAAGGACCACGTGAATGAGGTGGAGGGTGGACATTCTAAGAACTAGGGACAGAGGATGAAGGGATCTATGTAATTATGTATGTGCTATTCCCTATAGTCACTCATCTCGAATCTGGTATCCTAATAGGATCACTAACCCTAGACCTAGGAGGAATATGTGATGTAGCTTCCACCACCGGGATGGAAGGTGCAATGTGACTTGTGCTCCCAAACCTCTTCGCATGGTAAGGAATGAGAGTGCCCCTAGGCATAGTTTTAGGCTCAAACTTAGATTCGACATGGAATGCCAAATCATGTGTGGGAAAACCAGACATACCATAACTACCATAACTAGTGCTCATGGGTTCAAAATGAGTCTCATCATCCTCCAACATTCCATACTGATGATGCGTCAATGGGGAATCAACCCTAGAGTAAGTAGGTCTATCATGAAAGGTTCCTATCTCAAAAATCATAGGACCTAACTCAGTCAAATCGGGTGAAGGATCATAGTTAGGAGTAAACTCCCCATCTTCCACATGAATGGGAGAACGTGGTTCAGGAATACCTTCCATATGGTCTCCCTTGGTGTGTGAATCAATGTGCGAACTAGTCTGCATGGACTGTCTATTTCTCTCTCCCAAAGGAGGAGGATATGTAGAAGGCGGAATTCCTGCTAAACAACGAGAACGACGAGGAGCCGCACCTAAATCCAGAATGACTTAAAAATATAAAAGAGTCTCTATCTACGCAAACCCTAGGCAAGCTAATGTGCACATAGAAATCACCAAGAAAATCTAAATCCAACCACAAGCAATCAAGGGTAGGATAAGTGAGCTCCCGAATGAAGCAGGTATGTCCCTCCTAGGAGAGGCTTGAGACTCCCATACACAACAAGCATAGGTACGTAACCAATTATTGTGGCCCTTGGCTTCAATGCATAAAACGACTGTGCTGTCCGACCCCAACCTGGCTGGGACACCCACAGAATAACCGCTACAAAGTACCCCCTCGATATCCTAGGTAAGGTCACTAAGGTCACCTCAATATAATCAATGCTTAGGCGGATAGTCGCAGGTGGGATTGACCGTATGGGAAACGTATCAAATCCTGAAACTCTCAAAAGATCCCCTAGATACAAATACAATCCTGGAAATATCTCCGGTGCTACTCAGTTACGACTAGGGGTCATCCCAATCAATAACCGCTCACACTGCCTCGTGCTTAACTCCCTTTTGAGAGGAGGATCCTGAGAAACACTGGTTATATCAAGGAATTTCACACACTCACCTGGACAGACACATAGATGTTGTTTTTTAGTGGTCTTGGAGGATTTACTTGCAATGAACTATTCCAAGAACCTAAAACCTAATCTTGTTGGTGAACCCTATCAAATAAAATAGTGTAGTTCATTTTAATTAAGCGTTGATTTTAATTGGCTTTATTGCTCAAAAGAGGTATATGGTCGTGCAACTAATGGTGTTATGACACAACATGAAGTAAAATGCACACCTAACAATCAATGCAAATGCATTGTGTCCACGAAAAACAGGGTATGCTACTACATGAAATGCACAATTTTCTTCAAATGATAAATGCAAGCTTTCCTATATGAAATCCTGACTAATACTCCAAAGCAAATCTAGTGCAAGTACTATGCAAAATGCAAAATGCAATGCATGGTGATAAGCAAATATTTTTTGCTTTTTTGAAATAAAAATGAGATATAAAAGAAAAATAATGGCTCTATAACCCCCAGACTCTACAAGCACACTCAAGCAGCACTCAAGCAAAGTACTAAGGTAAAAGAAATCTAATGCACTAATCCCAAAACAAAAAATCGAAAATGCAATGACAAGAACATTCTTTAAAAAATAAATTTTACCCTAAAAAAATGTCTCTAGTCAGAAACAGAGGTGTATACTGACTCTGGCAGTATCAAAGGAGACTCAGTAATCATCAAAAGTCACCCAGCAACCATTCAAATTCCTCTAAAAGGAAAAACTAAGGGAATACATAACTGTTCCTAGTAAACCCACATGTGTACGTGGAAATAACAGTGAAATCCACGTATATACGCAACTGTGAGTTCAAAACTCGTGTACAGGAAGAAAGGTACATAAAGATAAAGGAAAATAGACAAGCTGAGACAAACTTCACACCAATCAGACACTACCAAGCAAACATGCCCCCAGACCCGACACAGAAACAAGAGAAAAAGAGCAATTCAAAGCCATTGAATGTCGATAGAAAACCCCCAAAGGACAACTACTAGGAACTCCCCAGCGGAGTCGCCAATTCTATTATGTAGAGAAATTCCTATGGCTTGGGGTACCACAATAGATTGCTTGACTCCAAAAATCAATCCTTTCTAATATACAATAGAAATTAAATATCTAACACTAAAGGATCATACCTCGTACCTTATTCCGGATGGTTGAAGTAGATCCCCGTTGAGCTTTCCAACTTCAGCTTGAATTGATAAATCACTTCCTCAACAACAAGTAAACAAGACAAGCATACTATATATATTGGTGTTATATATATTCTAGAATATATAATCAGCAATGTATAAGCATTTGAAATCATCCAGGGATAAAATATTCATTCAAACATACATTATTGGATAGGAAAAGATATTTCTATTAATATAAAATCAGATATTACAATGGATACAACCTCTGTCGGCACGTCTACAAATCGGAGAAATTGAATCCCCCACTTGGGCCTCCACCACCTCAATCCTCCATCTCTCAATAGCAAGCTCACAAGCAAAAGGAAAGCTTGGGAAGAACACAAAAGTGCTCCAAGGCACAAAGGGATGCAGACTCAAGCACAAGCTCCGACAACAATGGACTATAGTTTCTTTGCTCTCAATTCTCTCTTATGCCTTTAATGTACCAAAGAGTTCCTTATATAGATTTTCAAAGGGGTAATGAAAGGTCAAATCTGAGCGATCTCAAGGCATATGGAAGGCTAGGAGTCAAGTGAGTCGGATCCATGTCAAGGAAAACTCCAAAAGGATTTGGATTATGCACACATCTCTATGTACGCGGTTTTAGGGGTCAAACCTATGTATATACGCGATTAGAGGTTTAAAATTCACATGTATTAATTTTCACATGCTTTTAGGGATGGTCAAGGAAACATCAAAGGACAAAAAATGGTTCAAGGGGTCTAAGGAGTCTACAGAGGGACACGGGAAGGCCATACGAGTGTGATTCACCTGGAGTGGTAAAATTAGCTATAACACCTGCTGAAGAACCTGAAGAAATAGGAGCACCCAGAATTCATGATACAACCATGAATGAAGAAACTTGAGAAGAAGATCGAGAATTTGAAGAACCATAAAGACCTGTAGATCCACCTCTATAGAACAATCCTCATAAGAGGAAACCTACTTGGGTATGAGAACTTATCCAAGGTGTGGAAATATATGGGGCTCCAGAAGAGAATCATAGAGAAAGAAAGAGGACCAGATCCTGTTCCGGGTATGTAGCTTTACTATGTGATTTCATTGATAAAGAACCTTCCAGTTATGAAGAAGCGGCAGAATGGAAAGAATGGAAGGATTCTATGATTGAAGAGCACCAATCGATAATGAAGAATGATGTTTGGGATGTTGTCCCAAGACCAGATGGGAAGTTAGTTATAACTTCCAAATGTATCTACAAGATCAAACATGCTGTAGACGGTAGCATTGAAAAATATAAGGCAAGATTTGTAGCTCATGGTTTCTCTCAAAAAGAGGGAATAGACTATGAAGAAACCTTTGCACCTATAGCCAGATACACTTCCATTAGATCAGTACTTGCTCTGGCTATAGTGATGAAATGGAAGATACACCAGATGGATGTCAAGACTACTTTCTTAAATGGTGTAGTGGAAGAGGAAGTGTATGTAGAACAACCACTTGGCTTTGAGACACATGACAGGGAGTCTCATCTATGCAGATTGAAGAAATCCATGTACGGTTTGAAATAGGCACCCAGGACATGGTATGGTAGAATTGATAGCTTTCTATACAGTTTGGGCTTTACCAAGAGTAAAGAAGATTCCAACCTTTACTACAAAGTTGAAGATGGCAACCCAATGATGCTTCTACTATATGTATATGATCAGTTTGTGACAGGTATGGATGGGTTGATTACTAATACGAAGAGAAATCTTGCTGCCGAGTTCGATATGAAGGACTTGGGTATGATGCATTATTTTCTAGGTATGGAGGTGTGGCAGAGTGCAGATGGAATCTTCCTTGGACAAGGGAAGTATGCAGTAGAGATACTGAAGAGGTTTGGGATGATGGACTGCAAGAATATGGCCACATCTATGGCATCGAACCTGAATCTATTGAGTGATGCTTGATCAGATTCGGTTGATGCTATGATGTATCATAAGATGATTGGATCATTGATGTACTTGACGAACACAAGACCAGGCATTTGCTTTGTTGTGAACACCTTGAGCCAATTCTTGACAGATCCAAGAAATGTTCACTTGATTGCTGCAAAGCATAATTTGAGGTACCTGAGGCATATAGTTGATTATGGGCTCAAGTACGATGCGAATCAGAAGATTAAACTGGAGGGTTATGTTGGTTCAGATTGGGCAAGAAGTGCCATCGATAGGAAGAGCACTTTAGGGTGTTGTGTAAGTATGGGATCAGGTATGATCTCCTGGTTTAGCAGGAAGCAATCTTGTGTGGAACTGAGTACAGCTGAAGCAGAGTATGTCGCAGCTTGTTCAGTTAGTTGTGAGGCAGTTTGGATGTGGAAGCTACTATCTCATTTATTTGATCTCTAGATGGATGCTACTTGTATACATTGTGACAACCAGAGTTGCGTGAAGTTGTCAGAGAATCCAGTGTTCCATGACAATTCGAAGCACATCGAGATCAAGTATCACTATATTAGGGATATGGTGCAGAGAGGAGCAGTGAAGCTCTAGTATGTTGCGATGGAGAAACAGATAGCTGATGTGTTGATGAAGCCATTGGCCAGAGTGAAGTTTGAGTACTTCAGGGAGAATCTTAGTGTTCTCCAGATCAAGGTTTCCTCCAAGGGAAAGTGATGAGTCCCAAAGCCATCTTGACAAGCATGTCAGATGTAAGGGCCGAGCCATTCTGTCATGGTGAGAGGATTCAGTTCCTTCCATGTTAGATATGAGTGCTAAAATCCAAATCCATTTTGACGAGCATGTTAGATGTAAGGGATTTTCCATTCTGTCATGGTGAGAAGATTGAGTTCCTTCCATGTCAGATATGAGTGTTGGCCATTCTATCGAGTAGGACAGATGTAAGGGCAACTGCCACTCTTTGAGAGAGTGGAGGCACCTGGTTCGTTACCAGGTAGCTCAGTCTGGGATTGGGGGCCATTTTGTCATGGTGAGAGGATTCAGTTCCTTCCATGTCAGATGTGAGTGCAGGCCATTCTAGCGAGGGTGTAGAACTTGTTTCCTACCAGGTCAGATATAAGGGAAACTACCATTCTCTGGGAGAATGGAGGCACCTGGTCCATTACCAGGTAGCTCAATCTAGGACTGGGGGCCATTTTTTCATAGTGAGATGATTCAGTTCCTTCCAGGTCAGATGTGAGTGCAAGTGTTTCTGGCGAGGGTGGAGGACTTGTTTCCTTTCGGGTCAGATATAAGTGCTGAAGCCTTTTCACAGATGTTAGTGATGTGATGTCCTATCATGCTAGTGAATGTGAGTGTTGGGCCTTTCTGATGTGATTGTAGGTTACTGCAAGATCATATGTGAGTGCTGGGTGTGCCTTTCTGACGAGTAGGTTAGATGTAAGTGTTGGGCAAAGACCTACCTGATGGCTAGGCCTACAACCAGCATGAAAGAAGGCTGGCTTTGTAGAACTTCCTATGACGATATAGCACACATGATGATGACCAGATGAGATCCAGATTGAGCTATGATCCAGATCCAGTTATGATAACTCTGAGAGATCTAGATCGAGTGATGATCCAGATCCAGCAGTGATGATCCAGATCCAATCCAGTGATGTTGATCTAGATCGAGAGATGATCTAGATCCAGTGATGATGTCCCATGATGATCTAGATCGAGAGATTATCTATATCTAGTGATGATGATCCAAATCGAGAGATGATCCAAATTCGAAGAATGAAGATGACTTGAAGACTCAGAAGACTTGAGATGCAAATGAGAAGATGATCCAGTTGATATAGAGAAGAAGACCAGTAATGAAAATTGTGTCGAAAGAATACCTTCCTAGTTAAGAGGGAGTGTTGATGTATTTGTAACTTCAAAATGTATTCATCTATGTATCTTATATATTGTAACTCGATGTTTATTCCAGGATGTATCTATTATGTAATTGAGTCATGTTGTCATGCCCCGATGTTCTAGTCGGGAGAATCAATAACGTAAATAAGTCATGTCAAGTCATAGTGGGTAACCCTCCGATTGTATAAGGGTTAAAGTCCCTATAGTTCCGGGGCACTAGGGTTATTAGACTCTCCTAGTAGAGGTCGACCCTAGTAGGGTTTTAGTCATGTCGGGATTAGTATAAATAGAGAGCTAGGGTCTCTATTTAAAACACATCACACACACACTCAAGTGTAGCGCATAGTTGAGGAAGGAGAAGACACTGGGGCTAGACAAGAAGAAGATTACTGCTGTCGGGAGTACATCTTACTGTTTTGGGGTTTTACATCTTGTGGTAATTCTATCTTTGAGTAAGTTGCGGGGTATTCTTCATTTATGGTTTCCCTGACGAAAAACACTGTGTTCATTGTCTCTTGTGTTTGATTGTTGTACTTGTTGTTCTCTTAGTAAAGATCCTAACATAATGCTAGATTAATGTTGAAAAAGTAACAGAGTGAGCCCATTGTGACAGACGTGTCATTGCCTGCAACTATGGCAGCTTATCAAGTTAATCTTGGATGTGTTGCAAAGCCTATTCCTTCCTCTTCATAGAAGGAGGAGGAGGACCCATATGTGCTGTCTGCATGGGAAGTTTAGTCTTCTCACACGCACAACTTCCTTGATAGTGTTTTTCCTTTAGATGAAGTGATTATTGAGGCCATGTCGGGAGTTGAGCCACCATGGGAAGAGTTGCATCATAGATATTACTTTCTTCCCGAGCTTGACTGCTTGGAGCATGAGGAATTTAGGGAATTTCTTAGTGAGAGAATTGGTAGTCACATGGTTCCATTAAGCTCTCCTGGTCTGATGGCTAATGGGAACATGGAAAATATATCTCCAACGATTCCTATCAATATCTCTCATGATCTTGGTAGGATAGAGAATGTCTATATTGGGGCAGAATGTTCCCATGCTGAGATTTAAGAATACATCGAGCAGTTTAAAGAATTTCATGATATCTTTGCTTGGTATTACAATGAAATGCTAGGTATCGACCCTCGCATTGTTTAACATGAGATTAAGACTTATCCCAATGCTAATCTTGTTCAACAACGCTTGCATGCAGTGAATCCTAGGAAAGCACCCGCGATTAAGGCAGATATGGAGAAACTGTTGAAAGCCAGTTTTATCTATTCCATTCCCTTGATGGAGTGGGTTTGAAATCTCTTTTCGGTTGATAAGAAGCATGGAGCAATTCACATATGTATTGATTTTCGTGATTTGAATCGATTTTCGTGATTTGAATCGTGCCTGTCCTAAGGAAAATTTCCCCACACCATTTATTGATCAAATTTTGGATGAGTGTGTGGGTAGCGAGGTTTTTTCCTTTATGGACAGCTTTTCCAGATACAATTAGATACAAATTAAATCTGAGGACCAACATAAGACCGCATTTATTTGTCCTTGGGGAATTTTTCATATCGAAAAATGCCTTTTGGCCTTAAGAACGCCAGATCTACTTTTCAGCGGGCTATGACCTTAATCTTCCATGATATCAAATCGATTATCGAAGTATTTTTGGATGACCTTGCTACTCATTCTCGTATGAGAATGCGTCGTTCCGATAATTTGAGATTAGTATTCAAAAGGTGCCGCAATTATTTGGTCAGGTTAAATCCTCACAAGTGCATATTTTGTGTGAAGTCTGGTCACTTATTAGGATTCATTGTTTCCAAGGAGGGTATAAGAGTCGACCCTTTGAAGGTTGAGGCAATACTTCAGTTGTCTCCCTTGAAAAACGTTAGACATATTCAATGTTTGCAAGGCATGGAAAACTTCTTATAGAGATTCGTTGTCAATTTCTCCAATTTGACTAGAGGCTTTATGCGTCTTTTGAAAAAGGACACCACCTTTTGTTGGGATGAACGAAGCCTAGGATCCCTTTGATGCACTTAAGCGAGCCCTAGCATCGACCCCAGTGATTAGTCGCCCAGACTATAGCCATGATTTTCTACTTTATGTGGTCGCATCCATGGAGACAATTGGTATGGTTTTGGTTCAAGAGGATGAGGAGCTCCAATAGAATTTCATATACTATCTGAGCTGGAATCTTATTGATGTGGAGATCTGTTATTCCCATGTTGAGAAGCTTTCCTTAGCTACCGTACATGCGGTTCAAAAGTTGAGACATTATATTCTCCTTCGCTAGACCTTGGTTGTAGCCCATGTCAATCCATTTCAATTAGTTCTCACTTGAATAATGATTGGGGGAAAATATAATAAATGGATTGTCATCTTGCAAGAATCTGATCTCGAGCTTGTTTCGGAAAAATCAAAGAAATCGTTAATTTTTGTGGAGCTTATATCAGATTTCCCAAGCGAGGCCGAGGAGTTGGTTTGTGAAGATAGGTTTAGATATGAGCACATCTTCTTAATATCAACTTTGGACCCATGGTATGGGGATATTATTATATATTTACAAACATTGAAGGTCCCTAGTCACCTCTCATGGGATGAACGATGACGGTTACGTCACATGTCTAAAAATTACCTCATAGTGGATAACACTTTGTACCACAGTGGCGTAGATTCCATTTTTTGTTGTTGTTTAACTCATGAAGAGGCTGAGGTTGTGCTAAATGATTGCCACAGAGGGGCGTGTGGTGGTCATTTATCTGGGCTTTCTAGAGCCCAAAAAATCTTAAGAGAGGGTTATTTGTGGCTGCCGATCTTTAAGGATTGTGTAGATGCAGTCAAGAGGTTCCATCCTTGCTAGGTGTTTGCACGTAATATGCGCTCAAAACCTGCCCCATTACATCCCATCATCACCGCCTATCCCTTCACTAAGTGGGGGCTTGATTTTATGTATTGCAACCTAGCTTCAGCTAGGGGGCATCATCATATCATAGTGGTTGTTGACTATTTCATGAAATGGGCTAAGGCTATGCCTATAGTTAAATCTGATGGTGAGACAGCCACACACTTCATATTCAACCAGATTATTACTCAGTTTGGTATTCTGAAAGAGATTGTCACTGACTATGGCTCGCACTTTCAGAATCGTATGATGGAAGAGTTGGCATCAAAGTTAGGGTATAAACAAGAGCATTTCTCCTCTTACTGCCCTCAAGCAAATGGACAAGTAGAAACAGTGAACAAATCACTCAAATCCATTCTCCAACGAACCATCGCACAAAGCAAGATGAATTGGCACATTATGTTATATCCTACTTTGTGGGCTTATAGAATCGCTGTTAAGACTACCATGGGTTTTTCTCCATATCAACTTGTACATGGAGTGGAGTCGGTATTGTCGATTGAGTGCGAGATTCCTTCTTTGAATCTAGCCATAGAACTCTTACCATAAACTTCACCATTGGAGGAGCGTTTGGTCCACCTTGAGCAACTTGATGAATAAAAATGAGATGCCTTGGTGGCTCTAGAAGTAAATAAGTGTCACGTTAAGGTCCAGTACGATAAGTCTGTTTATCCAAGGAGGTTTAGTGAAGGAGACTTGGTCCTTTTGTGGGATAACCGGAAAGAACCCTTGGGGGCAGGGAAGTTTAACCCCATGTCGTGTGGTCCTTATGTCGTTAAGCGTGTGCTAGAGAAGGGCGCTTATGAGTTAGTGGATTATGAGGGTACGACCTTGGTGGAGCCTAGAAATGGGCTCTATCTTAAAAAGTACTATGCATGATTTTCAGCCAAGGATAGTTCTTGTATATTATTGTACAATTTTGCATAGGTAAGTGTTTTTCTTATGGTGATCGGGTTTGTGATTAGTTTCTGTTTCTTTTAGCAGATGTCAATGGAATCTTCCACCTTCATAGGATTCGTGGATGGTGTGAGCCGTCACACTCAACACTCAACCTCTACTGCTTGGGTGATTTATACTCCTATGGGTCAGGTATTATCTTCAAGAGGCGTATGTTTACGACCATCTTCAAACAATGTTGCTGAATATAGTGCCATTATTGAGCTTCTACGGGATGCCATTTTACATGGTGTTCTCTCTCTTGAGGTACGTCTTGATTTAGAGTTAGTAGTGTCACAGCTTAATGGTTTGTACCATGTTAGAGATCCGACATTATTAAGAATATTCTTACGTGTGAGATTGCTAGAACAACAATTTGACAATATAACATACATACATGTTCCAAGAATTAATAATCAAGTTGTTGACTCATATGCTAACTACATGTTAGATTGGCATTTGTTTCATAGACAGTAAGCTCATCAAAAACATAAAATTTTTACACATGTAAATAAATAAATCGATCATCATAAAAGTTTTTATAAACTTCCAAAATTTGGTAATACATAGTGTCATAATACGAAAATGGGGCTCTTGAGCCACCAAAATATAAATACATGGTAGTACAAAATGTATCACTCCCAGGTATCTAAGCCTATGGAGGAGGGGGGGGGGTTGTGATCATGGAACATAACTATGGCTCTAGCTAGTCGTTGAAATAGCCGCACCCATGCTTGTGGTACACCCACCACCTAGTGCTGCATGGCCTTAGGTAAGTCCTCGACTTGCGCCATGGGTACTCTATGTGTCAGTCTCACAAAGTTGGTATGAATGCTTTGGAGCATTCGCTCCGCATCCACACCCGTGATATCGTCTCCTCTTCCCCTTCGTCTATGACGTGGGAAGCCTTTAGGCCATCGTGGTCCCACATATGCATGCATATGGTAAATGTCACTATGTATTGTCACCCAAAAACATGTCTTTTGATTCCACATAATCAGAAAACACAAAAAAAAATTAAATAACTCAAAAATTTTAAAAAGTGTGTCGAGATTCATTACCAATGTCACCATATGCCGATCCTGGTGGTAGCGGCATGTCTGGGTCTCCCCAGAAATCTATCCCCGCATAGAGGTAGTCATCAATGGAAACTATATGTTGTCGCCACCATGGAAAGAAATCAGTTGGATAGGGGTTGGACACCCTACCTCCACCCAGTTTGTGCATCGCATCTGGCCAAAATCGTTGGGCTGGATCTCGAACCTCGTGTAGAGGAATGTCAACTCTAGGGCTCAATCTCGGAACACGCTCAAAGAAAAACATGCTCAGTATGCTGCTGAAACCGAAGTTTCACACTCTTCCCATCTTTCACTCACTGAGCTAGTATTTCATGTTTCCCAGTAGCGTAGTGCTCCAATTGTACACAGTGGGTCTCATGCACTCCACTACATAGAACATTAGAGGTCGCGAGGCCTGGTGGAGTGAAGATAAGCCTGCTATCCTGCCCAGTGTTAGTAAGATGGACTTTAGGCCCAACACATGTATGGAGTTAGTTGGGATCTAACTCCCCACCTTCTCCATGTCTGGATAGTAGTACACTGCAATGTACTAATCTATAGTCAGGCCACCTCTGGGCCCGCAAGAGCGTAGGTTCACCACTTCCCCCATCGGGAAAGTCCAGTAATAAAGTATATGTCCTCCACTTCTATGGTGAGGGACATCCCATCTATCTAGAACGAATCTGAGTCTGGATCCCAATATTCCACCAACATCTCCAACAGTCTTGGTTTGGCTCTTAAACCACCAAGACACCAAAACCTGTAAAGCCCGCATGCACATAACGCTTGTTGATCCATTAGATATGCCCTTACTACCTCTTCTACATCACCATGTCTACGTTCTCTCCATTCTAGGACCATCCTACACATAAAATTTGATTTTTGTCCATTAGAACACTTAAAAATCATTGAGCGCGGCCGCATACGCGACTATTTGCTAAATCGTTATGTATGTATGCGACTTTGGGGGCGTTTTTCACATATATCCAGCCCTATACGTGAAAAAACCCTCGATTTCTGCATGGGCCATGGTGCGCATCTTAGATTTGCCTAGAATCCTAAATACACCATGGAATTTGATAAAATTTGCATCAAAATGAATGAGTAGAGCATGGGTAAGTACCTGGAAAACACAGTAGTGGATTCCGTTGGTTGGATCTCCTGGAATTCGCTGTTGAAATTCTGAGCTCAAATAGGTAAAAATTTCAAATGTTTTATAATGATTTGAATTTTTTACTATTTATAGAAATTTTTCAAAATTTTGAAAATTTTTACCCCCTTTTCTATAGTTTGGACCGTTTCTAATCCTTTTGGACTATTTTTTGACTAATTTATGATGTAGGAGACCTTTTTGAGCACTATTTCGGCTGTTGGATTGACCCGTTCGTGCCGATTTCAGGTATCATGTCTAAACTAGCATATAGGTTAGGTTTCATCACCGTTTGCATTTGCATGACCTTATGACCGTTTCATTATAGCCTTAGGTACGAACCCACTCTATTATGTCACGGAACCTTCTTGCTGTTTTAGAAGTGGCATGATATGAGTGGTAGAGCTTGACCTTACATGGGTACCCTAGTTAGAGCCCTATTTTCATTTGGTGCCCATGCTAACATTTTGTCCCTTAGGGTGTGGGAGTCTGTTGTATAGCATTGCCATGACATTTTGCAAGAGCCTCATACTCCTATGGATATTTTGCTGGCCTATTTCCCTCAGGACTCCCTTATGTAAAATGGTAATTGCATTATCATGAGCTTTGCCTACCTTATTGAGCCTTATGCCGGCTTCCCTGACATTGAGTTTCAACCATATAGCTCGATCTTGTCTCATGTCCAGCCATGCAGAGCCATTTTATATATCCTTTGCAGCTTGATTCCCTATTTTTACTAAGAGGGGTCTTTCCCCCGAGTGTCGATATCCTACACATGTATCCTTACATTGAGCATAGGTATGTTCCATTACTTGGAACTAGTTTGTTTTCCCATATGACACTCCTCTCCTCCTATCCTGTAACTATAAAGTAGTTTTATTCTTTTTCAAGATTTTTAAATATTTGAAAAAGTCCAAAAAAATAAAAAGCCAAAAATCCGGACAAGGAAAGATGTTATCTTTTGGTAACTGTCGAGTCGTGTTGCCTTCGAACAGAGCACTATATATCAAATCCATTGGTTGGGTTTATAGTTTGACTTTAGGAGCTATACTCATTTATCTGATTTTATCTCCACCGACTGTTTAAGCTTCCAATCCCCATGGAGCCTCTATCGATGCCTCCTGTGTTGCAGAGATGTCATAGTTTTGTATATCGAGTCTATGCTGCCTTTATTTAATCACCATTCATCGTTATGCTCTTGTTCGAAGGAAGTTGAAACTTGAGTCGATCGTTCCTCAGTTATCTTGACTTTGCATGTCGGCCATTCCCGGTACAGTTACTAGTTTGTGCACCTTATGATCGAGTCCTTCCACATTATAAAACTTTGTTGAGTACCTCGTCTTGGATGATGGGGGATGCCTTAATTCCCTCCTTCCAGCGGATTTCATCCCATCAACTTCAGATATTTTATTCTGGGATTGGAATCTAGAGTCATTTGTGAGTGCCTTGAGACTTGCAGTCATTAGTGGCAGGTTCTCTCGCCATCGACAGTTTTTGGGAATACATCAATGTCCCCTGATCGATGGATCCTCTCAAGTGTTCGACCTCAACACATCTATTCACAGTTGTTAGTTTTCACTCTAGTACCTTGATTCCCATTATCATTATCGATGGGTGATCTCGCGTCTGTTAACGGTATACATCAATGACCGATAATCAGATGATGGACTACTATGTTCAACCTCGACACCTCTATTGACATAGTAGGACTTGTACTCGTAGTGGTTTGTGTAGAATACCTTCCAGATTGGTGGCATCTCTTATATGCTACCTTCTTGATCGTGCCAGTGTTCATGAGATTTCAGCTCTCATGACTCGATTCCAGTATATTTCAGAAATTTCCAGCTATTATGGAGACCTTGATCTCGATTCCAGTATATGTCAGTATATCTTCAGCCATTATGGAGAGCATGATCCTTTGTATATCTTCATCATGGAGATTCTGATATATGTATATTGTACATGGCGATGACCACTTATGTCATGCTTATTGTACTCTTATGTATCTGGGACTACTATATGTATTTGCAGTTATGTGCAGAGTTGTATCATTGTACTATGCTGATTGGGTGGCTGGTCTTCCATTTGGGATTCTTCATCACTCCACTTCTGGGATGGACTTATAATGTATTTTGGCTACCGTATGACCCCTCTGACCTCACACATTAGGGGGCATTTGTTATAGCTGATTTTACCACACCAGGTGAATCACACTTGTATGGCCTTCCCCTCTCCCTCTGCAGACTCCTTAAACCCCTTGGACCATTTTTCGTCCTTTGAGGTTTCCTAGACCATCCCTTAAAACATGTGAAAATTGTTATACGTGAATTTTAAACCCCTTATCGCGTATAAACGTGGGTTTGACCTCTAAAACCGCGTACATTGGGATGTGTACAAAATCCAAATCCTTTTGGAGTTTTCCTTGATATGGATCCGACTCACTCATCTCCTGGCCTTCCATATGCCTTGATATCACTCGGATTCGGCCTTTCATTACCCCATTGAAAAGCTATATAAGGAACCCTTTGGATACATTGAAGGCATAAGAGAATTGAGAGCAAAGAAATTATAGTCCATTGTTGCCGGAGCATGTGCTTGATTCTACATCCCTTTATCCCTTGGAGCACTTTGGTGTTCTTCCCAAGCTTTCCTTTTTCTTATGAGCTTGCTATCGAGAGATGGAGGATTGAGGTGGTGGAGGCCCAAGTGGGGGATTCAGTTTCTCCGATTCGCAGACGTGCTGACAAAGGTTGTATTCATTGTAATCTCTGATTTTACATTAATAGAAATATCTTTTCCTGTCCAATAATGTATGTTTGAATGAATATTTTATCCATGGATGTTTTCAAATGCTTATACATTCTTGATTATATATGCTAGAGTAGATCTAACACCAATATATATAGTATGCTTATCTAGTTTACTTGTGGTTGAGGAAGTGATTTCTCAATTCAAGCTGAAGTTGGAAAGCTCAACGAGGATCTACTTCAACCGTATGGAATAAGGTACGAGGTCTGATCCTTTAGTGTTAGATATTTTATTTCTCTTTCATATTGGAAAGGATTGATTTCTGGAGTCAAGTTGTCTGTTGTGGTACCCCAAGCCATAGGAATTTCTCTTCATAATATTTTTGAATGAATAGAATCCTGAACCAACAAAATGTTGTCATAAATATTCCTTCCATATATAAATCCTCCTTGGTTTTCTGATATGAGAAATGGTATAAACTTCTTGATTCTATTCACGATGACCTTGGAAAGGATTTTATAGGAGGAGTTGCACAAGGAAATAGTCATGTATATTTTAATGGTGGCTAGATTCTTCTTTTTGGGAATAAGAGAAAGGAAAGTGGAGTTTGTGGAACCTCCAATATTATCTTTAGAGTGATACTAGATTATCATTCTTACTATATCTTTATTTTATTATGTGCCAGCAGCTCCTATAAAAACTTATGGAAAATACATTCGATCCTGGATCCTTTTTTCGATGCAAGGTCGAGACTGTGCTGTGGACCTCTTTGAAAGTGATAGGTTGAGTAAGAGAGTCAAGGTCATCCTTTATCAGCTAATGAATTTCATTGTTGAGAGTGAGAAATTCCTCCTGGGAGACAATATCCTCACTAGAATACCGATCTTCAAAGTGCTCTATTATCTCCCTTTTAATTTGCTCGGGGTCGATTATTTTTCTCCATTTTATTTTGAGATCTCTTTTATTGTATTTTTACTGTTGTGCTCTTTTCATTGATAATGGAAGAACTTGGATTTTTGATCTCCAAATTTCAGCCATAAACATTTGGATTTTAGTCGAAGTTTAGCTTCTTCCTTTTGCTGGATGGAAAGTATTATTTTGTCAATTTCTTTTTCTCTCAACAACACTTCTTTGGTTACTTCATTCTGTTGCATTTCCTCTTGAATTTATTCTAAGGTATTTATTAAGGAAATTTTTTCCTGCCTAGGATTCTGGCGTCAGGTTGATAGCCAAGATTTGAGCTCCCTTTATAAATTTGTTAACTTTTGTTCCTAGATGTAGCCATGGGAACCCTGGTAAAACTTCTACCAAGCTTGGGAGAGGACATCAAAAAACCCTTGTTCTAAGATCCAAATTGGAGAAAATTTGAAAGGAAAAGGACCCAAGTTGGCAATAGGCTTGAGTGAAAACAAAATAGGCTTGTGATTTGAAACAGAAGATTCTAAGAGTCTTGAAACTGGAAGAAGGGGATTGTCTAATAAAGAAGAGTTTACGGGAATTCTGTCCAACCTCATAGCAATATACCTTGGTCCAATGTGCTTATTGCTCCAATTATATTTTCCTCTCTCAGGTTTGATGTCAGCAAGTCTCCAAATTGACATTATATCTTCTAATATTTCCCTGAAGGGATCTCTCACTTTAGAGCCTTCTTTTTTTTCTTCAGGGGAGATAGTGGCATTAAAGTCCCCAGCTATGATGCACGGGAGGTGCATCTTGCCATGCCTTTCCAGTTTCAGTTGGGTCCAAAAATATTCCTTGGATCCATGAATTGTAGGTCCATCATTGTTCCCAATCCATAATATCTCATGAGTGTTGAGACATTGAAGTTCCGCAAACAACCAATAAGGATTTTCTATTGCTAATTTAAATTTAAAGAGGTTTTTATCCCACTAGGTTAGTATACCTCCTGATGCTCCTTGAGTGCTTACTTCTTTTCCTTCACCATTCTTCCAGAACTTATTAAATATGGCCCAACTTTATTCCTCTTTCATTTTTGTCTCCTGGATTGTGAGGATGGAGATTGTTTTGAGAATTTGAATCTTTTAATGGCTTCTACCTTTTGATTTCCTCCTAGGCCTCTGCAATTCCAAGAGACTAGATTCATTATTTCCTAGTTGTTAGTGGTACTACTCTATCCTTTTTCCCTTCCATATGTTCTCCTACTTGATATTATGAAAGGTAGGACTTGACCAAGTGGTCTAGATTCGAATTCTTCCCTGTCACATTTTCCCTTGATGTTTCTTGTTCCTTGAGGAATTTGTTGGGTTTTCTTCATTTCTTGATTAGGGATTCTGCTTCTTCTTCTTTGCTCTCTGAAGTATCTTCCATATGTTCCTTTTCTAGGGATCTCCTTAGTGATCCTCCTAAGTTTTGAGAAGACACTAGTCTTACTTCAACATAGGGTTGTGATGGAAGAGTAGGCTCATAACTTGCTTCTTGCCCTATTTCTTCCAAAACGGGTTTGTTTCCTTGTTTTCCTACTAGATGTCTTCCTTTTCCATTATTGTTACTTCATCTTATTCTTGGAGCTCCATGGCCAATGCTTGAAATTTGTTTTCTGGATATTTATTCTTTTTGGTTGGAGAGTTTGCCTGCCTTGTGCTTTATTTTTTCCCTTTTCTCTAACTAACCTCGTTCCATTCTTCTCTTGGGATCACTCCTTCTTCTAGTTGAACTTTATTTTGAAAATATTTTGTGAAGTGACCGTATCCGTGGAAAACCTTGCACTTGAATGGTATTTTCTCATAGTCAATAGTTTGAATATGACTACAGACTTCCATGTTAAGATTGATTGCTTCTAAAAGGCCTTTTTCTATATCTAATTCTACACAAATTCTTGTGCAGGAGAACATTGGGGAGTTTGCATTAGATTTGTATATTATTTCCCAAGTGTAATCCCGATGGATTTTAGATCTTCATTGTTCCAGCAATGAAGCGGAAGGTGTGGAAACTTGACCCAGACCGGGACCGAGGAGGGAATATCCTTTTCTGGATCAAAGGATAAATCCCACTTGTTGAGGTGCATGCCTCTCGGTCCCATGAAATACAGATCATTTATGAAGTTTCAGTCTCTATCTTATTTTTTTTCAAAGAGAAAGATGAAGAATCCTCTCCCATAAAAAAATTGTTGTACTTCTCCCTATATCAGAGGTCGCTAGTTTTTATTCAACCAAATTTCAATAGAGCGAGGGGAAGGCCAGATTCCAGTAAAATGACCTACCAAACCTCTTTCATGGGAAACAACTATTTTATATTTGGACGTCAGGGAGGATAAATTCATGTCTGACACTTCAGCTCTTTTGACGAAGTGGGAGTTTCCTGGTGGGGGTTTGGAAGGAAGCTGGAAAGATACTATTCTTTGAAATCCATCTGGGAGGCCAACCCATCGATCATATGATGTAGGTTTTGTTGGTTCCATGGAAGACGGGAACAAGAAGTGCAGCCATTACAGCTGAAAACCCTAGTGGAAGAGAACCCTAGAAGCAGCGTAGCGGAAAAAAAATATAGGGTGAAAAAACTATGGGTACACAATTTTTACCATGGTTTATATATGTAATTTATGATGGATTTGGATTGAAGACCTTAGGTTTTGGTAACATCTATGTTCAGTGCCACTATCTAAGTCGGTTTGGAATACTTGATCTTGAATTGATACTATGGAGGACTGTAACACCCTATTTTTACCCTGAATCTTGAGATAAGAATAACTATTAATCGAGGGAATTCTACCATGAATAACCTGACTCTTTATTTATTTGAGATCTAAAAACATTGTAAGGACGTAATTTTGAGGGAATCCAATTTCAGATGACACTGGACACATGTGAAGAAATCAACTAGTCATGAGATATGACCTAAAGAGGGATTATCTGACATATTGATGAGTAAATTATGATTACAAAAATAATGTCGATATTTGGTCAATTATGTATGTAGTTATATTATGATTTTAATTGTGAATGAGAATTTATTAGCAAGGATTAATGATGCATAATGTTTTGAAAAACGTTATGTAGCATGTACTATGATGGTATGTCAAGGGTAATAGGAAAGGCAAGTACATGAACTACAATAAAGCATCAATATGCAAAGACTCTAGTTGATTCGACAACTATGGCAGGTGATATGAATATCGTTTATGATATATTTTAATTATGAGATGTTTGATGGACATGAGGTATAATGTGCATGGACTCTAGATGAGTTGAGAACCTTCGATAATTAATGTCAAATTGATATTCACATTATGTTTAAAATCTCGTTTATAATATTTGATGCACATGATGGGAATATGATTCCCACTCGATCCACATCAGGTGATGGGGCTGAAAAATTATACCTGTAAGACTAACAAATTGGATGACACGATGAACTTTGAATAGAGTGAGGAAAACTCCAGTTCATCATATGCGTGTGCCATGAGGGTAGGTTGTGAGTCGGTCACTAACATAGATTGTACTGGGGGGAGCGCAATAGGGATTCATCCATATTCTCCAGGAACCACCTGGCTCTTCCAAGGGTAGGTGAACTAAGGTAACATTGGCTCAGCCGTCATAACCAACTCCCGGCTTGTGGAAATTATTGGAAGGGCATGCTGGGAGCATAGCACCTTGATAGTTATGGTCATGACTAGAATGAGGAGGTAATCAACATCTATTTTAATTAAGGGAAATAATAAATTGATCATAAATAACTCTAAGTAAATAATAAATATATTAAATGATAAATTAAATTGAAAATTAAAAATGATAAATGATAAATAAATAAATAAATAAGGATAAATAAACTGAAATAAAGATGAATTAATAAATAAGCTAATAGAGTAAATTAATGAACTTGAACTAAAGTGAAATCCTAAATATAACTAGAAAGTGGGTGGGTGAATAAAATAAAATAATTAATTAATTAAAGTAAACTAAAGAGTTAACTGAAAGTGGTGCATTGGATGCATGGAAATTAACGAAATGCTTAATAAAAGGTAATAAAAATGCTTAATAAAAGGTAAGAAAAGGAAGAAAAAAGGATCTTTTCATCTTCTTCTCCTTCGATCCTACCATAGTTTTGAGCTTGAACTAATTTGGTGGATCTAAGGTGACTGTGGAAGAGTGTCGTTCAGTACGATGTGAGTGAGGTTGGGATCCTCCCAACAGTATCATGGCATCATACTTCCATTTCTAGCAAGGTATTTTCAGCCCCATCAAGCTTGAGGGTCCCGAGGGAAGGAGAGTACTCGTAAGGGTACGGTAGGGAGGGAACTGGAGGATCCGAAATGATTGGAAATCCAACGAAAACAACTATAGTAGAGTGATGAAAAACAACCTTCGGCCTCGTCCTAAAACAACAATTATTAGTGATATCAACATGAATTCTACTATTGTTAAAATTATTTTTATTTGAAAAATTAGAATTATTAAAAATAGTTGTACCTTCGAGGGGGATCCTAAGGTTTTTATGCATGTGCAATGATGAAATTTAAATTAGTGTTTTATGGGATATTAAAATAACGGATTAAAAAAACCATCAATGTATGTTTAAATTTTTCTTTGATATGATCAGTTTACTAGAAAATATGCATGCCTTAGTTGGATTTCTCGGACCCCTTGGAGTTTCGTTACACATGGTATCAGAGCGAGGTTCAACCCTAGACTATGTGCTCACTATGTTGGTTGATGTTGTGCATGTGCATTTGTATGTAGTTTGAAATTCATGTTTCCTGAGTTAAATGGTAATAGATCTATAGTCAAAATATGTCGAACAAACATTAATGAATTTACTATCTAAATATCAACCTAGGTTTGTACTGGAATGATGGGAACTTTTTCCTATAATGTTAAAGTAAATGAACACCTATTGTTTACCTTGTTATTGTAGAGTTTTCCAAGTCCTCTGTAGGGAAGCAACACTACTAGTTTATCCATTATGGTCATAGAGAACATTTCATTTGTCTTTGTGTAAAGGCATGATCCTTCTCTTTTCTATTCTCAGCATTAACATCGAGGGCACAAATCCATCCTAATTTGTTTTGGGTGTAAATAAAAGGGAGCCTCCTCATAAAAGAAGGACGACAGTTATTCTTTGGAGTTTTTTTTTTTTTTTTTTTTTTTTTTTTTTGCGGGGGGCGCGGCGCCGCGGGGGTTGCGGGCATGTGTCCTATGAGAGATAGAGGCAACCTAGGAAAGGGGAAACTATGGTAAGGAAAACCATTGTGATTGTTGGGGGATAAAGCAACAAAAAGGAGAAAAACATGCAACATGAATGGAGGAAATCCCCCTTGGTGAATTGTTGGTTGTTAGGCATATCCACATTGAAAAACAACAGTTTTATCTTTTTATTTCTGCCTAAATTGAATAAAAAACACTTTGAATGGAAAACATTTGATATAAAAAGGTTTGTCTGGTTTTTGAATACAAACATTTGATTAGAAATGTTTTCCTGATTTTTAAAATCTTTTTGATCTGGAAACATTTAACTTTTGCCTAATTTAAAAAAAATGATGTGAAGACTTTTTCCTAAAAACGTTTTGTCTGAAAAATTTTCCCTAAAAACATTTGATCTGAAACGTTGCCTAATATTTTTTTTAAACGTTTTGATCTGAAGACTTTTTCTTGAAAACATTTGATCAAAAAAGTTTGCCTATTTTTTTTAAATGTTTTAATATGAAGACTTTTTCTTGAAAACATTTTGTCTAAAAACATTTTCCTGAAAGAGTTTGATATAAAACATTTCCTAATTTAAAAAAAATGATCTATATACTTATTCCTGAAAACGTTTGATCTGAAAAATTTTCCTAGTTTTTTTTAAACGTTTTGATCTAAATACTTTTGCCTGAAAAACATTTGATCTAAAACGTTTCCTATTTAAAAAAAATGTTTTGATATGAAGACTTTTACCTGAAAATGTTTGGTCTAGAAACGTTTGATCTGAAACATTGTCTAATTTTTAAAAAAATGTTTGATCTGGAAACAATAAATTTGTCTGAATTAAAACCTTGGAAACGTTTTGTCTGGAAACATTTACCTAGGATGGACTGTACAACAAAATACCCTTTTGGGGGCGGTTTTGGCTTGCGGCGATTTTGCTAACCCCCCCCCCCCCCCCAAAAAAAAAAGGTTTTTTTAGGTCTTCGAGGTAGTTCTTAAAAACCGCCCCCAAAATTCCAATTCTGAGAACTTTTGGGGGGTATTTTAGAAAGACCCCTAAAGGTGTTTATGAAGTTAGTTTTTAGAAACCCCCCACCCAAAATTCACTAGAATTAAATTTTTGGGGGTGGTTGTTTTAAAACCACCCCCAAAAGTTCAATTCTCATGACTTTTGGAGGGTGTTTTTT
>LPNX010681848.1:860502-963862 GCA_001517045.1 Pseudotsuga menziesii | reverse complement strand
TATATGCGTTTTGAGGGCTTCTATCTAGCACATGAGTAAAAGATCAGGTTTTCATCGCCAAATTTGGCCAAAAAGTGTTACCCATCTTCATGGAATCACCCCTCACTCTCGACATAGGCTCACATCATTGACCTTTGATCGATAGAATCGACTGGGTGTTTGACATTAGGACATCTATTCACACTTAGTAGATTGTACTAGGGTACCTTGGGACATTGACATCAATGGTGATCTCCCTTGCACTTGTTAACGGTTCACATCATTGGTTGGTAATCAAGTGGTTTCTACCATGTTTGAATTCAAATAATTGTAATCACATGGCTATCGTACTTTGTGGAAGACGAGACGAAGACCCTGGGTATTTGTTTAAAGCACTCATTGCTTTTTCCCTAGGTTGCGATGGAGTTTTGTATATCTATCATGGATCCACATTTGTATGGTCATGGCTATGCTCAAATTTGCATCTATATGACATAGATCTACATTGTATGTCTAGTAGCAATGTCCAAGTTTGAGTCCTTTATCACATGGATCTACAATGTATTCTAGTAGCCATGCTTGTTTATTCCTCCCATGGATCTGCCTTGTATTGGTATGCAGGCATGAGTTGGTTACTTGTGTCCATGAGTCAAAAATATTGATGTACTATAGATGCCTACTTGACGACATGCTCCGATCGAGCCGACATTTTCACCTCGTAGCGACGACTTGTTCTCTCAAATATCTCGTTTATCGTATCTATCTAAAACTCATGCTTTGGGGGGCATCTTGTTATACCAAAATCCTATCACCACCATGTGATAAGACCCTTGGCTTACATATTTTCCCTTAATCCCAACACTTGGAGTGAAAACCCATGTTGTTTTTCAATCTTTCATAAAAATACTCAGCACCGCGCTTTCCCCATTATCCATAAGTGGTGCCACTGCTTATAGCCTTTGTTCCATAAGAATTTCTAACCTGAACCGCTCTATCATAAGAGGAGAGAAGAGGTACCCTGGGTAAAATGGGAAAAAGAGAAGTTTCTTGAGGCTTCTAGATCATGAGCCTCGTGTCATCCCTTATCCCTATCATTGTGGGTCAGTTGAGCTCGAGATCCCCCATCATAGGATCTTAGAGGCCACCTCATCAACAAATCTCTCAACCATTCCTATCCATTGAGCCTTATAAATACAAGCTTAGGTCCATGGTTGAGGTGGAGAACCATAGAGGTATTGTTATGTTGTTGGACTGACCACTTGGCGTAAGCCATTGGAGAGCACAGAGAGAAAAGTTGGAGCTTATAGGGATGAAGTGCTGGTTTCATGGAGATGCATGTCGGCACTAAGGCTTAATTGGTTGTAAACTTCTCCATTCATCTTAATGCAAAGATGATTTTTGTCCCACATTATTGTTTCTTTGATCTCATGTGTAAATGTTGTTGGATTCCTTAGTCGCTGACATGGATGAATAGATTATGTTCTGGTAGCTTTGATGTGTTTTCTTGTTTAATATGATTGCAGGTACACAAGTTTACTATTGAATCCGTATTCCAAGCATCTACGACATCCAGGGAGGATCTTCATCCTTTGTCATTCATTTGTTCTGGAGCTGAACCATTCAGACCAAAGGAACAGCTTTTGTGTGCAGAAGGTGAAATATTCCTTTTACACACACATTCCTTTAAGGTTTTCCACCAAAGCATTTTGCAATGGAACTTTGGTGAGGGTGGCTAAATGCATGTTTACAAGGCTCTCTTTGGTGACACTTCTACTAATGATCCTTTAATGACCCTCTCTAATACTCTTTTTGGTAACTTTTGGCAATTGTTAAAAAATCTTTGTTACCATTGATAATTCTAATGATTTTTTTATGATGCTATGTGACACGTGGTGCATGAACCCTTAAAGAAAAAATTAGTGTCTAATCTATAATGTTTTGCCCCAAACCATGGTTTAGATCATGCTAATTCCCATCCCTAAATATACCTTAATACTTATACTTGTGCTTCTCTATATTTCTAATTTTTTTCATTATACGTTTCTACAATAGTGGAATCATGTCATTAAAATCCTTTGGTGAAGTTCTTGTTTAGGTTCTTGTTTACTTGAGATTGATTTGGCCTCAACCAAGAGTTGAGTGAAGACTCTTCTCCTTCAATGCACCTTTCAACTAAAACAAGTAATACCTAATTAGCACATTATCCTTGGAGTGTTTGGTGCCCAACCCTTCCAGTTTGAGACTATGTATGTTTATCCTTATTAAATTTGTGCATTACATTCAAATTTTCAAGATATTTTAATCTCCAAATTGAAAATTAAAATTACCCTTGCAATATCTTTTAATCTCCATATTGTGTTCAATATTTTGAGATAGTTTCCAAATATATGAAAAACATTTGTATTGTGATCCCTAGTTGCAATCCAACTAGCTCTACTTTTAATCTTCCATTCAATTTCTTTCATAAGAAGCAGTTTGGATCTCCTCTCCTCAAGACCTTGAATTCTTGCTACTTCAACCTTCGAGGGATGGAAAAATACATATAGGTTATAAAACCCAAAGTTGACTATGCATTAAAGGGGGATTCCTCATGGAGGGGATTATTATTCATTAGAATAGAATTTGAAGGGGGGAAGAGAGGAGAGACCAAAAGGAGGGAACAACCTTGTGAAGATTGTCATTTTCAAACTATGGATACTATCATGGATATGTCTTGGAGTGTGAAATTGAAACCCCATCCTTGTGATGTGATAGCCCCAACTTAGGGGTGGCAGCTTCATTGTTGTAATCTCACAGATCACATAAGGTTACCAATAATACATACTAAACATAAATATAAACAGAGACAAGAGATAAGACAGTTAGGATAGAACAGTATATTTAATTATAATGAGTTCATACAAAGCACATAACTGAATTGAGTTCTTGTGTGGCTCAACAGCCTAATATATACAAGTTACAAACAATTACAACATAACTACCTGTCGGTTCGGTGAACCGACATGACTGTTAGTTAGCCGACTTAATTTAACTAGTTTAGTCGGCCGACCGACTTAGTCGGTCCATCGACTTAGTCGGCTGACTAAGTCGATCTTTGTTCAAGTCGACTTATGTCGACTTTCTCCTTCTACATCTCCCCCACGAACAAAACATTTCTTCGTCCCGAAGAAACAGGGAGGTACAAAAATTGTTAGTGTTGGTCGGACCCGGCAAAACTGCTACTGAGGTGGACTGTGCAGACGGATAGTCGGTATTTTCTGGACGCATACTTCGACTATTGCTGGTGCAGTGACGGCAAGCTGATGCTGGAAGTATTTCCATGTCTGCAAGGCTTTCTAAATGTCGATCGTTAGAGTAGTTAGACTTGACAGTACTGACATCTTTTCTGCCATGGGCATTTCTGCAATGTTCTCCATGTTGGGACCCAACATTTGGTTCTGTTCTTCTGCAGCATCAAGGAGTCTTTTCATCTGCGGGAAGATGTTTTCGACCTTCTCTAAGTTTGGGAGGGCTTGCTGAACCCACTGATGAGCTTCTCGTTCTAGTTTCTGCAGTTTGCTAGTCTCCATCACAATCTGCTCTTCAATGGTCTGCCTCATGTCGGCCTCTGTCGACTTACGTCCCTCCAAAGCCTGAATACCTTGTCTTGTCTGCTTGGTCTGTTGATAGACTTGCCCATAATGAGTAGGCCAGTCTCTTAGTACTTCCTCAGTAACAATGGATTCCTCCATATGGTCCTGTAAGACTTTGTAAGCCTCTGAAAATGCAGTGTGTTGGGTCAAGAGGAGTCGGGTGGTCTCTTCCTTTTGTTCTGCTTTAGTCTCTTAGAGATGTGTTTGTATAGTCAACACCAGGCCTTCAAAAATCTGGTATGCCCTTTCCAGAGGTCGATCTGTAGCATCTTCTACCGGGCCTAGAACGACAGATTGTGCAAGAGACCTGCATTTTCCGAGAAACTCGACCTGTTCTGCCTCCTTGTCTTTGAGCTCTTTATTTTTGGTGACCATCCTCTTCTTTGAATCTTTGGCCAAGGTTTTGAGTAGCTGGCCGACCTCTGAGTCGGTTAGCGAACTTGCATCTTTTAGGCTAGTCTTCAGGCCGACTGTCTTATGGTGGTCTTTCTTTTTCTTCTGAGTGTCTATCTGTGGCTCTTGGGTACCTGCAGTAGTTGAAGCTGGGTCTATGTTTGGTGGAACGGAGGCTGAGGGTTTCTCTGCTTGGTGAGGTGGTATAGAAGTCAGGGGTGTTTCTTTTTGTGTAGCGGGTAAGGGGGATGGTGGTTTTTCTGTTTGAGGAGGTGGTATGACCACCTCTAGCTGTGAAGCTGATGGTGGTGTTGTCTGTGAATCAGGAGGTGGCGGAGGTGGTGGAGATGATGGTGGTGGAGGTGGAGACGGAGTGGGGGAATGGTCAAAGGTCAAAAGGTTGACGGGACTGCGTGGTGGACTTTGGTCGGAAGAGATACCTACTTCCAACGGTGACGTGGGTAGGTCATCCTGTATCTCGGGATCGACATCCTCGGTGACAGTCTTACTGTGTCCTATAATGTCTCCCTCTTCATTGGACCTGATAAATGTTGTTGTTTCCTGGGCATAAACCTGTTCATTTGCTTTGAGGGGAGCCGTTGTCTTTATTTTCTGTGCCTACTGGAACAGTGCAGGAAGCATCACGAAGAAGGATTTAAGCTCAGCGTCCTTGTCGACCCTGGCTCTTTGTGCCTCCAGAATTGCTCGTTGATAGTCGTCCATGGGGCCACCCAATTGTTCTGCCGGTGCTTGTTCTTCGACTACGCGCGTGAGAGATGGAGGAGGAGGGGTCCACATAAGGTCGACGACGTTTTCAGGCATCTGTTGTGTTTTTTCTTTCTTGGGCCGACCTTCTGGGGCGCCTTCCTCGAGATATCGTTGAAACTGGGTTTCAACCAACACTTTATTGGCACGGGCGTCTTCGACAATGTCGACAGCCGTGGCTGTGAGTTCCTCGTCATCGTCGGACGAGTCAAGGATAAGTTTGCGCTTACCCCTGCCTATTTGTTGTTTTTGAGTCTTGAGTCTTTTTCTAGTGACAGCTATCTCCTTAGCTAGCTTTTTGATGGTGCTTTTAGATAGGGCATACTCAGGATCGTCATCTGCGACTTCACCTGTCGGTTCTTGAATGGGTTGGACAATTGCTGGAGCCAGAGGAGTTGTCTGTTGCACTGTTGGCTAGGGTTGTAGTGTTGGTTGTTGTGGTTCCGTCGGCTGGGGGTTGACGACCTGTGCAGTCGGAGGTTTGACAGTAATGTGTACCCTACTAGTGGTCATGGTCAGGGTATCCTCTGACACAAATGTACTAATATATAGATTAAGCTCGTAGTCCTCCTCCTTCTCTTGGTCTGTCAGCGGTTCGATGGTAGAGAAGTCGACCTATTTGGCAGCTGCCGGAATTGGTACCTTTGTTCTTGCCTGTCGGGTCAACTCTTTGAAAATATGTTCCACTGTCGGGTAGTAGTCAAGGTCCTGTGCTTTGGCGTCTTGCCCTCGCATGTACCATACTGATGTATGGTCAAGTGCTAACTGGATATGTGAGTCGGCAGGGAGGTTTCGTCGGATGTTTTGGGGCACCCTCCACCTCGTCGTCCGGACCTTTAACTGCTGGAGCCAAGTATCCAAGAAGACTTTCCCCTGTGCCAACTCATGCAGGGTGCCTTTTTGAGAGAAGGGTTTGAAGCGGTGCATTTGGAACTTGGTCGGTTCCCGGAAGACTGGACTACCGTCTGGACAAAAATGATACATGACTATCCAAATAATCAGGGAGGGGAATTTGATGATACCTCCCATCTCCTGGCAACGTTCACAAATGGTTTTGACCATGTCGGTGACATAGTCTCCCCAGCGGTAGAGTCGTCCGTTGGTGGCGATTGTGTCGACTGCCTCCAGCATCTCCAATTTAAGGTCGCTGCTTCGACCAGCCAAGGTAAGGGTGATTGCAATGATTTTAGCCACAATCTGTGGTGTCCTTGTCGCAATTTGTCTTATCATTAATCCTTTAGAATTTTTCCCAGTCGGTGTGCCTGTAAGTTCTTGGACAAGTCCCTCCTTGATACTAATTGGGATAGGGTCACCTTTGTTCGACAGACCCGTAAGCGCCGAAATAACATCGTCGGTGATGTCAATCGGCTGGTCAAAGTAGAATCGGCCGTTGTGGTAACGGCTGATAATAAATTTAACAGCTGCTTCTTTTGTCCCACCAAAGCTGGCCATCAATGGTGCGTTAGGGTACTGGAGAATGCTGTTGTTCCAGAATTTCTCAGCGGCCTGTGTCATTTTACTTCCTTCATATGCCCACTCTTGGATTTCTGCCCAGAGTTTTTGAAATGGACCCTCCTGGACTTTGGCATTTTTGATATTCTTCAGTCTTTGAACCAAGGGTGTGTCTTCTGCCTGCAACTCCTTTGCTTTAGCTGCGGCGCGGGTGAGTTTGGGTGCCATGATGTCTGACTGGTCAGAATTTGAACAAGGTTCGTGGTTTCTGGTCGACGGGGGATGCGAGGGCTCTGTGAGTAAGGGGTGTGGTGAATGAACCTTCGACGGTCCATTATTTATAGGCGTGCGAATGGTGGAGTGTCGAACTGGTTGTATTAATGGCGGACTTGACAGTCCAACTGCAATACTCGAGTGTGATTTGGTGAGTCTGGTTCGGTGCTCGAGGCCATTAATGTGTGATTGGACTCTCGAGGTCGACGGTCGGTGTCGGTGATGAAAGTGGTCGGCATGACTGGTCGATGAGGATGGTTGATGAAAATGATGTCGGTTATCGAAGGGGTGAGTTGCTGTCATGCTGGGTGTTTGTGAGTGTATTGTTTTGTTTTTGGAATTTTGCTAACTTGTTATAGGTTTTGGGTGACAGTTACGGTCGTTATTTTTTTTTTTTTTTTTTAATTTTTTTTTATCAGTTTCTGTACCTTTTAAGTCGAGCTCCATTGACGAGCTTCCGAAATACTAGGCCCTGCAATGTTTTTAGTCGGACTGAGCCATTGGGGTGTATTTCTTTGACAACATAGGGTCCCAGCCATTCTGTGTGCAGTTTCTTTGGTTTTCCTTTTACTCGATTGTTATAGAGTAGAGCAAGGTCTCCGAACAACAATTTTTTGTTCTTGATGTTACGGTCATGCCAGGCTTTCTGTTGTTGTTTTTGGATTTCCTGGTGTTGAATAGACATAACTCTATGTTCTTCCAGCTTACTGAGTTGGAACAGTCGATCCGTTCTTGCATGCTCGACATCTATATGTAGCAGGGGAGCGACAATAGGTTCCTGCTATCGGAAGTGTAGGGGGACGACTGCTTCTTGTCCATATACCAGTCGAAAGGGGGTTTTGTCGGTCGACCATTTATACGCAGTCCTGTATGCCCATAAGACTACAGGGATTTTCTCATCCCAGTCGTCTTTGTCGGTATTGCATATTTTAGTTAACCCTTTTGTTAATGTTTTGTTGAAGGCTTCAATCGCACCATTCGACTGAGCATGGTATGCTGTACTTCGATGGTGGTCAATGTGAAACTGGTCGGTCAGATTTTTGATGGTTTTGTTAATGAAGTGAGATCCTTGGTCACTGATCAATGTGAGTGGACATCCAAATCGAGTAATAATGTTTTCATAGATGAACTTAGCGGCTACCTCACTTGAACATGTTGCGACAGGTTCAGCTTTCGCCCATTTAGTGACATATTCCACTGCAGTGATAATATATATGGCACCTGATCGTCGGGCTGGGACAGGGAATGGTCCTATGAAGTCTATAGCCAAAATTTCAAATGTGAGACTAGGGTTTACAGAGATCAGGGGCATTTCTGTGCTCAGCAGTGGTTGACCAAGTTGTTGGCATCTGTCACATCGACTAACAAAGTTTTTACAATCCTTGTGAAGTGTCGGCCACCATAATCCAGACTGTTGGATTTTTCTGGTAGTTGTGTCGGCTTGAAAATGTCCTCCTGCCGGTCCATAATGTGCTTCGTGCATGATTTGGTCTCATTCATGGTCGAGTACACATCTTCTAAGGACATCGTCTAACCCTATTTTATATAGAAATCCATTGATGACGCTGTATGGGGCAGCCTTCATAGCTAGGATTTGCTTTTTATTGGTGTTCAGACCTTCTGGTGCCTGACCTGTCTCTAAGAACTGTGCTATCTCTTTGAGTTCTTCAGGTACTGCTTCTATACGAAATAGATGTGCGTCCGTTAAGTCGTCATCAACTTCGGTCGGTTCCTCTCCTGTGTCGATACGGGATAGGTGGTCGGGTCCGACATTGAGCTTTCCCGGTCGGACCACTACTTCAAACTCAAACTCTTGAAAAAGAAGTAGCCATCGACAAATTCATCCATGATGAAGGGGTTTATTAACAAGGTATTTCAACGCTTGATGGTCGGTGTAAAATATGAAGGGGTTAGCTAACAGGTAATGTCGATATTTTTGAAGGGCAAAGACCATACCTAGGGCTTCCCTCTCGGTGGTCGAATAGTTCTTTTCAGCCTTATTTAGTTTTCGACTGCTGTAGACTATAGGGTAATCCATCCCATCGTCTCCTGGTTGAGTTAGGATTGCGCCAATAGCTATCCCTGATGCATCAATATGCACGTGAAATTTGGTCGACCAATTTGGAAATTTAAGTATGGGGGCTTCGACCAGTTTTCTCTTCAGTTTGTTGAAGGATATTTGGCATTCCTCTGTCCACTTAAATTCTTGATCTTCTTTTAGCATCTCTTCCAGAGGGTAATTCATGTCTAAGTAATGTCTGATAAACTTCCGATAATACCCTGTATGTCCCAATAACACCCGAACTTGTTTAGGGTTTATTGGAGGCTTCAAGTCGAGGATGATTTTAATTTTGGCAAAATCAACCTTAATACCATCTTTGCAAACAACATGTCCTAGTAGTATCCCTATGGGGGTCATAAAGATACACTTCTTAATGTTTAAGGAGAGTTAGATCTATCAACATCTCTCCAGCATAAGTCGGAGCCATGTGCAGTGGTCCTTTAGGGTGGAATATATAGTCCAGTCGTCGAAGTAGATTGCCATGGTTTTATAGATGTATTCCTGGAAAGTTTTTACAACAATTCTGGAAAAGACTGCAGGTGCATTCTTTAGTCCAAAAGGCATAACCCTATAAGCAAAAGAGCCAAATTCACAGACAAATGTTGTTTTCTTCTGGTCTTCCTTGGATATAGGTACTTGGTTATATCCTGAAAATCCATCTGTGAATGAGTAGCATTCATGTCCCGCCACTTCATTCAAGATTTCAATAGCACAAGGGGTTGGGAATGGATCTGTTAGTGTGACTTTATTAAGCTCTCTAAATTCGACACAAATTCTTAACCTAGTCGGATCATGTTTCTTAGGCTATACGACCATGGGGCTTTCCCATTCTGACTGGTCGATGGGGTAAATGATTCCTGCTGCTAACATGTTGTCTATTTCTTTCTTAACTATTTCCTTATACTTATGAGCTAGTTTATAAGGTCATTTTTTAACAGGTCGGACATCAGGTTTAGTATCTATTTGCATTTCTCCCATTTCCTGTACGAGTCCTTTTAAGTCTTTGTAGTCCCGTGCAAAGACATCTTGGAACTCTCTAAGTAGGTTTACGATTTCAGTGGTTTGATGTTCATTCCAATAGTCTCCAATCTTAGCTATCTTTGGATGGTCGTCATTTGAAATGTCGACCTCCTTCGTTTTCACTTTTGCATCCAGCCACTCTAGTGCTTTAGCTTCATTGATTGGCCGACTTCCCTCTTTGAACTGTGAGAATGTAGCAGGAAAGTCGGCTACAGTCATTCTGTCAAGGTCGGGTTTATCTGTGGTCTCGACTTTCAAGATGGAATAGAGAGGTTTGTTAGTTTCACTGTGTTCAGGGTTCCATCTAAATATTTTGCCGATGGTGTGTTCATTTTCTAAGTGCAACCGGTTTGACTGTGGTCTGGGTGCAGTTTGTATAGAATGGCAATCCTTGATCTGTCGGTCGGTCTGGAAGGGATGATTGACGGTCGGCTGGAGAAATTGTTTGATTTGATGTGCTGTCTCAGCCAAGTTCTCGTTTTGAGGTAGAAACTGGAAGTCTTTGATAAAGTTTTCTCTCAATTCCTTCCAAAAGAAGGTTTCTCCCCTAGCTTCCTCCATTTTATACCATTTGCTAGGTAAGTCGTCTAAGGTTGAAGGAAACAAATGGGGCCAGGCTCTCTCGTCTTTGTAACCAAGTCTTCTCCACTCTTTTTCACAAGTCCTAATGTGGTCTTCTGGGTTCTGGCCTTGAGTGAAGATAGGGATTTGGGCTTCCTGTGTTAGCTTATTCCCTCCAAACCGTTCGACAAAGAAGGTTGAAGCAGTTGTCCAGGTCTATAGTTTTGATTGATGGGTATCCCACCATCTAGCTGCTTGACTTGTAAATGTTTCCACTAAGCTTTGCAGTCGACCATGTTCTCTAATATTTTTAGAGACTTGTTCGACATGCATGACTGGGGATTCCCTCTCCTTATACTGGGGTAGTTGAGTATTGTTTAATTTCGTGTGTTGTAAGGTAGGGCGTTCTCTTTGTTTCTTTTCAAATTTTTTTGGGATAATGGATATGATGAAGCACTGTCGGGTGGGTTTTTTCTGTACTGTTTGAATAGTCCAGCACCCTCTTGCTTGTGTTTCGCAGTTTTCTATCTCCCAGTCATAGAGTTCAGCGTCTGAATTATAGCCAACTAAGTCTGGGTTACCTAAGTAAAGCTCCCCTTGGGTAGTTGGTTCAGTATAGTCGGTATTTTTCTGGATCTGATAAAGTTGTCGGATATCGACTTCGTCATCAATCGGTTCAATCCAAGGTTGTCCTTGGGATGGATTGATAGGTACTATGACCTTTTGGCCATTTCCTTTGAGCTTAATATGTTCTTTGTCTAAATATATAGAAGCTTTCATCTTCCGACCCCAAGGTCGACCTACAAGGGCTGGGAAGGAGATAGAGCCTTCCTTTGGGTCAATAATTTCGAAATCAACCTTGGTTGATATTCCTTTGATGGTTGTGTCTACATTTTTCCAAACCCCAATGGGTTCAATGAGACCTTGGTTGGCTAGTTTTAGATAAATGCCTGACTCATAGAGTCGAGGTCTGCCCATCTTTTCCCATGTGTCCCGGGTCATAATATTTACCTGAGACCCGAAATCAAGCACCACTTGTCGGACATGAAAACCCTCGATTTCCAGGTCGACTAGAGGGTCGACATCGTTTTTGTCTTTTTGATTTAGGTTGCAGATGTTCTTAGTTTGTTTTTCAGGGTGAGTACTTTTGATTTGATGCAGTAAATCAATGAAGTGGGCTACCAACTCATCTGTTTGAATGAGATGGGTTAACTGCTGTGTCGTGCTAAGTCGATTGTGAATAATTTCTTATTGTTGTGTGATGTTTTGAAATATGTGTGATGCCTCTTGATAGGTGTGTTTTTGTTTTATAGGGTCTAGATAATTATTTGTGTTTTGTATTTTGCTAATTTGGGGGTTATCAGGCCCGGTTTTTGTGCCTTGATGAGTGACAATATGCAGATTTTTAGTATGTAATACATCATGCTTTTGTACACAGGACAAGACATTAACATTCTTTTTCATATTAATTTTTTCCAACATAGTAGGACAATACTCCAAGGAGTGATCGCCTACTCCACAATGCGTACAGAATTTCAGGTCAGTTCTGTCCTTGTACGGATAGTCTGCGCATCTGTGCCCCTCTTTATAGCAAATGAAGCACTGGCTAGGTCGACAAGTGCGTATGTCTCGATTCCCAACGAATCGACCTCTTCCAAACCATTGTCATCGATTATCATACTGACGTTCATATCATCGGTCGTTAGCTTGTTTCCCATTCTGATTGTTTGAGTTGCTCTGCTCATTAGTCTGTGCTACTGCGTTTGTTTGGTAGACGGCCTGGTAGTTTTGTCTATTTTTCAGGTTCAATTGACAGTCGGCCGTGTTGTGGATTTTTGTCTCACAGATGGCACACCAGGAAGCCTTTCCATTCTTCATGTTGTGTGGGCAGTCTACTATAGAATGGTCTCCACATTCCTGGCAGATGTCGCAAAACGCTTTAGTCTGCACAAAACGGACATCTTGTCAGCTGTACTGCTGTCGACAAGTATCTTTTCAATGACCGGCCGTCGAACAGTTTGTACACCAGATCTATTGATTCTTCAAGGTCAACTCTTTTAAATACTTCTGGACCTTTTCTAGCTGTTCCTCCAGGCGGTGGTCTGTTGGATATGCAGGAATATCTTCGTCCATCTCGACCTGTAGAGCTTTTGTCAGTGTGTCTTCATATGTCTTGAAAGTTTCCAGACTGATATGTCGGTGAACTTTCTGTGATAGACCTGCAAGGAACCATTGAATTAATAATTGTTTGTCAATAACATAATCTAGCTGGCTCAGTAGGTCCTTCCAGCATTTGTCATAGTCGCAGACAGTTTCGCCTGGCTTCTGTTGGGTAGTTTTCAGCTTTTTGGCTACCAGGTGCTTAGCGTCTGGGGTTTTGAAAAAGGACAAGAATTGCGCCTTTATCTCAGCTTTGGTCGCCTTGGGGGTCCTTTCTGTGAATGTCATGAACCATGTCAAGGCTCGTTTGCGTAGGGCCCCTGCGAACTGGGCCATCTGTCATTCTTCATCCGTGACCTGGTTTGCTTCCCAGGTCGACTCACAGATGAACCAATGTCGTCTTGGGTCTTCATCCCCCTCGTAGAGAGGAATGTGAGCAGTGCCGTGACCCATGATTGAATCACTATCACTACTCTCAGAAGTTGGCGGGATGGGAGGTGTGGGTGGTGTTGAGGGAGGTGGGGTTGTTGATATAGTCAAACCTGTGGGGGTGACGATGGGGTTTTGGTCGACGGAACTTATGCTTCCATCGGTGGTCGATTATTTCTCGCCGTACAGCAGATTGTTGATAATTTGTCTTCTCGATGGCCCACTGTCACTTTGCGTGCTCAGTTCTGACTCTTGGGTGTCTTCTAAAGTTGTATGTGGCAGGGGGGGTGCTCCTTCATGTGTCGGTAGGAGTAAGTGGATACTCCGAGAGGAAGGTGCCGTTTGAAAGGTCACCTAGTTCCCTTCGACCGGTCGGTGTATAACAAGGTGTCGTCCCGGGTATGGTTCATCACCTAGTCGACTCCAGATTGTGATGTCACCAGCTCTTAGTCGGAGGTTGTCTTCAATAATAGTCTGTATTACGGTATGTGGATTGGCGGGGGACAGGGTTACTTCATCGGGAACCGTTATTTGGAGAGCTTCTTGCTGCTCTATCCACACTTCGTCATCCTGAGGGGCCATCTCATCGTCTACGCTTTCTTCTTGTCAGTCATGACCCGACTCTGGCGGAATCTCATCTCGGTCGGTCTCCCTAGGGTTTTTTTCTCAACGCAGCTAGTCGGCTCATTCACGTCTAGCTTCCCTTCTCTGTTGTCATTCGTCCCGCTCAATTCTCTTAATGTACGACATACTTTCATACAATACTATTCTTGCGAGTCCTCTTCGGTCGACTGTTCATTACTGGCTTGGTCGACTGGTATCCACTATGCTCCCTCTCTGACACATGACCAGCTACCCCCCCATAGCCTACCCGACGCTTTTTAGAAAGCTTGGATAATGCTGTCTATTTGTTCAGGAAGTATTCCCACTCCCTTTCAGCGATGAATTGCTCCCACTTCTTTTGCTTCTCCTCCCAGTTAGTGTTTGATGGCGGTTCGCACAGCGGTGGCCGAGGGTCGNGGAAGTATTCCCACTCCCTTTCAGCGATGAATTGCTCCCACTTCTTTTGCTTCTCCTCCCAGTTAGTGTTTGATGGCGGTTCGCACAGCGGTGGCCGAGGTTCGACGATATGGCCTGCTCCTTTCTCTATCAAGAACTTGAACAATAGGGTCAGTAAGGAGCATAGAAATTGGTCAGTGAAATCTGTGTAGAATTTGGCTTTTACAGTTTCCACTGAGGTTCTGTCTTCGATTGCTTTCTCCTCACAGAAGTCGTCGGCGATCTTCTCACACCACTCTGACAGATTAGTTCTACCCCCTCGAATAAGTTTCTCCAGCAACTGGTCTTCTTTAGTTGTGTCAGTCTTTTTCATCCAGGAGTTGCTTCAGTAGTTGTGGCACAGATTCAACAAACTTCTCGTGTGTCTCGGTGAAAAATATGGCTTTGGCTTCTGCAACTGACAGTCTGTTCCTACATGCGTAATTTTGTAAATAATTGGCAATCTTACACTCCCACCAGTCCTTGATCTCCTGCTCTGGTATCATATGTGAGCATATATTCTAGCCATGTACTACCGGCAACGGAACCAATGTTGTAATCTCACAGATCACATAAGGTTACCAATAATACATACTAAACATAAATATAAACAGAGACAAGAGACAAGACAGTTAGGATAGAACAATATATTTAATTATAATGAGTTCATACAAAGCACAGAACTGAACTGAGTTCTTGTGTGGCTCAACAGCCTAATATATACAAGTTACAAATAGTTACAACATAACTACCTGTCGGTTCGGTGAACCGACACGACTATTAGTTAGCCGACTTAATTTAACTAGTTTAGTCGGCCGACTGACTTAGTCGGTCCATCGACTTAGCCGGCTGACTAAGTCGGTCTTTGTTCAAGTCGACTTATGTCGACTTGTTTGGATCTCCTCTCCTCAAGACCTTGAATTCTTGCTGCTTCAACCTTCGAGGGATAGAAAAATACATATAGGTTATAAAACCCAAAGTTGACTATGCATTAAAGGGGGATTCCTCATGGAGGGGATTATTATTCATTAGAATAGAATTTGAAGGGGCGAAGAGAGGAGAGACCAAAAGGAGGGAACAACCTTGTGAAGATTGTCATTTTCAAACTATGGATACTATCATGGATATGTCTTGGAGTGTGAAATTGAAACCCCATCCTTGTGATGTGATAGCCCCAACTTAGGGGTGGCAGCTTCATTGAGAGAATAATGATTGCAAGATTTCCTAAGTTTGGGTTGTGTGTACCTCTTTCAACAAATTTTTGGAAGATTTCATTCAAAAGATAACCACCCTAGAAATTATTTGAATTATGCATATGATTTGTTGGTGAAATTATTGTGTTTATGCATATGAATATCCATGTAATGTTAGGCTTAGCATTTATAATATGTCTCTCTTTGAATCTCTACCATAAATGTTTCCTCATGCAAAATTCTACATTTTTCCCTTACGTTAAATTCATTTAGGTTTAAGGGGAATCCCACGATTTATTCCCAAGAATTTAGTTTGTATCACATGTTTAATTCTTGGAGTTATGCCATAGCCACCATTAAGAGCTGGATTGGGAGTTTGTCATCAAACTATTTGTAAGAATTCCTTAATGGGAATGCCTTACATTTTTTCCAATGCCTCCTTAAAACTTACTCTGTTTGACATGCCTTAGCATCAACAGCTATAAGGGCATAGTTCACAAAATAATCTATGTTAAATATGCAATTCTGAGCTCTTCTCGCTCATGCAATATCTTCATATAAGAATTGGGTTTAAGTAGAATGTTTCATCAAGATTTAGTTAATTTGACTCCATGACTAGTCTAAACCATATAAGCTCAAGAATTTCTTGCTTGTGGACACTCTTGAGTTGTTTGTTATTTGCATGGCATCCAAGAATGCATGCAATGCTAGAAACCCAAGTGATCATTGTTATAAGATATTTTGTAACTATAGTCACTATGGTCACATTTGTCCTATGCACAAGTTGGGAAATATACAGAGTCATTATGGTCACATAATCATCACAATAGTCACTATGGTCTCATTATGTCACTATAGTCATTATAGTTGGGAATATGCACAGTCACTATGGTCACTATAATCACTATAGTTGGGAAATATACATATTCATTGTGGTCATTATGGTCACTATGGTCACTATAGTCACTACAATCACTATGGTCACAAAATTGAAGGCAAATAGTTCCCTAAAAAATTGAGGCAAAAAGGAAAATGATCAGATTCCCCACTCGAATCTACACATTTCTCGATTATGAAGTTTTGCTTGGAGAGTGGTTCAGAGATGAGGAAACGATCCAACCTCTTAGCAACTCAACAATCCCTAGTTCTCCTATTTTTCCAAGTTGGATTTAGCTTACTGAGGCAACATCCAAGAGTTTGGAATCCCGAAGGAACTGCGTAAAATAATCAACAAGAGGATCCACTTTGGCTCCAGGCCCCCAGATTTTATGAGCCACCAAAGTGAAGTTCAGCTCACCCCCTAAGATTAGGTTATCATTTTTAAGAATATAATTCTTTTTTATCATATCCCAGAAAGGGACACGATTCTCATAAGGGCCATAAATGTTTATGATAGCAAAGTTGTTTTAAAAATCCACGTGATAAAATTCCAAACCCATTCCAGAGCTAGACCCTTAGGAATTTTTGACCTAGCTGTTCTTTTGATTCCAGCCATGTGCCACACTGCTAGAGTGCCCTCTAGCATCCAAGGCTAAGAAATCATAAATTTTGAAAAAAAAAATCAAAAATAAAGAAACCCCTTCTTCTGGGCCTAGGGTTTCCTGGAGAATTATAATGTCACGTTTATGCAGAGAAATCAGCCTCCTCAACACAAGTTTTTTGGGAGAAATTTCCAAACCTAGACAATTTAAGGAGAGGAGTTTCATTGGAAATTCCTTCTAGGGTTTTTGCTACTCTAAGTGCTCCAACAATAGATTTTTGTTTACCGTATGCAAGTTCCTTTAGAGCTCATGACTGAGCTAAGGAGAGAAAGGTCAGTCTTCCTGTTCCTTTTCCCTTAGAATCCAAAAGATGATTCATCCCCATCCCTTGTATTTGGAAGTTGGATTTTGTTGAAACTGGGACATCTCTCGATCTTAGATGAAACATAATAGGTAAGTTTTTTGAATCATTGGTAGAGTTCTAGTATGAAGTGGAGGAAGGGATGGGGGGGGGTCGGGTGGAAGAGTAGTAGAAATAACCGCACCGAGTGATCCAAGGTATCATTCTGTGAGAGATCAAGAGGGTACGGAGACAAGGGGAGTGACTCCGTAGAGTTCTTTTTCTCAAAACATAAAGATGGTAAAAAGGATTCCAAAGTAGAAATATATTTTAGGAGATCAAATTTCTTACTCAGAGAGGCTTGAGAATCCACCACTAGATGTTGTAGAGCCCAATCCCCCTCCTCCATACGTATAGGAAGAACAATTGTCGGCTCATTCTAGTGAGGAACTACTACTTTTACCTCTTCCAACCCATACCTATTAAACTCAGAATATTTTTGCAAGATTAATCCAGCTTGATTCTCCTCCTCTCTTATACCCCTCTTTTGCAGACCCTTGTTCTTCTCGGGATATTCATCTTCCATAGTTCTTTTTTTGGTCATTCAATAGCCTTGGTGAAATGGATTTTGTAGAACCATTTAATGTGTCCAATTTGTGGCATATGTGGAAATGGAAAGGGACTCTTTCATAGTCCAACCTCTTCCTATGCCTTTCCAGTCCCCATATGAGGAATAAGTCTTCTCTCATACCTGACCTAATGTTTATGGAGACAAGAATTCATGCAAGTGACATGGGCTTAGAGATGGTGAAGGGAATATCTAAATCAATAAATAGCCCAGAGCATTAGTGATGTCCCTAAATGAGTTCCATATCCATATCTGCCAAGGTATCCTAAGTAGTCTTACCCAAATAGGAATATCATCAAACCTTTCGCATTAAACATTAAATAAAAGGTGCTTTTGGATAATTTTGTAAGAATCTTCCTTGTTTCTAAATTTGAATACAAACCAACCCATAGCCATAACTAGAATTTCCAGTTTGTATTTGAGCCATTCAACCCAATTGTTGAAATCCCATTTCTCAAGCCGCTGAATATTCGGGTGATGTCCTCTGACTCTTCCCACAACTGTTGTCTCTGCCATTTATAAAAAATGAGAAACAAAGACATTTTTCCCACAAACCAGATTTAGGGGTTCGTTCGTTGTCTTTAGACATTTATTCTATTTTTTCCTTTGGTTCGCTACTCCAGACGAGCTCTATCTAGGGATGGATCTCGAACTAGCTCCACCAACTCCTTTAGCTTATTCTTATGCTACAGGGTTGCTTTGTTGATCTGAGGGTTTTGAAAAGGAAGCAATGAACCCTTACACACCCTATAGAGGGAAAAATATTCAAGATGGTCTCTAGGCCAGGCTCTATCCCCTAGGTTTTTTGTCACCGAACACTTAACTTTGAGTAACTCCAATCCAAAATTTATCCCCGGGTCTACCCTATCTGCAACTGGATGCAGTGACTCCGCTAGAAATTGGTATGGATAATGGTACATATATTGGGGTTTGAAAGCCTAAGTTGGAATATGGTTGTGAAGTGAACAGTGAGTAAGGGTTTCCACCAAGCTCTGGCACCAATGGTCGCACCTACTGGGACGTTAGTTCGACATATTCTTCCATGGAGCTGTAATATCCCCTTATTTATAAACATTATCTATAATATTATTATTCCATTGTATTTTTCGATGAGTTTGGATGATCGAGGAATCCATCCAAACGGTCTCAGAAGGACAATTGTAACCACTAAATTTTTCCTTTAACGAAATTCAGAATTAAAGGGACAATCCACATTAAAAGATGATACTATGCATGCATGAGGGGGAGACATAGAGAAGTAAACCTCAGGAAAGTACACCAAGCGTTAGAGTGCTTGCATGGCACCGAGAAAACCTTGGAGCAATTAGGGTGCAGTGGTTGATGGGGATTCAATGGAGAATGGACCATAGCTTCTAAACAAAATTGGACAGACCCTAGATCAAATCAAGGCGCAGTGGTTGAAGGGGATTCCTTGGGGAATGGACCGTAGCTACAAAGTAAGTCCTAGGAAACCAAACTATAAAAAAGCATATGTGAGGAAGTAGGATGCTGCTAAGTATGCTAGGAAAGAATGAAATCTTGATGTGTGAGCACTTTGTGTTAGGAAAGAGTTGAGATAAATACTTGTTATGTGAACACTTTGTGTTAGGCAAGTGATTTCTTCCTGGAAAAATGAGCCGAGGTTAGTTGTATCCGCTCGTGACACACATAGTTTAGCTCGGGGGTGATTGAGGACAGATCATATCTATGCCTAATATACAGTCAGGTGGAACATGGTTGTTCCCTTTTCATTATGGTTCTCTTTAAAAACATGTTTCATTAGTGGGTTTATGTTTCTTCAAATCTATTGAGCTTAGGGTATATTTTCATATGTGAAAATGTGTGTTTCAATGCTTCTGAAATGATAAATACTAGTTTTAGTTTTATTGATGAAAATGTTGCTCATGAGTTGGTGTATACTCATATTATGTTTGGAATGACCGTGACTTGCATTTGGTGATACTGTTTACTCAAATGGTGTAATATTTATTTATAAAGAGTTATTAGGATGTTGTATCATTCTTTGTTAAAGCTAGTATAAGGGACCCCTGGTAAGGAAGCCAATGTGTGCTTCTGGGTTTAGCCCTTTTCCTCTTTAGTGAAGCCCTATATAATACCTTAAACACTTAAGGGAGGGTAAAACTGTGAAGGAGATTTTGGCAGCTGAAGTTCTTAGGAACTAGAAACTGTACACCACCACAAAATACTTAATCATGAGATTGTCTATGTAAAATCATTTGGCTTAAGCCATGAGTCCATTGAGGGTTGGAAACTCCTTAGTCTTGCCAAGAAAACATAGATGGGTTAGGTAAAAAAATATGGGCCAGAAGGCCTATGGAAGCCTAAAAATGTATAAATAATTCAAGTGCTTTTGCAACCCACAATTCGCAGTCCACGTTGCGGGAGAGAAATGCAAAATAAAATTTATAAGGAACATGAAGTTTTTTCGCAACCCATACATTGCGGAAGCGGAAATAAAGTAAAAATTCCTAAGGAAGTAGGGTGGTTCTACAATACGCAATCCGCATTGCGGAAGCAGAAAGTGGAGTAAAAGTTATAAGGAATGGGATCATGGATAATTTTAGGGGTGAGATTTATCCCATGGGCTAGTTTTCCATATTTTTCTCCAAAAAAATATTCACCATTTTGAATTTTTTGAAGCCTTGTTTCGCCTAATTTTGATGGGGTAAATTTTTTCCACAATAAAAATTGCCAAATTATTATATAAACCATATAACATCCTTGGAAATAAAAATATTTTTTGAAAAATATCACCAAACATTTTATAGTTGGAGTTTTAAGATTTGGTAAGATTCACCAACATTTATACACTTTTAAATAAGTATGGCTCCTTAAAATCATCCCTGAATGGGAGTGTTTCAGAAACCCGCAACCCACAATCCACATTGTGGAAGTGAAAACCAGGGTTAAAAACATAATGAAGATAAGAATTTTTTGCAATCCACAATCCAAAATTGCAGAAAGAGGAAAGTGGAAGTCCAACTATAAATGAATTAATTGTTTTCTCAATTCACAATATGCATTGTGGAAAGTAGAGGATAAAACTAAGAAAATGTGAGCATTTCCGCAATCCGCATGCGAAAAGCGTAAAAACAAAAGGTAAAACTTATAAAATATAAGAGTCTCCGCAATCTGCATTGCGGAATGCAGAAATCAGAAAATAAAAATTGTGGAAACATAAAGGTTTCCATAATCCTAAATTTGCATTGCAAAATTCACAAATAGAAAAGGAAAAGTGTTGAAATGCAAGGGTTTATGCGATCCACATTGTGGAATGCAGAAAGTGGAAAGGGAAAAGGTGTTGAAATATAAGAGTTTCCGCAATCCGCAATTTGCATTGCAAAATGAGGAAAGAGGGAAGGATAAGTCGTAAAAATGTTAAGGTTTTCTCAATCCTCAATCCACATTACGGAATGCAGAAAGAGGAAAGGAAAATAGTTAAAACGTAATGAATATAAGGACTTCCACAATCTACATTGCGGAATGCAGAAGGCGTAAAGTGTAAGAGAAAATACAAAGAAAATATGGGGTTTCTGCAATCCGCAATCCGCATTGCAGAATGTGGAAGGAGAAAAGTGGAAGAATAAATATAAATAAAATATGGGGTTACTGCAATTTGCAATCCACATTACAGAATGTGGAAAGTGGAAAGTGAAAGGAAAAGATAAAAAAGTAAGGACCTTTGCAATCCGCAATCCGCATTTTGGAATGCGGAAAGCGGCAAGTGGAAAAGGAAATGTAAAGAAAATAGGGGGTTTCCACAATCCGCATTGAGAAATGCAGAAAGCGAAAAGTAGAAGAGAAGATATAAATAAAATATGAGGTTTTGGTAATCCACAATCCACATTGCGGAAGCGAAAATGTGGAAGGGTAAGATCCTAAAAGAATTAAGCAAGTTCTACAATCTGCAATCCACATTGCAGAAACAGAATTGTGGAAGGGAGTTTTTATTTATAGAAATGACTTTTATTTGCAAAAAGGAATTTTTATTTATGGAAGGACTATTGCAGAAACAATTAAGCTTTAGAATTAATGTTAGAGGAAGATTCATGGCCCATGTATTATGTGAAGTATTATATATATATGCATTTTTGCAGGTTATATGGGTATGTTACAGGATTTGTGGGTTAACGCGTTAGGGTTTTCTCCAGTTACCATTTCCCCCCACTAGACGCATAGATAAATAGCTGTCAAGTCGTCCACTGATCGAGGGCTAGTTGCCTTCAGTTTAGGATCCGATTCCGCTAGCTAAAAAATTTTTGGGGACCTTTGAGGGGAAGAGAAAATACTTTTCCCTTATAGAGGGTTTGGTGAATAATCCACTTCATCTACCGAGTGGTATGAAAAAGTAATTCCAAAAGTCATTATGGAAGATGAGTTGTCGCTTTCATGCAGCTGATGTGTGAAGGCCCATGAAGAGTTGTAGCCGCAGCCCCTCAAACTTGATAAAACCTCCAACTAACCATAACCCTACTCATCTCTTCATTCCAAAAAAATACTTCCCACTATTTTCTATCTTACTAAGCATTCTATTGATTTTAAAATTTCCAACCAAGGGAATAAATGTTAGATTCCCCATGAGATAGAGGTTCCATTGATTATGCTTCAAGACATCTCAACCCTTGCTAATTTATTAGTTATACAATGATCCAATGTCGTATTGGAGAGTTAAACCTAGATAGGGAGAGTATCAAACTTACCACCCTACCATGACTGTAATAGTCAAATTAATAAAAAAAAATGGCCCCTTATCCCTTAAACAAAAAAATATTACATACCAATTTAATATGTAAATAAAAAATTAAATGATTATTTTTTTCATGTAAAAAGCACCTAAAACTTATAATAAGACTCATTTACAATCTAATTTTAAAAAAAAAATTAAACCACCCTACCTTTTGTAATGAAATCCCTCGTTTTGGAATGTGAAGTTACTTGGTGAGTCTATTCCATCCAAAACACAACCATTGGTATTCACATGTAAAAGCTACATGTGTTCGTCAAAGCATTGATTGGCGCACCTTTTGGCAGACAATTTCTTTGAATTCAAAATGTACATAACAACTATGGATTATGGAGACTCAAATAGCAGTGGTAAGCAACATGTTGCAACTTTTTTTTATATTGGATGCATCTTCTATCGCATTTAAACAGAAACAATGTAATGGGTCTACAAATCCATTTGTAAATTACACAAATAGTCACTGGTTTATTTCTTCGCATATGAGGTGTGAATTATGTTTTCGTGCCTCCGCTCCTTTTGGAATCGATCTTGTGACCATGGGGTCACATAGTAGAACTAATGATGGGACTCTTAGGAAAACTACATAATATGATCATAGTGCTAAAGAGACTGTTATATAAGCAGGTATATATATTGCATGAGATCTAGGGTTTTGTTCTCAGAGTCTTGTATTTATTGTCTGCATGTATAACATTGTACATTTGTTAGAGAAACATAGGGACCTAGGAAATTTCCATAAACATGCCCCGAGGCAGGGTGATACACTTCATGATACATCTTTTTCTGTTCACATGCCAAATCTGAGAGGTATTTATTTTGCCAAAATTGCCCCATTTAGAGTTTTTTCAACTCACACGCCAGGCATGAGAGGTTTATTTTTCCCTAGACTTGTAGTCCTCCTCCTCTTTTTGGTAACAATACATTCAAGTGGGGCAGATCACAATGAGAATGGAACCTTCTGAATGAATTAATATTCCATGGACTTCACTATTAGTTTTTCAACATTTAAGCTAGCATTATATGGATCTTTAACTGAGAGAACAACAAGCACAACAATCAAACACAAGAGACAATGAACACAATGTTTTTCCTTAGGGAAACCATAAATGGAGAAAACCCCACAACTTCCTCAAAGATAGAATCAACATAAAAGGTAAAACCCCAAAACAGTAAGATGCACTCTCGACAGCAGTAACCTTCTTCTTCTCTAGCCCCAATGTCTTCTCCTTCCTCAACTATGCACTACACTTGAGTGTGTATGTGATGTATGCTAAATAGAGATTCCAACTCTCTTTTTATACTAATCCCAACATGACTAAAACCCTACTAGGGCTGACCTCTACTAGGAGAGTCTAATAACCCTAGTGCCCCGGAACTGTAGGGACTTTAACCCTTATACAATCGGAGGGTTACCCACAATGACTTGACATGACTTGTTTACATTATTGATTCTCCCGATCGAAACATTGGGACATGACATGACATGATAACATCCCAGAATAAACATCGAGCTACAATAGATAAGAAATACAAGTGAATACATTCCGAAGTTACAATTACATCAACACTCCCTCTTAACTAATAAGGTATTCTCTCGACACAATTTTCATCACTGGTCTTCTTCTCTGGATCTTCTCATCATCTGCATCTCCAATTCATCTTGTCTTCAAGTCATCTTTATCTTCAAGCCATCTTCATCTAGATCTGTATCATCACTCGATCTGGATCATCATCACTGGATCATACTCGATCTGAAACATCATTGGATCATACTCAACATGGAACATCACTGGATCATACTTGATCCGGAACATCTCTGGATCATACTCGATCTAGGACATCACTAGATCATACTCAATTTGGAACATATTTGGATCATACTCGATCTAGGACATCACTGGATCATACTCGATCTGGAACATCATCACTGGATCTGGATCATCACTGGATTTGGATCATCATCACTAGATCTGGATCATCACTTGATCTAGATCATCACCACTGGATCTGGATCATCACTCGATCTAGATCACCACTGCTGGATCTAGATCATCACTCGATCTGGATCTCTCGGAGTCATCATAACTAGATCTGCATCATAGCTCAATCTGGATCTCCTCTAGTCACCATCATATGTGCTATCTCATGATTCTTCTCGTCACAAGAATTTCTACAGAGCCAGCCTTCTTTCATGCTGGGTGTATTCCTACATCCTTGTAGGTCTTTGGTAGCCCTTACATCTAACTTACTCATCAGAATGGCCAGCACTCACATCTGACCTGCTTGTCAGAAAGGCGGTAGCCCTTACATCTGACCTACTCGTTAGAATGGCCAGCACTCACATCTGACCTACTCATCAGAAAGGCAGTAGCCCTTATATCTGATCATATAGGACCTAATCCTACAGTCACATCAGAATGGTCAACACTCACATTTGACCTACTCGTCAGAAAGGAGGTGGCCCTTACATCTATGTAGGAGCTCATCCTACATCAGAATGGCCAGCACTCACATCTGACCTACTCGTCAGAATGGCAGTAGCCCTTACATCTAACATACTCGTCAGAATGGATAGCACTCACATCTGACATGGAAGGAACCTAATCCTTTAGCCATGATAGAATGGAACAGCCCTTACATCTGACCTACTCATTAGAATGGTAGTAGCCCTTACATCTAACCTACTCGTCAGAATGGCCAGCAGTCACATCTAACATGGGAGGAACTTAATCCTTTAGCCATGACAGAATGGCTCAGCCCTTACATCTGAACTGCTCGTCAGAATGGATATGGATATCAACACTCATATCTAACATGGAAGGAACCAATCCTCTCACCATGACAGAATGGATCAGCCCTTACATCTAAACTGCTCGTCAGAATGGATTCTAGACTCGTCACTTCCCCTTGGAAGGGACCTCGATCTGGAGAACACTAAGCTTCTCCCTGAAGTGCTCAAACTTCACTCTAGCTAGTGGCTTCATCAACACATCAGCTATCTGATCATCTGTTGCAACATACTGGAGCTTCAATGCTCCCCTTTGCACCATATCCCTAATATAGTGATACTTGATCTTGATATGCTTCGACTTGTCATGGAACACTATATTCTCTGACAACTTCACACAACTATGGTTGTCACAATGTATACAAGTAGCATCCATATGGAGATCAAATAAATCAGACAGTAGCTTCTTAGCCATACTGCCTTGCAACTAGCTGAACAAGCTGTGACATACTCTGCTTCAACTATACTCAGTGCCACACAGGATTGCTTCCTGCTAAACCAAGAGATCACACCTAATCCCATACTGAAGCAACACCCTGAAGTGCTCTTCCTATCAATGGCACTGCCTGCCCAATCTGAATCAACATAACCCTCCAGGTTAATCTTCTGATTCACATCGTACTTGATCCCATAATCAACTGTACCCCTTAGGTACCTCAAAACATGCTTTGCAGTAATCAAGTGAACATTTCTTGAATTTGTCAAGAACTGGCTCAAGATGTTCACAACAAAGCAAATGTATGGTCTCGTGTTCATCAGGTACATCAAGGACCCAATCATCTGACAATACATCGTAGCATCAACTAAATCTGATGAAGCATCACTCAATAACTTCAGGTTTGATGCCATAGGTGTGGCCATCTCCTTGCAGTCCATCATTCCAAACCTCTTTAGGATCTCTATTGCATACTTCCCTTGTCCAAGAAATATTCCATCCGCACTTTGCCACACCTCCATACCTAGAAAATAATGCATCATTCCCAAGTACTTCATCTTGAACTTGGCAGGAAGTTTTCTCTTCGTATCAGCAATCAACCCATCCATACCTGTCACAAATAGATCATCTACATACAATAGAAGCATCACTGGGTTTCCATCTTCAACCTTGTAGTAAAGGTTGGAATCTACTTTACATTTGGTAAATCCCAAACCGGATAGAAAGCTATCAATTCTGCCGTACAATGTCTTGGGTGCCTGTTTCAAACCATACAGGGCTTTCTTCAATCTGCATACATGAGACTCCCTATCATGTGTCTCAAAACCGAGTGGTTGTTCTACGTACACTTCCTCTTCCACTACACCATTCAAGAAAGTAGTCTTGACATCCATCTGGTGTATCTTCCATTTCATCACTGTAGCTAGAGCAAGTATTGATCTGATGGAAGTGTATCTGGCTACAGGTGCAAATGTTTCTTCATAATATATTCCTTCTTTCTGAGAGAAACCCCGAGCCACAAATCTTTCCTTATATTTTTCTATGCTACCATCTGCAGCATGTTTGATCTTGTAGATCCATTTGGAAGTTACAACTGACTTCCCTTTTGGTCTTGGGACAACATCCCAAACATCATTCTTCATGATCGATTGGTATTCTTCGATCATAGCAACCTTCCATTATTTCCATTCTGCCGCTTCTTCATAACTGGAAGGTTCTTTATTAATGAAATCACATAGTAATGCGACATACCCATAGTAGGATCTGGTCCTCTTTCTTTCTCCGTGATTCTCTTCTAGAGCCCCATATCTTTCTGCACCTTGGATAATTTCTCGTACCCAAGTAGGTTTCCTCTTATGAGGATTCTTCTCCAGAGGTGGATCTATAGGTCTTTGTGGTTCTTCAAATTCTCGATCTTCTTCTTGAGTTTCTTCATTCATGGTTGTATCATTAATTCTTAGTGCTTCTGCTTCTTCAGATTCTTCAATAGGTTTCTTTCTGGATTTGTTGTAAGCTGTATCTTCATCAAATGTCACATCCCTACTAATGTCAATCTTCTTGAATCCTAGGAAATATATTATGTAAGCCTTCGAGCTTTCAGAGTATCCCAGAAATATACCCTTCTTTCCTGAAGGATCTAATTTAGTCCTCTTCTCTTTTGGAATGTGTATGTACACAGGACAACCGAATATTCTGAGATGGCTGACTTCTGGTTTCTTTCTAGAGAAGACTTCTTCAGGAGTCTTGTTGTCGAGTACTCTATGTGGAGTACGGTTCTGTACATACACCGCTGTTCTGGTAGCTTCCACCCAAAGATGCATATGAAGGTCTTGATCATGAAGCATTGCTTTTGCAGCTTCCATGATAGTTATGTTCTTTCATTTCGTAATCCCATTCAGTTGTGGATTATAAGGAGTAGAAAACTCCCTCTTAATCCCTGATTCTTTGCATAGCTCTTTGAACTCATTTGAAGTGAATTCTCTGCCATTATCTGATTGAAAGGTCTTGATCTTCTTTTCAGTGTGGTTCTCGACCAAGGCTTTGAATTCCTTGAACTTGCTGAATACTTTGTCTTTGTTCTTCATGAAATAAACCCATGTCTTCCTAGAAAAATCATCAATAAAAGAAACATAATATGCATACCTTCTTAGTGAGTTTGATGGCATAGGACCATATACATCGGAGTGGATGATTTCCAAGCTTCCTTTTGCTTTGTTTTCACTACTTGGAAATGTCTTCTTTGTATTCTTTCCTTTCGCACATCCTTTGGAGACCCCATCATATTTTGCTTGGATTTCTGGAAGACCTTCAACAACTTTGCTTGAAATAGGTAGTGCTCTGTAATGCACATGTGAAAGCCTTCTATTCCAAAGTTCACTTGGCTCTACTATGTCATGGACCAAGACTTGTTCTGGATGACCCTTTAGTTTGTACAATCCTCCTTCTTGTTCTCCAATCACCACTGCATCATCGATAGTCTTTCTTTTTGGCCACATGATGACTTGACCATCTATGAATGCAACCCTCATTCCTTTTGAATCTAATGCTGATATGGAGAGGAGGTTCTTCTTGAGTCCTGGCACAAACAATACTTCTTTCATTGTTAGATACTTTCCAGAGTCTAGCTTATAGGAAGATTCCCCACTACCTTTTATTGGATATTGGTATTCATCTCCTAGCTTCACCTTGTGAGGTGATTCATGTTCTGACAGTCTCACAAAGGATTCCTTGAATCCTGTCATATGTTTGGAGGCCCCACTGTCTATAAGACAATAATCACTTCCATGAGTAATGTTACTTGTGAGAGCGGAAATCAAAACATATTCATCCTCTCTTGAAGAATCTTCACTTTCATATCTGGTTCTCTTCATGGATGGTTCATCATCCTCTGCAGCATGAGCATGATGTCTTCTTTTGCTACTCCTCTTTGATAGCTTTGGTTTCTTAGGACAATTCTTTGCATAATTTTTTGCTTCATCACATGTATAACATATGACCCTAGACAAATATTTTCTAGAGTTATCTTTGTGATAGTGCTTACCTCTAGGGTGATGAGATCTTCTTTTGGTTGACTTGGAGTGTGTTGTGAGAGCTTGATCTTCACTTCCCATCTTTTATTCTCGAGCTGATATCCATGCTTCTTCTTGAGAACACTCTTCCCATAGTCTATTGAACTTGACTAACTCCTTTCTAGTACAGATTCCTTGGATGAAAGAATCTCATGACCTAGGAAGGCCATTCAAGGTAGTCATCACAATATCTGCATTTTCCACTTCTTCATCTATTGCTTCTAGTTGTTCCTTGATCTAAGAGACTCTTGTGAAGTAATACTGGATTGTTTCTGCATTCTAAATATTCACATTCTCCAGTTGGTTTCTCAGAGTCATCTTCTGGTTTATGTTCTCCCCTTCAAACAATTTGGTTAGGGCATCAAACATAGCTTTAGGTGTCTTGATAGAGGACACCTGAGGGATAAGATGATCCTTGATAGAATCAGCAATGATCCTCTTTGCCATAACCAACTTCTTGTTATGCAAGGCCTTGGCCTCATCTCCTTTTGGAACTGGAACCTCCTCATGGATGTAGGAATCTAACTCATTTTGTTCCTGGACTAGGGAGTTCCTATACTTCCAAGCTCGGAAGTTATCAGCTCCCTCAAGATTTTCATCAAGCTTGGTATGATGAGACATCTTAACTGAGAACCTCAAATGGAAATACAAAATATTTTAGATCTTACCAAGTCAATATGTCAGATCTGAATTTTGAGCTGAAATCCTGTAGAGCTAGTTCAGGAGCAAATTAGGGTTTTGCTTTTCCAGAGTTTTATCCACCCAAATGCTTTGAAATTTATCGCTAACTTTGATTTTGGGGAGGAGATAAGTCTAGGCCTAGGCTCACTGAAAAATTCCTCTTCTATAAAAAGCCCTAATTTTCAGTAGTAGTGTTGGGTCCAAAACTATAAAACCTTAGAATTGGATTCTTCTTCGACAGAAAGATGCACCCTAAAGAGGACAGTTATTCCACCTTACTTTTGCTGAAAATATGTGGAGAGAGATCCACAAAGTAGGAAGCCCTAGTTCCCACAGCTGCACAATGTCTTCTTCTCAGGTTAGCTTTGATACCATGTTAGTTTTTCAACATTTAAGCTAGCATTATATGGATCTTTAACTGAGAGAACAACAAGAACAACAATCAAACACACAAGACAATTAACATAGTGTTTTTTCTCGAGGAAACCATAAATGGAGAAAACCCCACAACTTGCTCAGAGATAGAATCAGCACAAAAGGTAAAACCCCAAAACAGTAAGATGCACTTCTAACATCAGTAACCTTCTTCTTCTCTAGCCCCAGTGTCTTCTCCTTCCTCAACTATGTGCTACATTTGAGTGTGTATGTGATGTATGCTAAATAGAGATTCCATCTCTCTATTTATACTAATCCTGACATGACTAAAACCCTACTAGGACTGACCTCTACGAGGAGAGTCTAATAACCCTAGTGCCTCGGAACTACGGGGACTTTAACCCTTAGACAATCGGAGGGTTACCCACAATGACTTGACATGACTTGTTTACATTATTGATTCTCCCGATCGGAACATCGGGACATGACATGACATGATAACATCCCGGAATAAACATTGGGTTACAATAGATAAGAAATACAAGTGAATACATTCCAAAGCTACAATTACATCAACATTCACCAGTAAACTAAGGATACATTGGCTAAGGTAGAATATTGTTAGCGTAGTCAATCTAGGGAAATTCGAATGGGGATAGAATAGAGAGTTAAAATATTACAATGTTGTTTTCTATGATATGTATTTTTGTGGGGTTTGTAGGTCTATTTTTAGGTGAGTTTATTTTCATTGTGTATTCTGGTCTATCTTTTGTTTATTTTCGGTGAGCTGATTTTCATTCTATTTGTATTTTCATTGTGTAGTCTATTTTCTTTTTTAAGAGAAAGAATGTTTTCCCGGGGATGGGAAATGGCCCTTTCTAAACTTGGGTTACACCGTCAATTTAGGTGCCATGACTAATGGATATTTATTCTGTATTTTTCCTATGACTTGCACCTAACCTTGTCTATTGAGATATGCTTCATCTCTAGGTCATGAAGCTCACTGAGACATTAATCCATGTCTGGATGTCGTGGTAAATCAGGTCACATAAATGTTGCAACATATTTAGAGGGTTTGATACTAAAAAGTGACTTGATTTAGTCACTTTAATGCAATCTTCTAGACTTTTAAATGATTGTGTTCCCTAGAAAAAATATCTCCCGGTCTTGTAAAGTTTTAGACTTCATTGTCTACTCAATTATCCTGGGTTGAGTACTTGTATGACACTTCTTTATTTTTTACTGTGTCCTCTGACAATTTAAAAAGTCCAAATTAAGTTTTGTTTTAAATGACCATGCTAGTCTGATTAAAGATTTAGCAACCATACCAAAGGTTGAACATAACTGAATGAATTTTGAAACTCAAGTAGGAAGAGTTGGTGATCTTCCGCTCGAGTGCAAAGAGGACAGGTTTCTGGAAATGGCTACAGGAAATTCAGTTTGGAAGAGTATAAAATTTTATGGAATATTAGATTCATTTCTTTGAGAGGGAGGCTTACAGTGTTTTTTTGAAGCTTTTAAACCCTATTATGATGTAATTACATGGATATTCATTTGTCCTCATTCTTGTTCATCAATTATTCTCAATGGCATTCAATAGATATGACCTTAGGTTTATTGATTCAATTTCATGGTTACAAATTTTTTGCTTGTTCGATTAGAGAAATTCTATCTTGGTGGTCGTGAAAATGTGATTTCTCCAAATTTTAATTGTTGTATTTATTTGAGAGTATGGGATATGTTTTGTATCCATCAAGTATTTCAGTTCTGGGATTTTCTTCAAGATGTGGATTATGTGGCTTTGTAGATTAAAATTCATTAAATTTTCATCCAATATTGGATCTGTTCTAAATATGTTTTTATGATTCCCTCATATTTTAGTTGTTGAAATATTGTAACTTCAAAGGATATTCTAAATGTATTTTACTGATGTAACCCAAGGGAATTGTTATTATTCCTCCGATGGGGTGTTACTATTGTAATTGGTCATCATAGAGTCATGAGGTCAAGCCTCCTCTTGTGTTGGGTCTTTAGTACCCTAATAAATAATATAATATACTTTTTTTGAGTATTCCAAGGTGAAGTCGGCCCAAACAGTTTAATGGGGCCAACTTGTCTAGAGAAAAAGTCAATTAACAAATATGTATAAATAGAGGAGTTGTGGTTCTTATTTAAACATATACTCACTCACTTGTGTAGCACATAGGAGAGAGAGAGACATAATAGAAGGAGGAGAATGACTAGTTTTGGGTTTTATTTTATACATCTTATATAGAGGAATTTTTTGTTGGGTTTTCTTCCCCATGAGGGATTCCCAGGATAAATCTTTGTGTTCTTTTTTGTTGTTGTGCTTGTCTATATTTCAATGATATTTTTGCTTATGGTTATGCTGTTATGATGCCAAATGTTATAATGTATGATATAAACATAAAAAATTAACATTGTATAAGATCCACCCTAAAATAAGTCATCGTGCAGTCGAAACAGTGCTATAGCTACAACTATTGAAAATTAGGGTTTCATGCTTGAAAAACCCTAAAATAATAAAACTAGTAGTTGTGGTAGATTCTCTATATCTCAATATTGGAGAATGATCAGGAGCCAAAATTGTTGTAGGCCAAAGATAAATTCGTGATGTTCCCTGTGTAAAATTTTCAATCTCATATTCACTATATTATGGGAGATATGATTCCTCCAAGTTAGGGTTCCAGCCTCTCCTGGGATTTAGCTTAAACAGGTGACCTATGAAGAATTGATATATCTCAGGTTAAAAAGATACAAATGAAAATTTTCAAGATGTTCCAGAAAGGGCACATAATTTACTTTCTGTGGTAAAACTTTCAGACCTCGAAGGTGAAACAGTGACACATGGAATTCCTTACATGTTCTCTCTTCTGAACAGTCCTGAAATAAGTAACCTTGGGAAAACGTTAATAAGTCCCAATTGGTAAAACCAATTCTTCTCTAACATATGGTTTTGGAAGGAGGATAGACAAGGATACCTCAGTACAAAGTTTCAGAGATAGAGGAGCAGTAATTCTGGAGATACCATAGAAACAATATTAGGAATTTCTATAGAATAAACTGAAGAAAACTAGGGCATCAGATATTTTGCAGTTCTGATCACAATTTTGGGAAAATGAGTATACTGCTTAGCTCGCCTTGAGGATGTGCATATTTCTATCCAATCAATCTGAAATATACCTCAATTAAAAAATTAGGTTTTCTTTTTCAAAACCTAGGTCTACCAGAAGGAGCGTTCCAGAAAAGATTTCAAGCAAGCATGAGATTGAAGCAATCTCACTGGTCAAAGAAGAAGTTGCTGATCCAGAAGGAGATGACGAAAAAAAAACAAAGATAAGTATTTGAATTATATTTCTTGTATATTTTGTGTATTATGCATAATGGAATGTTTTCATTAATGATAATATACTACTAATATGCATGTGATGGGTAAGTAGCCCATGGTGCTATACAACTCTCCATTGCTACTTGTCTAGAATGAAACCTCTTTGCTGACATATTGGATTAGTGTGCAATATAAATGATGTCATGGTAGATATGGAAGGCATCTAGAAATTTTCCGTGAGATATGGATGAATGTTGTATTGGCTAAATAGATGCATGATGCATAATAATTTTCCATTATGCATATGTTCTATGAAATGGTTCTAACCATGCAATTGGTGCATTTGACTTGTGGGAAAGGTCCTATAAAACCTCCTACAAGAAAAGGAGGATGAGACTTGTTTCGAAGAACAAGTGATGACAATTCAAGATTCACTCCAACAAACATGAACCTAAAGCTCCCAAGGTCATAGACACTGTGACGGAAGAAATAGATTCAGAAAGTGGTAGATCCACCTTGAAAGATGAATACCATATTGGGCATGAGAGATATTCCAAGATGAAGAAAAGCATGACAGGACTTCCAAACCAAATTAAGAGGCCTCGGACACACTCTAGTTGTGTAACGCAGCTGGGTGACATCATTGATTCTAACGTTTCTAGCTATGGAAGAAGCTACGATCAAAGAGTAATAGTTGATCATGGGGAATGATGTCTATGATATGGTTTCGAGACCTGAAGGGAATTTCATAGTGACTTACATATGGATCTACAAGAAAAAGTGTACAAATCAAGGTTTGTGGTTTGTCTCAAAAAGAATAGACTATGGCACGACATAATTTATTGACCAGACAAACTTCTTCAGTAGAAGTATATATCAAGCAAAGAACCACCTGTACAGAATATGATTTCTATGAGCTCAAAAGGAACTCATAGAAAATCACATCTAGGAGCTTGACAGATCACCTAGAGTGATGAATATCTTAACCTTTTCTACAACGTTGAAGATGGAAATCTATAGAAGACAACAAGCTCACAGATGGATGCAAGAGGAAATTTTCGACAAATTTCAAGATAAAGGGATCTTTGTATCTAGTAAACTGAGATGGATACATAGTAGTAGAGAATGCTACATGTCACTCCAGTACCAAATGCAGAGGGAAGATGATGCTCTGCTTCAGGGGGAGTGACTACAGAAGATCTCTGAGTTCGACATGGTACGACATCATGGACAACTTCCTTATGGACCAAGACTTTACCAAGAGTAAAATGGGTTCCAACCTTCAAGGTTGAATGTGGAAGACTAGGATATGTTGATGACCTAACAAAATGAACTCATGATAGATGCAATGTCTGAAGAATACCAGAATGATGTTTTGGATATAGTACCCAAACCAAAAAGCATGAGTGTGGTATCTTCCAAATATATTTGAAAGATAAAATATGCTCCTAATGGACGTAAGGAAATATTTGTAGCTAGAGGATTCTCTCAGAGAGAGGGAATTGATTATGAAGAGACACTTGCTCTAGGAATCAAGGTACACTTCCATCAGAACTATCATGGCACTTGATTCCATGATGTACGCCAAATGGATGTAAATACAAGCCTTCCTTAATGGTGTGATTGAGGAAGAGGTTTACTTTGAATAGCCACAAGGATTTGAAGTCGAAAACATAGTGACTCATATATGTAAGTTGAAAAAGGCTCTGTATGAACAAAATCAAGCTCCTAGAGCTTGGTATGGAAGAATAGATAGATTATTGCAAAGCATGGACTTTACCAAGAGTAAATTTGATCCTAACCTTTACCTTAAGGTTATGGATGATGAACCTGACATACTATTGTTGTATGTGGATGATCTATTTCTAACTGGAAATGAGAAACATATCACATATTGCAAGAAGAATCTAGCTAAATAATTTGAGATGAAAGATCTTGGATTAATGCATTATTTCCTGAAGCTAGAAGTGTGGAAGAGCTCAAAAGGAATATTTCTGAACTAGGGAAAGCATGATGTGGAAATCTTAAAGAAGATTTGATATGTTGGATTGTAAATCCATGGCCACACCCATGAATACAAACACGAAGTTGTTTTTTGATAAGAAATCAGAGTTAGTAGACTCAATACAGGAAGATTATTGAGTCGTTGATGTATCTAACGAACACAAGGCCAGATATATGCTTTGTTGTGAACACCTTGAGTTAGTATCTAGTTAACCTTGTTAACCTAAAAAATTACCCAACCTGCTCCATATGGCCTGCACCACATGAAAACATCCATTTCCTAACCCTTGTTGACCCCCACATCCTTGTTTAACCTATGCTTTCCCCTTAAAGGCTCAAAAAATATCAAAAAGGAGCTTAAAAACCCATAAAAGAGTGAAACTAGCTCACAAAGGGGCTACAGCCCTCAAAAAGGGGCTAGAAACCCTAAAAGGGCCTAAAAACCCTAAAACAAGAGAAAAATATACAAATAAGAGAGTGAGGGTCACTCTCAACTCATTTCCATTTCTTCCTATCATTATTATGCTTGCATGAGTGCGTTGAGAAACCATCATTCTCAAGCCACTCACTCCCTTCACTTCATCTCCTCCATTAGCTAAACCTCTTGTGTGTTGAGCCTTGCTCCACACCATCCAACCTTGTGGATAGGAAGCTTCTTTAGCATAAGCATGGTGGACCCATTTTAAATCCAACTAGAAGATATATGGTCCCATTTATTTTGTTCTTTTAGTTCATACATTATTTAGATGTATATGCTGTGATTTCTGACATTTTTGTTGCAGGTTTTTCTCTGTTTACCTCTAACAATTTGCTGTAGGTACTGAATCAAGCTTTTAGATCTTGGTATGGAAGAATAGGTAGCTTCTTGGAAAGCATGGAATTTACCAAGAGTAAAGTTGATCCTAACCTTTACCTTAAGGTTATGGATGATGAACCTGGCATACTATTGTTGTATGTGGATGATCTATTTCTGACTGGAAATGAGAAACATATCACATATTGCAAGAAGAATATAGCTAAAGAATTTGAGATGAAATATCTTGGATTGATGCATTATTTCCTCAAGGTAGAAGTGTGGAAGAGCTCAGAAGGAATATTTCCGAACCAGGGAAAGTATGCTATGGAAATCGTAAAGAAGATTTGATATGTTGGATTGTAAAGCCATGGCCACACCCATGAATACCAACATGAATTTGTTGTTTAATAAGAAATCAGAGTTACTAGACTCAATATAGGAATATTATTGAGTCATTGATGTATCTGATGAACAGAAGGTTTGATATATGCTTTGTTGTGAACACCTTGAGTCAGTATCTAGTTAACCCTATTAACCTAAAAAATTACCCAACTTGCTCCATATGTCCTGCACCACATGAATAAATCCATTTCCTAACCCTTGTTGACCCCGACATCCTTGTTTAACCTATGCTTTCCCCTCAAAGGCTCAAAAATATCAAAAAGGAGCTTAAAAACGCACAAAAGAGCGAAACTAGCTCACAAAGGGGCTAAAGCCCTAAAAAAGGAGCTAAAAACCCTAAAACGAGCTAAAAAACCAAAGGGAGCTAAGAAAGAGGCGGAAAGGGCTTAAAACCCTGACCAAGGGCTAAAAACCCTAAAACAAGAGAAAAAGCTATAAATAAGAGAGTGGGAGTCACTCTCAAATCATGTCCATTTCTTCCTACTATTATTACGCCCGCATGAGTGTGTTGAGAAACCATCATTCTTAAGCCACTCACTCCCTTCACTTCATCTCCTCCATTAGCTAAACCTCTTGTGTGTTGAGCCTTGCTCCACACCATCCAACCTTGTGGAGAGGAAGCTTCTTGAGCCTAAGCATGGTGGACCCATTTTAAATCCAACTAGAAGGTATATGGTCCCATTTATTTTGTTCTTTTAGTTTGTACATTATTTAGATGTAGATTTTGTGATTTCTGGCATTTTTGCTGCAGGTTTTTCTCTGTTTACCTCTAACAATTTGCTACAGGTACTCCTCCATTCACAAACTCTATCCTTATGTCCTATAGATGGAAGGTAGGTGCTTCTGTACGTAGCTAGGGTTTATTCTTTGCTACAGTTTGGTGACTCCGTTAGGTCGATCCCATAGGATCCTTGGGGTTTAATAGTTTTTGTATACTTTTTAATAGTTGATTAGTAGTTTTCATTCAAGTTTCCTTCATTTCTGTTACTGGTCAGGCCCTCACAAGGCCACCCTAAGACTATTCAACCATAGCACCAGTTATTTTCGACTGTTCCCGATTCTGACTTTAAATTTTTTCCAGTTTGCAGTCTTATTCGCCTATTTTGGGTCGAAAGGAGAGACCCCCTCACCCTTTTTCAGGCCTAAAGAGGTGATCCCCTCGCTAGATTGGCCTCGACAGGAGTGACCTGCCTTTGTAGGATCAGTCGCCTATTTCAGGATGAAAGGAGTGACCCAAATGCCTATTCAGGCCCAAAAAGAGAGACCCAGTCACCTATTTAGGCCCGAAAAGAGCGACCTGCAAATATATATTTTTTTTTGAAGGTCCAGAAGAGACCCAGTTATTTTCTACATTCGGCTGCTTGTTTGATTAACTGTTTAAATGGAAATATTCTTAATATGTTGTTAATTCCATACCAGTTTAGCTTCAGTCTTTCATACTTAAATACATTGAGAATTACCCTCCTTGTTCAACCCTTCCTCCTATACTCAATCATCACCCTCTAGGGTGTTCTAAGATAAGACAGAGGGTTGAGCAAGTGTAGTATTAGGCACCTGTCATTGAAATTTCTCTAATCCATTAAAAACAAGTGTCTTGGTAGCTATAGGGGGTGGATACCGTAGGGGGTCTCACAACATTCATGTTCTCCCTGTTAAGAAACCTTTCACTTGAGGAGTGACCTGTGGATCTACGAGTGGGATTGTTCCCACTTTGATGAGAGCCTAGCACTCTTTCTTGGCCTAAGAGGGATACAAAACAGGGCAGTCACACTGTTGGTTAGTATTTTACAATTTTGTAGTGCATTTTAGTTCTTTTACTGATTGATCCACCATTGATTGATCCGGGGTCCGATTTTCATTACCGGTCACTATCAAATAGAAACCATTGATCCACCATACTCTTCCTCATGCCTAAGAGGTGATCTACCACAGTTCAAGTCTTTACACCATCACCGTCGAGACCACTCTGGACAACCCTCCTCACCATCATAAGGCCATACAACCTCTTATTCTGACTCAGATTCCTACCAATCCGAGCCACATTTGCACATAACATCGTCTAGCCCCATGGCTGGCGTAAATCGTGACCTCCTTCTTTGGAGGGACGGTTGGTAGCAGACCCATTTCCATGCCTCACATTGAAACCACGAGTGTAGCTAGCGGTCCTAGCACTGCTACAAACTTCATGGTGATTCCGCAACCCATTAGCGGCGGGCCCTCACCAACCCCTGTCATTACCATAGTACCTCCATTCATACCTAGGGTAGTGGCCCTTCCACAATTGTCTCAACTATCCCCATTGTTGGAATTACAGTTCAAGTGCCCCGAGTCATGAAGGGACATCACATTCCTACAAATCCAAGCATCATCATCGCTCCCCTTCTCACCAACATCGGGTCTAACCTCCTGTTCATGGCTCATCTTAACTTGGATGATTTGGCTAGGTTAACTAACGACCCAATCAGCCACCAACCCCATTGGCCTCCTATGCCAACCAAACTCCCCTCAGACATTCCAAATTTTGAAGGGAAGGCTGGTGAGTGCCCTTGAAATCACATCATGTCGTTTCATCTATGGTGCTCTTCGAATAGCATCATGGATGACTTGATCAGACTCAGGCTGTTCTAGTGCACCCTCACCAGTGCCACAACCAAATGGTACATTGAACTACCTCAAGCTTCCTACCCAACCTTCAATTCCTTGGCTTTCATGTTCCTACAGTATTTCCAATTCCCCTTCATATATGATGAAGGGGTGGAGATCTTGCTATATTGCCACCAAAATACTACGACCCACATAACTGACCACATCCATGAGTGGTGACAATGTCGTAGTTTGTGCAAGATTCAGCTTGATGATAGGATCTTCTCGAATTGGTTCCTAAAAAATTTGCTACCACCTATAGCAAAGGACGTCGCATCCAAACGTCCCCAATCCGAAGAGGAGGCCATCTTGAAGGCCCAAAAAATTGACTTGATATATGCTTAGTATGGATACCTTTATACCATAATTCTAGACGCCCCTCATGCTGGTACCTCCTACTATGATGCGTTGGGGGAATCCCATGCCATGGATGGCATTATAGGCTCTGTCTCCCAACTCAAAACACCATGCGACACCACCTATGATGCAACCATGCTAAAGAAAAACCCCTAGTGTTTCCCACCCAAATCAAGCTCTTGAATACTCAAGGATGATGTCTCATTCTGGAGCCACAAACGCCTATGCATAACCCATGCCACAACATCATGCCTATGCACCAACTTGGTCAGCACAACAATATTCGGGACAAATGACCAAATTTATAGCCCCCATAGCTCCCTCAGTCTACTATGCACCACCTATGCAAGCCTCTTCAGCCCTTTCCCCAGCTCCATCAGCACCCCTGGGAAACATTTTTGCTCAGTGGAATCATCCCAACTAACTAGCCCCCAATAACCAACAAGGGAAATGTAGAAACAACTGAGCTAGGAATCGGGGTTACAACCAACCGCAAGGAGGTGGCACACATCAAAATCCTCCCAACAACACTGAAGCAAATTGTCTAGCTCAAAATCCCCAACAACCCAACCCACCTAGACGAAATGCCCCACTAGGGACAAATCAGCTGTGCAAACTATGCAACATCTATGGTCACTATAGGAATGAATGCCCCCTCATGGGTCATGCCGAGCAGGTTCTCTAGGAATGAAGCTCAATAGGGTACCAACATGCTAGCTCAAGCTCAACCTAATCCAGCACCACAAGGCCCTCCACCCATGGTGCTCCAGAACCCGTTACCACTTCAAGGACTAGTAGCAACCAAACCGGTGCTCCCACCTACTCCCATAACCCCCATCGCACCTCCGTCGATAGAGATAGGTGTTCACCGCCTGCTATCCATGTCAACCAAAGAGGTCAATTTGTAGACTAGACAAAATCAATATGGGTCCACTACTGAAACCGTAGACCCATCAACAACATCCACATCCAACGCCACCAACATACCCCTCCATTTGCCTACACCTACCTTTGATGGGATGGCCCGAGGACCACGATCCCCCATGCAGTGGATTACCAACAATGTGACAGCTAGAGCCCTAGTGAACTATAACATCGTTAATTACTTGGTCTAGTCACCTATAGCCATGTCCTCTCTCGAAGTACTAAAAACATGCCCATCATAGTGAAAAGAATTGTTTGCCACACTCGGTACCATATATCCCTTTCGTTCCAAATTGATTACTTTTGATTTGGACAATAGAGAGCCAAGGATTCCATCAACTATCACCTTCTAGATTTTGATATCAATACAGAATTTCGTCTTGCATCGATGTATTATCAACGAGGGGGCATCCACTTGTGTCATGTCAACATCGGTTTTGCAGAAAATCGGTTCTCCCATCCTCCAACCGTCAGCCACCACATTGTGTGCTTATAATGGACACCCCACAAAATCTCAATTCATCCTTCCACAAGTCCCCATATCATTAACTAGTGAAACAGTGTTGATTGACATAGAGGTGGCAAATGCGTAGTTGGAATATAACCTTCTCTTGGGATGGAGTTACACGTACGCCATGAGAGCCATGGCATCCACCATGTTTCTCCTTATGATGTTCCCTCATGATGAGAATATTTTGATGATGGATCAACTAACTTACCATGATCCACAGGGGCCAACTGCACCAGCCAATGCCATCCCCACTGTGTATAATTCCTCCGACAATGCAACCACTCCCTCATTATTGGCCTTGGGTACCAAGTTGTTCACTGATATGTCCATCACAACATATTTCTCATTCTTACCTCCACCAATGACACCAAGAGAGACTGCGGATTTGTGCATGCTCTCATCTAGCACTGCTGCACCTAAAATCCAACAGTAGTCATAGCACCAACTGTAGCCACAGCACCAACCGCAGCTGCAGCACCAACCGCAGCCACAGCTCCATTCACAGTCACAGCTCCATCCGTAGCCATAGCTCCATCCACAGTCGCAACCCCATCCATAGCCGCAACCTTAGTCACAACCTCAACCTCAGTTACCAGGGAAACATTGGGGTTCATTCCCACTCAACACGATCCTTTTCCTTTTCCTTTTCCTACCATCTGAGATTGTGATTAAATTTGTCTTGGAAACCCGCAATTTATAGGATTTCACAATGGGATTTCATATGTGGTACCTTGAACCACCTACCCTACCTCTAAGACCCCAAAATTTGTTGACTCTTGTCCAACCAATTGAGATGATGTTGCACCTACCTTCGGTTCCATCAAAGAATCCTCCAGTATCTAGGTTTGCCCCTCTTTCTCCAATAGAGACTGGGGGAAAGGCCACCAAAACCACAACCAATACCATTTAAATGATCTCTAGCACTATTTTCCCTTCCGCTTCATCAATTTTTGATGATCCACCTGATCTATCCCAACACCACTTATGCAATGATGGAGAGATATGTAAGACCGTGACCAGTTTTACCCCATTCCCTTTACACTATAGTCTGGAATCGGTTATTTCCATTGAAGGCCAGATTTTGTCACCCCACCTTACCAACAACCTTTGTATAGGAAAGGGGACATACCTCTTCGTTGACTCAGAGGGTCGCCTCTTGAAGAAGCCCCGCAATGGGCTCTACCTCAAGATATTTTACTCCTAACATCACCATAATGAGCCACTTATAGTGTAGTATTTAATTTTTGTTTTACATCTTTTTTTACCATGAATCAGTGATCCCCCCATTATTTATTCTGCATCTAGTGGGAGTGAGCCCATTATAGAACTCCATCACATCATTTTCATGTCAGCAGGTAAATATGATCCCTTCCCTCCACCGTGGGTATCCCACTGGAGGGTGCAGTCCCACATCTGCTCATGCACACAGTATGTCGCATGTGTTGTGTAGCTACCACCATGCTAGCATACCATCAAGTCTCTAGACCTATTTTGGAAGTCGAGGCCTCTCTGTATCTCCCCGATTTTCCATTCTTGCATATGGATCATCTTCTACAAGAATAGGAAGCCACCACCATTGTGCAAGAATCTCTCGGGTCAAGAAATGAGTTTGTAGACTTTCTCCCTCCCTATTGATTCTTCGGAACATTTTTGAGAGTCACATTGATTGACATACCACCACATGAATTGCACATTGTATATCGAGCTAGCTTCATACCCATAGGCCTCCATTTGGTCTAGTTTTCCCTATACACCATTGCACTAGGACAACATCACTAGATGCTAGTTAGAGTCATCTGGAGTCCACTTGAGACACCAGTCCTACCTCCAGGTTTGGTTTTCAATCCTCTATATTTTGACAATACCCTTGTCTCATACTCTCACTATGATTTTCTAGGACATTTCTCAGAAGTCACCACGATTTGCGTGCTATCATGCAAATCCCCCTTTGTATGTATTGGTATGTTCAAGAGCCACTTGCTCCATCCATACTACATAAATGGCCACCTTTGACCATCCTCTATTGTCCCACTAGGGGGAAACACTAGTGCCCCTTGGCCTGGTTGACCATAACATAGTTTCTGTTAAGCTCTTTTCTGACTCCTAAAATAATGAAAAGATTATCAAGTGCCCTTGCTTCCTTTCCTGCTCGTTAAAGTATAGGAAAGGGCATATACATAGTCTCATTTATCTCCTTTTGCAGACTATATAGACTACCAAATGAAAAGGACCACCTTGGAACATTTAAGCCAAGAACATTTCCCTCTACATCCTTTTATGCTTTCTCGGGCATTGGGAGCGAACTTTACGAAAAATTTCACCATGGGTTGTCTTTAAGCTCTTTTCCAACCTTCTCATCAAGAAAATATCGCCGAGCAAACTTGGTTTCATTCATGCTCGTAAAAGTATATGAATATCTATCCACTCAGTATAGGTTTAACCTTTTCCAGCCTGATTGGACTACCAATGGTAAAGAAGTCTCCCATCCCCTAAAGGATGGGAGAACTCTCCTATGTACACTTTTATCCTTTTTCTGGCATAGGAGACTATCAATGAAAAAGAGACACCATTGGAGTCTTCTTCATGCTTTCAAACTCTCTAAAATTGAAAGCACCATTGGGTTCGATCCCTAGTGGAGTCGTCGAATTTGTTAGCAGGAATATTGTACCTTCTACGGATAGAAGCTATTCTTCTGGTCTGAATGGTTCAGATCCAGAACAAATGAACGACAAAGGATGAAGGCCCTCCCTAGATATCTAGATACCTGGAATGCCTGCTTCGATAGTAAACCTGTCTACCTACAATCAGATTAAAAATGTAAACATGTCAAAGCTACTAGAACATAATCTATTAATCCATGTCAGTGACTAAGGAATCCAACAACATTTACATGTGAAATCAAACAACAACAGTAAAGTGGGACGGAAATCAACTTTTCATTAAGAATAAAATGGAGAATTTTACAACCAATTAAGCCTTAGTGTTGACATGTATCTCCATGAAACCAAAAATTTCATCCCCATAAGCTCCAACTTTTCTCTCTATGCTCTCCAATGGCTTGGGACAAGTGGTCAATCCAACAGCATAACAATACTTCAATGGTTCTCCCCCTCAACCATGGACACGAGCTTGTGTTTATAAGGCTCAATGGATAGGGATGGTTGAGAGATTTGTGGATGATGTGGCCTCTAAGATCCTAGGATGAGGGATCTCGAGCCCAACTGACCCACAATGATAGGGATAAGGGAGGAAATGAGGCTTATGATCTAGAAGCCTCGAGAATCTTCTCTTTTTCCCATTTTACCTAGGGTACCGCTTTTCTCCTTCTATGACAGAGTGGTTCAGGTAAGAACCGCTTATGGACCAAGGGAAATAGGTGGTGGCACTGCTTATGGCAAATAGTAGAAGGGAAGTGTGAGTAAGGAACCAATCCTGGCTAATAAGGAAAGCATGATGCTGGGAATTTTCATGAAAGATTGACAAACAACATGGGTTTCCACTCCAAGTGCTAGGATTGAAGGAAAATAGGTATGTCAAAGGTCTTATCACATGATGATGACAAGATTTTGGTATAACAACCTTCGAGCATTTACTTTCTTGGGCTCGCTAAAAATATACGAGATCATACCACAACGGTGTCTTTTGGCGCCACCCCATGTGTTACAATTTGGCAGCATTCCCCCTCTTTGGATCACCTTTTTTCAGAGTATTCTACAATAAGTCTTACTTGGATCCCATGAATACCAAAAGTGTCTACCTACCCCAGGTATTTCCCATCTGCAATTACATTCCCATTATAACAGCTATGATCCCCATCCCTTGAGTCAGTTTCATTTGCTGCTAGGTCATCCATGTTGTCGTACTCTGAACAAAGGAAGTTTGAGTCCCCCGTGATTCCCTGCCCATGTTCCCCCATTCATTGTGTTAGTCCCCATATTTTGTCACACCTTTTTTCATCTCCCTCACGCTTCTAGTCAAGGAAACACCATTGCCTTGGTCAGTTGTAGGTTTCCCTCTGTCGATGAAAACACATCTATTCCAGAGGGCCCTATATCCTGGTTTCATTAACCTCATTAATGAGTTCCTTGGACCACTTGAGAGGAGTCCTTAGTTCCTCTTAAGATGGTTGTGTCTCACGTGCTTGACTTTAGCAACATCATCACACCATTGATATTCGTACAGGGTATTTGTCTGTGCAGTATTTGGTCGAAGACCCCAGTTTTCACCTGAATCTGGCACATTGATGAGTCTATTAAGGGACCCATAAAGGGTCATGTCCCTTATGATTTTTGGGTTGGATTGGAGACGGTGTTCATAAGCACCAGAGTAGTGCTTATGTATAGATTTATGATTGATGCGGCATATTGTACCACAAAGACTCTGACTCTTCGTTAGTAAGTCCTTATAGTTATGTAAACTTCCAAATCTAGCAGGCCATCAGTTATGAAGATATTGCATTCCATGAGAATTCCATGGATCCAATCTATCATTTCTTGAGATCAATATTGTAATGAGCCTCTCATTGAGTCAACCATTATGTAACAACATTTGTACATGATCATCTCTTGTGTTCGAGAGCTTTGATCACACTATTTTGACATCGTTACGAGAATGGGTATGCCCACCTCGTCCATATACATGTCACATATTCTTTGTATCTCACCCATTGATGGGAACCAATATTAATACAAAACCAAAGCCACCATGCCCTGAAATAGGAAGCACCACCTCTCCCCAAAGATCCTATGATGTTCATCGGCCATACGATGAGATCCTTCCCTCACACATCAGGGGGCAATCTGTTAACCCAAACAAATACCCAACAATTCCTCAATTCACATACTCTATCCTTTCTTCCTATAGTCGGAAGGTAGGCGATTTTGCACGTATCTATGGTTTATTCTCTGCTACAAACCCTAGATGTGTTCACCTGATAGCTGCAAAGCATGATGAGGTACCCTAAAGGTATGAGATACTTGGGACTTTACTATGGTAGAGATCATGACTACAGATTATATGGATATACAAATTCAGCTTGGAAAGGAAGTTCCATAGACAAGAAGAGAAACTCAAATGGATGTTATTGTCTGGGATCCACCATGATCTCATGGTTTAGTCCAATGTTTCTCTCAGTACAACTGAAGCAGAGTACATGGAAACTTGCACTACTATTTGGGAAGCCATATGGCTTCAGAAAAATGATGGCAGGACTATTTGACATGGAGTTGAATACCACAGTGTTTCTTTGTGACAACCAGAGCTGCATAAAGATGACAAAGAATCCTATGGAATATGTTATCGAAGGGAGACATAAAACTCCAGTATGCGAGTACTGATGAGCAAGTTGTTGATGTGGTGACCAAGCTTCCATGAAAATATTGGTGTAGTTCGTGAAAGATTTCCTTGCAAGAAGGAACAGTGGTGATATGGACTTTCTTCAGAAAGGAAGAATGAGTCGAAGACATGGACTTTATTCATAAAGGAAGAACAAGTCAAAGATGTGGACTTTCTTCAGAAAGGAGGAACAGTCGAAGATATGGAATATCCTCGAAAAGGAAGAATAGGTTGACACTATGAACCCTCCTCGGAAAAAGGCGGAGTAGGTTGATAATATGGATCCTCCCTGAAAATAGGGAGTGATGATGATACTAACATCATGTTGAGGCCTGGAAATTCGTAGGAAACAACAGTAAAGGATTCTCCCCAGTCAATGTTCCCAATTATCCCGTGACTATTTGGTATAGGGAATCCATCCAGTTTGCGGTTCGGCCACCATAATTCAAGTAACAAAACAAAGGTTTTACCGGCTGCCGCCCAGTCCACCATGTATTTGTATTTTTTGACTTAAGTATGATATGCAAGTGCCTAATTAACCATGCAGGGTGATAAAGATGCAAAGAGTAATCACAATGTGATGCGCATATTCTTNCCAAATCATGCAAGAAAATAAATACTAACTAAACTATCTCTAGAGAGCTAGGTATTCATTCATGAGTAATGCACCCCTGTTCATGTGTTATGGAAAATCACAAATAGCTGCTCTTATAACCAAACATATAAACATGAATAAAAGTATATATGATAAGATAGCTCATCAACAATTAAAATTTTCATTACTCATAGTGGAAAAGACATCATAATGGTAATGAAGAACATTCAGACAAGAACATAGTTTCAAGAAATTAGAACACTCTTACAGCTAATGAGGCACAGCTGAAAACGAAATAGTTCACATTCAACATTTCTCATTTAATCACATTGGCATATTCCACATAGTACTTCCTCCAACAGGAAAAATTTGCAGTCTCTGGTTGTAAAATGAAATAGTTCCTCTTACAAGCATTAAGTGACAAGTTTTTCCAGGGAAAAAGCCCCCTCTAGCTATTAACTTTCAAATATTTAAACAAAACAGTAGATCATTTGGGCTCCCCCCAAACGTGTGACTCTTCGATTCTTCAAGCATTTCATATCCCTCCTTTCATCTTTTCTTCGTATGTTCATGATCACCTGAGTAACTGCTGGACCTTTCAGATCTGGGCTTTTGTCGCTTTCGATTTTGTCTTTTCCTTCGCTTGTCTCCCTTGCAACCCTGCCGGATTCGATTTCATTTTTACAAAACTGTCAAGCTACGCCTTCACGCCACGGTTGCCCCAACAGTCCCTGCAATCAATTACTATGCATCATTCATTGGAATGGCATTTTAAAACGTTAACTTAAACCACCTGAAATGGCTAAACCATAAGAAATCGGCCAGGTGCATCCCTTGATCTGAAAATTTTAATAAACGGAAGAGTTTTGACCAAGTATCAAGTGGGAAAGTTCTAAATTGGAATTCGGAAGGATATCGACATCGAACGCAAAAAGTATTTCCTAGCCGCAACAGCGGAAAAGGAAAGGTTAAGGATATGCGACCCATGGGCAGGAAAACTCTCAATCAGAAGTCGGAAGGTTTTACACTTCGGAAGCTTAATCACTTTGAGAGCCATAACGGCGGAAAAGGAGAGGTTAAGGACACGTGACCTACGAGCGGGAAAAATCTCAATCAGACATCGGAAGGATTTATACTTCGGAGGCTTAACTACTTTGACAGCCGCAACGGCAGAAAAGAAATGACTACGAGCAAGCGACTAAAAGACTGACGCATTAGCTGGTGGATCATTTTGGACTTCAGGCGCTTAGTGGCTTTGGGAGCCACAACGGCAGAAGCAAAAGGATAAAGACATGTGACTAGCATCGGAGGGTGGAGCGCTTTGGACTTTGGGTAGCTAGCTGGTTTGGGAGTCGCAACGGTGGAAACAAAATGGCTACAACTTCCGATCAAAATAAAATATGCTTCGATCATAGCATAAAAACGTTAACTCTGAAATTCAACAACGGTTAAAACAACAACTCCAAACCCGAGAAACTTTGAAAACAGTCTGAGGGTCAACCCTTGAAAATAATCCAAAAATAAAACATGACAAAAAGGTTCAAGGATCCAACGATTAAAAAACAACGCTAAACAATGAGGAGGGGCCCAAAATTTAAGAAATTTGGGGAGAACGGTTGCAGCTGCAACAATTGGTGGCTACTTGGTGAACCTAGATCTCTGGACAACTACTTCCTTAAGTAACAGACTGTTTAACAATAAAATCAACATGTTGAATTCTTCTAGATGTATGGATTTCCCAAATGGCAGATCCATGGACTTTGAATCATTGAGGGTAGTCCTATTCAGGAAAATGGAAACCAAGGTTTCAAAGTCAAGATAACTCTTTCGAGGTCAGAAGTATGAGTTTCATTTTTTACCTCTGTCTTTGGGTAGCTTCCAGCTTGGACACCACAGGATCATAACATATAGTAAACAAAAATATTCATTTGTTCCTCATTCCCATGCCATTTTACACTTTTTTGTGCTTTTTGGACTTTTGTCCTTTGAGTCTTCCTCATGCCTTTCTTTCTAAATTTTTATTCAGGCTCCTCTATCCATAGTGTCCTTTTGTGTGAGAGATGCATTTAGTTTTCATCTCACAGACAGAGAGGAACTTTTGGCAATTTTATACTCATATGATTTAGTACTTTGTTTTGATATACATTTCTTCCTTAGGAGTTTTGACTCTTCTTAGCCTTTTGGCTTTCAATTCTTGGCATGGTATCATTTATATATAATATATTCTTTACCCTGCTTCCTTTCCATGGGTCGTTTGCTTTCATCCCCCTAGGAAATTTTTTAAGTGTGAGATGGATGGAGCCTCGAAATAGTATTCCAGACCTTTTAATCTTGAGTTACTTTACAGGGATTAAGCAGGATTTCAATGTGTTCACAGCCATTTAGGAAAACTGCTAAACTAGAAGAAAATCTATCAGATAAAACCATAATACACAGTCTTATAATCAAGGATTTTAGTTGGTCCAGAATTCTAATGCTCTCCATGTGACCAAAGCTTGCTTCTTTTATTTAAAATCAAACAGAAAATCTAAAGTAAAACAAAACTAGACTTCATGACTCAAAGACTCAAAAAGACAGCCAAAACAGATTATTTATATACAAGACAAAAGAACTCAAACAAAACCTCAGGAAAAATAAGGCTTGAGAACCAAACCATTTACTGGTAAGTTCTCTTCCCATCTTTGTAGATCTTGCAATTTATAAGGAGAAGGGCCAAGCTTTGCCGCAATCTGAAAAGGGCCTACCCACAACTGGTGGAATTTAGTATGCTTTCCTTTCTCATCATGGGGGTGATCCCACTTGAGAACCAGACCTCCCACTTCAAACTCTTTTGTTCCTGCCTTATGTTTGTCAAACCATCTCTTTATTACCTTCTGTTGTTGCTTAAAGCGCTCTCTGGCTTTAGATCTAGACTCTTTTGCTTTCAGGAGATTATTTATCCTCATTTACAAAACTTCATCATCTGACCCTCTAGATTCTTGAGCTATTACGGAAGAAGGTAGCATGATATTGGGAGGAAGAATGGCTTCTTTACCATAGACAAGGGTATATGGAGACACTCCAATCGAAGACTTGGGGGTGACTCTATCAGCCCAAAGGGCATTTGGTAGCACTGAGTGCCAACTCCTCTGGTTTTCTATTACAGTCTTCTTTAAAATTCTAATCAGATTTTTGTTAGAGGATTCAGCCAGGCCATTTCCTTGTGGATAGTAATTAGCAGAATAATGCAATTTTATCCCTTTTTCATGAGAAAAAGAAGTTAATTTAATTGATGAAAAATACTTAGCATTATCAAAGACTAACGAAACTGGAACTCCAAACCTGGTCATGATATGATCTTGTAGGAAGCTGATGACCGCGTCTTCATTTATTTTGCGTAGTGGGATAGCTTCGACCCAGCGAGTGAAATAATCGGTCGCGGTCAGAATGTACTTGTGCTGCAGAGAGGAATTCGGTTTTATTTCTCCAATAATATCCAACCCCCATTGCTCGAATGGCTCCGTGATCATCACCGGCTTTAGGGGTGCCGCTGCTTTAGGTTGTCTCCCACTACACCTTTGGCAAATATCACACTTCCTGACATGTACATGCGCATATTTGAAGAGCGTAGGCCAATAGTAACTGGCTTTGAGTATTTTGTGGGCTGTAGTATCCCCTGAATAATGTCCCCCAGCAGGCACATCATGCAAATCTGTCATTACTTTTTCTACATCTTCCTTCTCTAAGCATCTCAGAAGAACTCCGTCATAATTTTTTCTGAATAATACTCCTTCAACAATTTGATAGGAAGCTGATTTAAGACGCAGCGCTTTTCTTTGCTTAGAATTCCAATGTTCTAGAAACAGCCCTTCCGGCAGGTAGTGCACGAGGTCTCTGTACCAAGACTCGAGAGCTGTAAACAAAGGACATACCTCCATTACATGTAATTCGGCTTCATCCTCCTAGGCGTGTTCTTCATTGTTTTCCATTTTCAGTCATCAGTTTGCACAACCCTTGCCCTTTAACTATAGAGGCTGGCTTGAATTCAAGGTCGTATTCTTGAAGAGCTATTACCCAGTTGCCCCTTCTTTCTCCTAACTCTTTATGTATAAGAAGGGACCTTACAGCTCGGTAGGGGACGATCACCTTGGTTCAATTTTTCAAAATATAAGGCCTAAATTGCTTTACTGCTTTAAATACTATGTAAGCTTGTTTATCAATGGCTGGGTAATTTAATTCGGCCCCTTGTAGACCAGTGCTCATGAAATATATTGGGAATTCATCCCCTCCATCTTCTTTTTGCATAAGCACCGCTGCTAGCGAATCATCGGATGCAAAGGTATATAGAATAAAGTCTTTATCAAAATCTGGGCTTCTCAGGGAGGGTGCGCATGCAACAGTAGTTTTAATTTTGTTGAAAGCGTTATTCTCAATCTCAGTCCACTTGAATTACGCATTTTGCTTCACCATCTGCTGTAGTGGCTTGACAATCTGAGCGAAATCAGGCACAAATCTTTGCACGAAGTTTATAGTTCCCATAAATGATTGCATCCCTTTTTTATTATGGGGAAAGGGCATTTTTTCAATGGCCTTAATTCTTTATGGGTCTATAGAGATTCCTTTCTTTGAAACTATGTGACCCAACAATTTTCCCTCCGTGACAGCGAACACACACTTTTTGGGATTGAGCGAGATGACATATTTCCGACAGCGTTCAAAAATATGCCTTAAATGAAACACGTGCTCTTCTCTCTTCTTTGAGAATATCGTAATATCATCAAGGTACACTATAGCATTATGGCCAATAAATCCATGGAAAGCTATGTCCATATCCCTCTGAAACGTTGCTCCAGCATTTATAAGCCCAAAGGGCATCCTTCTGTAGGCAAAGGTTCCCCACTTGGTCTTGAACGTTGTCTTCAATCTGTCTTCTTCGGCTACTAATACATGATTGAAGCCAGAGAAACCGTCTAATAATGAAAACAGTTCAGAACCTGAGACCATTTGTAGCAATTGCTCCATGGGTGGAACAAGATAGTTATCTTTGTCTGAAGCATGGTTTAAATTCCTGAAATCCACACAGAGTCTGATTTCTCTGGATTTTTTTCTTACTGGTACCAGATTTGATACCCACTCAGATTGTTTGACCTTAAATATGATTCTAGCATCCAATAATTTCTTCACTTCACTCTGAATCAGTGGTTCCAATTTTGGATGCATTTTTCTTAAAGGTTGCTGATACGTCTTGACGCCGGCTTTGATGGGGACAACATGCTTGATGATGCTGGTGTCGTATGTTTTCAAATCTTCGTATGTCCAGGCGAAAACATCTTTATATTGTTTAAACAGAATGACGAACTTATCTCTTTCTTCTGGTGAACAACATTTTCCAAGATTCACAAATTGAGGATTCGTCTCAGTCCCTAAATTTATAAGCTTGAATTGTAGAGATGAGTTGTGGGTCTTCACGTTGGCTGGTCTTCTAAACTTTTCATTTAAATCGAACATTTTTTCTAACGTTCTGATGCCTTTAGGAATGAAATTATCATACTTCAGCTCGGCCTGATGTTCTTCATCGTCTATAATGGCTCCTTTAAATACCTCGTCGTTTGTTAAACATTCTATAATCTGCTTGTCATCATCGAACACTCGTAGGTTGGTGATCATATCAGGTACCAAGGGCCTAAAAAGAAATTCAACAGAGCATCGATTATTAGTAGGTACCATCCTAGCGGCTGATGTGGCCAACAGGTCAGCTGCTGCATTTTTAAGTCTTGGAATTGAGATAATATTGAATGCATTAAAACATTTAAGTAGGTCCCATACCTCATTTTGGTAAGCCTTTAAGTGAGGGGAAACACAATGTAGGTCCCATAATTTCAGAGTCTCCAAAAACTTTTAGATTACTTACCTTTAATTCAATTGCTTTCCTCAAGCCCTGCACCAGCGCTTCGTACTCAGCTGTATTATTAGTACGCTCAAACTCTAATCTACATGAGAGAAAATGTTTATTCTTCTGGGGGTCGATCAGGACACACCCGGCCCCTGACCCTTCTAATGTCTTAGAGCCATCAAAAAACAAAGTCCAAAAATCACTAACTACTGAATGCGAATCTACTCCTACGGCTACGTTTACTATGTTACAGTCAATCTCATTAGCCTGTGAGAATCAAAGGAGATCAGGCTGAGTGTCTGATGTGTTGCTGGCTTCTTCTACTTGGTAATTTCCTGGTTCCAACTCAATAAAATAGTTTCCCAATATAGAATCCACTGGTTCATTCTTCTCATCTAGTTGAGTAACATTGTATTTCATGTGAGGATCCCTTAAAATCTTAATCTAATTCAGACTTCCTTTATATGGAAGCCACATATGTGACCAATCCGAGGCAAAATATCCATTTAGTTTGGCTGACCAATCTCTGCTTAGGACAAGACCGTAAGCATCTGGTATATCAGATACCACAATATTAATGACTTGGCACACTTTATCATTTGATGCCAGACGGACTAGGACATCTTCCATCTCACCAAATACCTTTACATCCGTCCTATTCAACTGAACAACCCTCCATGTGGATGGCGTAGGCTGCCCATTTATCTTTTTACAGACTGATATTGGCATGACATTAACGGACGCCCCTGAGTATACCAGACAATTATGTACGTTGTGATTGAAAATTTCAAAAGTGAGGAGGAAAGGTGGTTGTTTGATCTTAGACTTACCTCCAATGCTGGTTTCTCCTATTTCTTCTTCTTCCTGAGGTTGATTGATAGTGGGCATATTCTCGTCCAATGCTTCAAGTGCTTTCAATAGTTTTTCTTTTTGTTGCGGCACTTTACACATTTCAAATAGTGAAATGTTTGCCCTCGCCTTCTTAATATCTTCAACGATGTCATAATCCATCTGCTGTTCAATGGGATGAGGTTTATCAGCATTCATCTTTTCTTCATTTGGCTTGGCCAACGTATTATTCTGCTTAGGATATTGGCTGGTAATAGTGAATTCTGGAATTTTATCAGCTAAGGATTTATTTTGAAATTTCTTAACAATGCGCTGAAGCCTCTTGATCTTTGGGAGTATCAGACTGTCTTCTTTAACTGACCCTTGGATTCTTGTTGCTACGTTGGTTTCCATGACATCTTTTCTCTGATTCTTTTCCTCTTCAGCATCAAATAATGAAACAGAATTCCACAGAACCATGGTTTCCTCTTCTGGTTCCTTCGTTGAAGTGGTACTCTCTTTTCTTTCTTCATCTCCATCTTCTGTTAATCTAGAATCCAATAGCTGATTCATGACCAACGTCACTAAGTTTATCCATTGGGGACAATTATTTTCAGAGTGTGGTTGTTGGTGGAAAGTGCAAAATTGTCCATGCCTACCTCTGTTAAATTCATAGATGCAGCATTGTGAGGAGGAGGTTGAGACTGATTGTTATCCTCTCTTTTCTTATAATAGGGCTTATAGAACTTTTGTGTTTCCTTCTCTTTCTCCAAATCTATGATTTTGTTGGAAAGCTTCTGCATCATTTTTTCCATATTTTCAAAATCTGGCGATTTCTCTTCCTTAGGATTAGTAAACAATAAGGCTTTCCTTCCCGCACCTTTCTCTCTTGACTGTTCAGGATAATATTCGATACTTTCTCTTTCAGCCTCCACTACTTCTGTCTCTGCATACATTTTTGCCAAAGTAGGCTTGGCCCTTATTTTGGAAAACATGGCCAACTCAGGGCCTAAATTTGAAGTATAATATTCAATCAGGACCTTGTCTGAAGGTTTATCTGTTTCAGAAAAATTCTTGAGATAGGCTACAAATATTTGTGTGAAACTGTGCACCTTTTCCTTTCTCTCTTTCTTTAAGGCACATAGCCCTTTCATGAGGGTTGCATGAGTCTTCTGAGTCACATATTTACTCCTAAAGATCCTTTCAAAGGTGTCCCAATCAGGGATATAGTTTGCAGGCAACCCAAAGTACCATGATGCTGCAGCTCCCTTAAGGGTATGCGGGAACATTCTGCAAACTACGTCTTCATACTCCCCGGCCCTTAATCCTTCTATTGCCAAGTAAAAACTTTGTAGGTGTTCATCTACTAATATCCTCTCACTTGGGTCAAACTTGGGCAACATCTTGTCAAAGGCTTGAGGTAGATCATGTAACGGAGGCGTTAGATTTAAAGGTGATCTGTCTCTCTAGGAAGGTGGTGGATTTGGTGGGTTGGGTGGTGGATTAGCATTTATTCCTGCCATGAGTATGGGTGGAGAGTGAGGAGGTGAGCCAATAGGAGTGTGAGAAGGAGAACTGTGAGAGGTATCTGGGCCTTCTTGATTCAAAGGTAGTGCAACTTCCTGTAAGGCTGTTTCTACAAGTTCCTCCTAGTCTCCAAACCAGCACTGAGTCTTCTACTATAGGATGATCTTTCCTTTTATACTCTCTTCTGGGCAATTCAGGGATGATTGGCAATCCTCCAATCTTTTTTACATATGCCTTGGTGTGTCTTCTTAGGTCATTAACAACTTCGTTGCCAACAGAATATAGATGTTCTCTATTCCTTTCTTCCGGAATTGGATTATGAATCCCACTGCTTTCAGAACTGTTACCGATGGAATAATCTCGGGAAAACGGGTTTCCTTGGCCAGCCATGCACTAGCGGCCCTCCTTCTAGTGCCAAAACTGTTGAGGCCTGGAAATTCATACACAACAATATTAAAGGATTCTCCCTAGTCAACATTCCCAATTAGCCTGTGACTGTTTGGTATAGGGAATCCGTCTGGTTTGCGGTCCGGACACCGTAATTCAAGTAACAAAACAAAGGTTTTACCGGTTGCGGCACGGTCCACCATGTATTTGTATTTTTTGACTTAAGTATGATATGCAAGTGCCTAATTAACCATGCAGGGTGATAAATATGCAAAGAGTAATCACAATGTGATGCACAGGTTCTTACCTCTCGTCTTAGAACTCACAAGCATCCAAATCATGCAAGAAAATAAATACTAACTAAACTATCTCTAGAGAGCTGGGTATTCATTCATGAGTAATGCACCCCTATTCATGTGTCATGGCAAATCACAGATAGCTACTCTTATAACCGAACATATAAACATGAATAAAAGTATATATGATAAGATAGCTCATCAACAGTTAAAATTTTCATTACTCATAGTGGAAAAGACATCATAATGGTACTGAAGAACATTCAAACAAGAACATAGGTTCAATAAATTAGAACACTCTTACAGCTAATGAGGCACAGCTAAAAACGAAATAGTTCACATTCAACATTGCTCATTTAATCACATTGACATATTCCACATAGTACTTCCTCCAACAGGCAAAATTTGCAGTCTCTGGTTGTAAAACGAAATAGTTCCTCTTACAAGCATTAAGTTACAAGTTTTTCCAGGGAAAAAGCCCCCTCTAGCTAGTAACTTTAAAATATTTAAACAAAATAGTAGATCGTTTGGGCTCCCCCCAAACGTGTGAATCTTCGGTTGTTCGAGCATTTCATATCCCTCCTTTCATCTTTTCTTCGTATGCTCATGATCAGCTGAGTAACTACTAGACCTTTCAGATCTGGGCTGTTGTTGCTTTTGATTTTGTCTTTTCCTTCGCTTGTCTCCCTCGCGACCCTGCCGGATTCGATTTGATTTTTAAAAAAATGTCAAGCTACGCCTTCACGCCACGGTCGCCCCAACAGTCCCTGCAATCAATTACTGTGCATCATTAATTGGAATGGCATTTTAAAACATTAACTTAAACCACCTGAAATGGCTAAACCATAAGAAAACAGCTAGGTGCATCCCTTGATCTGAAAATTTTAATAAACGGAAGAGTTTTGACTAAGCCTCGAGCAGGAAAGTTCTAAATCGGAAGTCGGAAGGATATCGACATCGGACGCAAAAAGGCTTTCCTAGCCACAACGTCAGAAAAGGAAAGGTTAAGGATACGCGACCCACGGGTGGGAAAACTCTCAATCGGAAGTAGGAAGGTTTTACACTTCGGAAGCTTAATAACTTTGAGAGCCGCAATGGCGGAAAAGGAGAGGTTAAGGACACGCGACCCGCGGGTGGGAAAACTCTCAATCGGACGTCGGAAGGATTTATGCTTCGGAGGCTTAACTACTTTGAGAGCCGCAACGGCAGAAAAGAAATGACTATGGGCAAGCGACTAAAAGACTGACGCATCAGCTGGCAGAGAATTTTGGACTTCGGGCGCTTAGTGGCTTTGGGAGCCACAATGGCGGAAGCAAAAGGTTAAAGACATGCGACTAGCATCGGAGGGCGAAGCGCTTTGGACTTCGAGTAGCTATCTGGTTTGGGAGCCGCAACGACAGAAACAAAACGGCTACAGCTTCCGATTAAAATAAAATATGCTCCGAGCACAGCATAAAAACGTTAACTCTGAAATTCAACAACGGTTAAAACAACAACTCCAAACCCGAGCAACTTTGAAAATAGGCCGAGGGTCAACCCTTGAAAATCATCCAAAAATAAAATAGGACAAAAAGGTTCAAGGATCCAACGATTAAAAAACAACGCTAAACAATGAGGAGGGGCCCAAAATTTAAGAAATTTGGGGAGAACGGTTGCAACTGCAACACATCGATGATGGATGACAGTGATGATGGTATGTCATTTGTTTGTGAATGATAGTATCCTCTCTTCAAGGATAGTGGGTATAACACTTTATTCATGAGAGTGGTCCTTACTAACTAAGGATGGAACTGCAAATTATACTCTTATGTGGAGAGTATAGCTACATTCATATGTAGATTCCATATAGTTAACACTTGCTTGGTAGTGGTCCTAACCTGTGTGGTGTGGATTCTTTATGATGAGTCCTCACGGACGCCAGGACTGACATTATGTGTGCAGTCGAGGTCTGCTCTGTAGATGATGCTCTTATGTGGAGAGTATATATACATTAATATGTAGATTCCATAGAGTTAACAATCGCTTGGGATTGGTCCTAACCCATGTGGTATGGATTCTCTATGATGAGTCCTCATGGATACCAGGACTAACATTATGTATGCAGTCGAGGTCTACTCTGTAGATGATACTCTTATGTGGAGAGTATAGATACATTCATAAGTAGATTCCATAGAGTTAACACTCGCTTGGGAGTGGTCCTAACCTATGTGGTATAGATTCTCTATGATGAGTCCTAACGGACGCCAGGATTGAAATTTTTTATGTAGTCGAGATCTTCTCTACAGATGATACTCTTATGTGGAGAGTATAACTACATTCATATGTAGATTCCATAGAGTAACACTTGCTTGGGAGTGGTCCTAACTTGTGTGGTATGGATTCTCTATGATGATTCCTCATGGACGACATAGTATAACACTCACTTGTGAGTGTTCCTAACCTATGTGGTATGGATGGGCTATAGAACGACACTAGGTGCGGTCAATATCTACATTTAGTTGTAGATGATTCAGCTGATCAATTTCATGGATCATGTTGATGGAGGATTGCATCGTCCTTGGACTTATTTCCTAAAGCGATCAGGATTGATCATCCCGCAAATAGATCATGTGTACTACAGGTAGCGTGGCAGCAAAGGATCAAGAAGATCGAAGTAAAATAACAAAGGGTCAAGTAGATCGAAGTGTGGCTGCAAAGAATCAAGAAGGATCGAAGTGTTGCTGCAAAGGATCGAAAGGATCAAAGTGCTATTGTGAAAGGATCAAAACCTCGAAGTGCTGCTACAAAGGATTGAGAAGATCAAAGTGCTACTGCAAAGGATAAAAAAGATCGAAGTTCCACTGCAAAGGATCAAGAATATCGAAGTGTTGCTGTAAAGGATTGAAAGATCGAAGTGATTCTGCAAAGGATCAGAAGATTGAAGTTCTACTGCAAAGGATTAGAATATTGAAGTGCTTCTACGAAGGATCAAAAGATCGATGCATTGCTGCAAAGAAAGCATCAAGTGATCATATGATGCAGAAGATGAAGAGTAACTGTTCCAAGTTACTAATTGTGAAAAACTTCCTGCGACGTATAGATGTATCTCCTGAATGTATTGTTGTAATTGTCTCTCTGGTCTCCTATATTCTAGGATGATGTTGTCAGTAGAATAAAATTCTCATTAAGGGGGAGTGTTGAAATATTGTAACTTCAAAGGATATTCTAAATGTATTTTATTGATGTAACCCAAAGGAGATGTTATTATTCCCCTGACAGGGTGTTACTATTGTAATTGGTCATCATATATCCACGAGGTCAAGCCAACTCTTGTGTCGGGTCTTTAGTAACCTAATAAATAATATAATATACTATTTTTTAGTATTCCTAGGTGAAGTCGGCCCAAACAGTTTATTGGGGCTGACTTGTCTAGTGCAAAAATCAATTGACAAATATGTATAAATAGAGGAGCCGTGGTTCTTATTTGAAGACAGACTCACTCACTTGTGTAGCGCATAGGAGAGAGAGAGACAGACCAAAAGGAGGAGAACAACTGGTTTTGGGTTGTCTTTTATACATCTTATACATAGGAAGTTTTTGCTGGGTTTTTTCCCCATGAGGGTTTCCCAGGATAAATCTTTGTGTTCTTTTTTGTGGTTGTGCTTGTCTATATTTCAGTGATATTTTTGCTTATGGTTATGCTGTTATGATGCAAAATGTTATAAGATCTGATATAACCATAAAAACATATCAATCTTATCAAGGTAACAAGGAATTAATGTACGAATTAAGGAAAGAACTAAGAGTTTCTAACGAAGAGCACAAGGAACTTCTAGGGAAAGTTAATGCAAATAGTGCACTTAGAAAAATAAGGTGTGAATTTTTGTTGTTCATAAGTGAGCTTCTAGTTCATTAGATAGACTAAATTGAAAATCTTGTTTGTTGAACAATAGAGCCATTAGGTATTTATGTTAATTCGAGATCTTATTCTATCTTGGAGCATTTTTTCCTTTCTTTGGTGATTTCTAACGCATTCTTGTGAGTGTCAGAAGAGAATGGAGATAGTCAGAATTTATCTAGATGGGATTTACATCCAATGTTGTATCTACTCTTGGTCCTACACATAGACCCACTTTTTTGGTATCCCAAAAGAAGAAAAATTCTACACATGTAACGTCAAGCATACATTTACAACCTCCACGAAATCATCATCATTCACTAGTTCCCTTGTCATCAATACCATTTGAAACAAAATCAATATAGGAAGATCCTCTGGGAATTCGAGGCAGGAAATCCAGAGTAATGAGAAAATTGTGTTTCGTACTTTTTAATATTTCCTTTATCTCTTAAAGCTATAATTTGGGATTATTTCTGAATATTTCTACTTCAGTACTCCATTTGATTGAAGGAAGATTTGTTTTTTTAATTTTGTAGTATAATATTATTAATAAGAACTGCATTTATTGCTAAGATCACTCAGAGATGACTGTGCATACAATAGTAAACTGTCGACCTGTTCCAGTCTCTAGTATAGAAAAGAAGGTAAATAAAAGGCCACCAGGGTGGCCACCTGGTAAAATTGATTCTGTAGTATACTATAGTAGCCAATGTTTATCCTTTGATTGGTCGAAAATTATTAACAAGATGGCCCTAGGACAATAATTTCTATGAGGCTATTATCACAGATTATAATAATGAAAAGGTACTAGCCCTATTTGACCATCTATGTGTAGAGTTGTTTTGAAAGGTCCCATGTTTTTCACAAACATGAACTGTGTTCCACTTTGTTCATTGTTTCATCAACTTGGATTGTGTTTTATTTTTTATTTGTAGCTGATTTTTCAATGTTGCATTTCTCCCAATGTTTATAAGATAGATGCATTTCAAACACATGGAAACATTTCAAGCAAGTTTTTGGATTTGAAAATGTGCCATGTTATAGCCCAAACATAGTGTGTTTTTCAGGGAGTCTTTTGGTCCTGGAAGCCATGAATATGGAATATCTATTCCATCCCCAACTAATTGAAATAGTCTGTTTGCAGGGGTGAGACTACCCATGAGGGGAAACACATGTTTTTAGGGGATTTAAACTTTGGTTAGTAGAGTAGCACCACCCCTGCTTAACCATTGAACCAAGAACTTGTTGACAAATGCACTAAATAATGAGGATGGAATTCTTCCATATATCAACAGTTTAATAAATAAGGCCTCTCTGTTCATCTATGTGCATAATTTTTTCTGAAACTACAATATGAGGCCTCTCCATTCATCATCATCTTGAATTGTATTATGTTTTGTTTTTGTCACTATTTTAACAGTCTTATGTGTTCCCTTTACTTTCATTACAATATGATTTTCTCGATTTATATGTGCTACGATATATTCAACATTATGTCCATATAATCAAGACACACAATTACTTTTAGTTTTGGTAGCATTGTACACACTGTTAAATATTAGGAAAAAATAAAAAGATACCTACAAAATCCTGAGGGTAGAAATTTTATTTATTGCCCAAGTGTCTCTTTTTATTGCTCATATTTTGTTATAACAGTGCTGGCACAACCCTCTTTATCCTCATCCACTGTTCCCTTTATATTATCACACATTGCTTTCAATTTTCAGTGACTTATGAGGTAATTATCCCTATACCTTTGATTAAACTATGTCAACTCCATTGAGAATTCATGTTTCACAATTCTTCATTTCCTTTTCTACCATAGTCATTTTTTCTTGATATTGTAGCTAAGTAGAAGCCACGGGACCTACAGGATCCTTTGTATCAATAGCCAATGAAGCCACCCTAGTTGTAACTATATATCCCTTTGTATCCCTAGTTGTATACAAAGCTTGCTATTGGAAGAGGATATGAGATAGTTGACAAAAGAGATACAAAATCCCAAGAAAAAGGCGCCTCTATCTAATGAGGGTCAAATAACCATTGGAAAGGGCCTTAATTATCCTCCAAAGGCCTCTTCAAGGAAGCACTCCACAAAAATTCTTCCACATGGAAACCATCCAACCAAGATGTCCACTCAAAAACAAGCTCTAAACTTCCAAAGGTAATAAATTAATAAAGAATCCTCCAAATGTGCAGAACTCAAGAAAAATAGTCCATAGTTTGTTCTGAGGTGGGAAAATGATATGTTTTAGGGCTTGACTAGCCCTAAACTCCTCGATTATAATGGAAAACAACCCTCCACAGGTGGAAGTTCAGTAGGATAATCCATGTGGATTTTTAGAAGCAGATACATGATGTATCTAAGGATTGACCAGTCCTACAAATCTTGAACAAACCAATCTATACTTCTACATATTGACCTCAAAGAATAAGCAACAATGAGGTGAACAAGCCTTTGACTAAATTTGTTTCCTCTCCAAATGTAACAGTGACAACTTGTTCTTTAAAGGAAATTAAAACCTCTTCCAAGTTATGATATGATAGTTCTCCCTCAACATGTTGAGTTTTAGGGAAGTTTCAAGATTGTTATGTTCGATGCTAACATTTTGCTTCAGATCTAAACCAGAATAAGCCTACTGGACCACTTGTATTGAAAAACCATTCTCTAGAACTACAACTTTCCATAGGTGTGTGCATTCATCCTTAGAAAATAAGCCACATAACATATCAGAATAGCACCTCAAACATCATATAAAGTTTCCAATGGTTGGTGGCTTCTCTATAGATGACACAGAGGTGATAAAAAAATTCAAAAGGTCGGGTGCTTTCATTTTCATGGGCTTGATGTTGACTTTTAACATGTGCATGTAATTATTTAATAATTTGCAGATTATAATATAGATAACAATAGGATAAGTGCAGTAGTCAATCAAGCATCACATAATTGAACACAAGATGTTTTCATGGGGAAACCTTTAAAGGAAAAAAACCCCAAAGCATTGGTAATTCATCCCTTAAATGAGATGACTGAGTTTGTAGATGAAAGAAGAAAGACTTAAAATAATTTTGAGATGAATGTTTAACAAAATTTCCAAACCCTAGCAGGTTAATTGTTTCCTACAAATGTTGTTTCCATTGACCACTAAACCTACTACCCAAATTTCTGTTTGACTGTTGCCCGAGTAGGTGAAGGTCGATAGTGTACATTCCAGGTGTCAACCAACATGGATTTATTAACAGCTCTAGACTGTGGGATAGTTCATTTGACACTCGTATGGGGGTGCAATAATGGTAACAGTTACTATATAGGGTGTTATACAACCCCAGTAAGTCCATAGGGTGTTGTCCATTGAATTCTCCTATGAACAAAAATTTTTGATTGGCCGCCTTTTAATAATTTTGCATCAGTTGGTAGGGAATTTTTCTTTCACTTCGTAGTTGTGGGACAATATTTATTCCTTTACAACAATAAAATATTTATGCTAACTAGAAACGAGGCATGTGTAAACATGGTAGTGTTACCGGTAAAGGTGGAAGCATGGTAATAAACATTGATAGCTTAGAGCAATGTAAATTTTAAACCCAATGCACATTTCCTATGACTATCAGACTTGATATTGTGGAGTGACAGCTTCAACATACAACACTTATTGAAAAATTTTAGTAGTAGTGTCATTGTAATCTCATAAGTGGTGTTTGGTCAATCACACTAGAATGTTCCTTAATATATGTAGAGTCCTTTGATTGCCTAAACTTTGACTCAATATTGTTGTTCTTATCGAGACCACTTTCATTATGGTGGGTTCCCGATATTCAATGATTCACTAATAAATTACAATTGGTTTTAGATTTTCTAAACCATTATGTTTTCCCATGGTTTTTTATTGCCAGTGTTGTGTTAAATCATTTTTTATTTCTAAATTATTATTATACTAGTTGGTCAGTTTCTTGAATTCAAGTTAATTTGTTGCAGGTCAATATGAGTTGGATAGTTTATGAAAAGAATTCAACAGGATCAACAAAGAGGTTTCCATATTTAAAATTCCGAGTAAATTTTTGTTGCCTTCTTTTTTTTAAATGAGGAAATTCAAAGTATCTTTGATGATTGGAAACACTCCTCGGAAAATAGTATTGGTTGGTTCCCAAATTCCCACATTTGGAACTTGATAATGTCCAAAATTTAGTTGGTAATATTGGTTGCACGGAAACATGTTTTTGATGGTTCATTACTTTAAAAATGGATTGACTTTTATTATTTTTGTTTACTTTTAAGGGAATGTCTTAAGGGAAGTTCAAACTAATAAAAAAATGGTGATGGTTGTCCCTAAAAGGTGTGGACACCTTACTTATAACTATATGTATCCAATATGGCAATAGTAGATCATTAATCCAACTAGTCTTCCTATGGAGACATTGCCAAAACTTACCTCCTTGATGCTATGTAGTCTTTTAATTGGAGACCTTAAAAGGAAAATTAAATAGGTGTCCATAAATTTGTATATTGAATTTTCATTTGGTCACCTAAGGGATTTATGGATATATTTTGAAGCACTACCTATCCTAACGTTTTGAAAGATAATGGATAAATAGCTTAAAATGTTTTACACCATCAAATCCAATTTCTTATTCGGCTTCCTAGCTTGCCATAATTTCTACATGTAAACACTTCTAAAGCATTATGAGGCAGTCTTGTTTTGAAGTATTACCAATTAGTATAAGAGACATTGAATTCTGTTGAAGTTCAGTGATCACAACTGTGAATAGTTTTTATGTTTCTTAGTGTGATAGTCGTTAATGTAGAAAAGGTCGGATGTTTTCACTTTTTTCTTTTTCCAAGTAAAAAGTGGAACTATGTATTGAAGTAAAAAAAATTACATCCAAAATGTGCATGAAGTGTGAAAACTAAAGAGTCTGGTATATATAGTTCATCAAAGAAATAGATATTTCCTATAATATCCTCATATGTGATATATATGTCTTGAATAATCTCAGAAAAGGCTCAAAAGGATACATAGAAAAGGTAGTGTATACTGAAGCACAAAAAGTTTTAATTGCAGAGATAGACATGCCAAAAAAGGTATTGAAAGTACCTTTGAAGATCATCATATTTTCTTGAAACATATGTCTTAAAAAACAACTTGAAAAAGGATGTGGATCTTGAAGCATAAAAGGCTGTAAAATCAAAGATAGATATGTCAAAAAAGGTCACATCATGCAACAAACAAATATCTTCAAAGAGAAACATAATTTCAGCAGAATCCATCCACTGAGGAAATATGAGAACTGGAGTCATGATATAGCAATATACAGAATGAGAGGGGGAGGTAGACCAACCAAATCCATACCCTCCCTTGGTTGGCCACTGAAATGACACTTTGACAGTTCCTCAACAACATAATTATGTTCCATATAAATGGGCTGAAAATTAATATGATGGAATTGGGAATCTGCTTGTTTGATCTGATCAATAAGTGGGCTTAATGCAAAATGGTTCATCCTAAAATTTCCCTTCTCCCATTCTATAACCATTTTCAAGTCTCCAAAACCTTGTAACCTATCTAAATTATTTACATTGGTCAATTTTAGCATAGTTTTGAGGCCATAAAATTCTACCCAATTAAGGCTTCATCTCCCCAAACCATCTTGAATTTGAATCTAATCCTATAATCAATAAATAGAAACCTCCCTAGGAATCACAAGGCCCAATATTTCTCTGATTTGAACCATCTAAATATCCATAAACAAAATATTTATAAACCACCAGTTCTCCTACATGTCTTAGAACTTTATGTTTTGGAGTTTGTTTGATTTCCTCAAAGATAAATCTGATCTTGTGGAAATTTCCAAGGGACAAAAATATAAGCCTTAGGAAAGGTATTTATTCTTATGAGCCACACTCTCCAAGAGACCACTAGGGACAGATCCCCCATGGTTTTCAACAAAAAGTTCTTCCATCCAATTTTGGTCACTGATTAAAAATGATTGGCCCTCCCAAGAACATAACCCTCCTGAAATGGTAAGTACCTCTATCCATACTTCCTTAGAGAATTAACAATTCATAATAATATGTTGGATGATCTCATGGGGGGTTCACTAGGAAGGAAATATCATATCATGTCCATTCATATTGGGGGTTTGAATACTGCTAAAATCCATAAAAATATATTGCCTCATATTAAGGGGTCAAGGGAGTATTTTTAATTTGACATAGTAATATAAATATTGGGGGTTATTTTATTTGGGTGGGTTGAGGAATAACCTCCAAATTGTGGGATGGATTCTTACCTCCAAATCATGTGTTGGATTCATATTAGTCTTGGTTTTTGGTACGAAATAACCTCCAAATCATGGGCTATATTCATACCTCCAAATCATGGGATGGATTCATATCAGTCCTAGCTTATACTAAGGAATAAACTCCAAATCATGGGATGGATTCATATCAATCCTAACTTCTGCTAAGGAATAACCTCCAAATCATGGGCAGGATTTATACCTCCAAATCACTGAACTTATAAAGGTTTTTTTTTTAGAATATTTTTTAGGTTGGATTTAGGTGGGTATAAAGATTCAATCAAACCTTTCACTAATACAACCAAGAAAATTGAGATCAATATTTCTTACTCCAATATTTCTTACCAAGAGAAGTTACACCAATATTTATTAAATAATTATTTATTTCAACTTTTTGTATTCTTCTTTAACATTTTCACATTTCCAGTTAGGAATAGTTGTTAGATTGAGTTATATTTGTCACATTCATAATTGTAATTTCAATTCTTATATGCAAGGAATCCATCTTAATATTGTATTACAACTGACATGAATATAGGTGAAAATCTAAATCCTTATTTGCATACCTTATGTGTTATCACTACCATGAAATGGTATCATTTAAGTTTCACCATTTGTGTATATTTATAACTATTGCATGCTTGAAACTTAATGGAGATTTTCCCCTCTCCTATAAAGTTAAAAAAAATTAGATATAACACAAGAAAAGGTAACTAAATATTGTTAATTATCTTGATTGCAATAATAAGAAGTGGAGGAAATTCATTGCATTTGTGAATGACCTAATCCACGTTATGCAAATGATCATGTGGTATTATTGGAAAGTAAGAGGTTTGTTTTCTGCAAACGATCATATGGCAAATAATCATATGGTGTTTTTTGTATTCTTCTTTAACATTTTCACATTTCCAGTTAGGAATAGTTGTTAGATTGAGTTATATTTGTCACATTCATATTTGTGATTTCAATTCTTATATGCAAGGAATCCATATTAATATTCTATTAGAACTAACATGAATAAAGGTGAAAATCTAAATCCTTATTTGCATACCCTATGTGTTATCACTACCATGAAATGGTATCATTTAAGTTTCACCATTTGTGTATCTTTAGAACTATGGCATGCTTGAAACTTAATGGAGATTTTTCCCTCTCCTGTAAAGTTTAAAAAAAATAGATATAACGCAATAAAAGGTAACTAAATGCTTTTAATTCCCTTGATTACAAGAATACGAAGTGGAGGCAATTCATTGCATTTGTGAATGACCTAATCCAGGTTATTCAAATGATCATATGGTATTATTGGAAAGTAATAGGTTTGTTTTCTGCAAATGATCATATGGAAAATGATCATATGGTATTTTTGTATTCTTATTTAACATTTTCACATTTCCAGTTAGGAATAGTTTTTATATTGAGTTATATTTGTCACATTCATAATTGTAATTTCAATTCTTATATGCAAGGAATCCATCTTAATATTGTATTAGAACTAAGATGACTATAGGTGAAAATCTAAATCCTTATTTACATACCCTATGTGTTATCACTGCCATGAAATGGTATCATTTAAATTTTGCCATTTGTGTATCTTTATAACTATTGCATGCTTGAAACTTAATGGATATTTTTCCCTCTCTTGTAAAGTAAAAAAAAATTAGATATAACGCAAGAAAAAGTAACTAAATGTTGTTAATTCCCTTGATTGCAAGAATAAGAAGTGGAGGCAATTCATTGCATTTGTGAATGACCTAATGTAGGTTATGCAAATGATCATATGGTATTATTGGAAAGTAAGAGGTTTGTTTTGAGTTCAAACATCAATGATGTTTGTGATAGGAAGGTAGGGAATTCCATCCATGACAGGGTTTCAATTTTGTATTTTTATGGAATTTAATTTATTAATCGTTTAGAAAACATGATCTCTCTATGGATATACTTGTATTTACATGATATAAATTGATAGATTGGTAGGTTGTGGTGTGAAACATCTGCAATTCTCCTATTTTCTAAGAATCACACAAGTTATTAGATTAATAATATTTTACATTATTTGTTACATTGATCTCTTTATTGGGTTTTATTTTACTCTCGATTACTATTTTGTTGGGTCTTCCACTATCCAACGCTAAAAAATGATCATTCGCCCCTACAATCTTGGTGCGATCATTATTAGAAATATAATATTATTTTATTTAGCATCCTATTTGATTATACTAAGATGCATTAGGGATCCTGCTTGTTACAATTTGATAAAATGATATAAAGGGGTATTAAAAATGGGTTGATAAAAAATGGATACCTACAATATATTGTGAAACTAGGGGTTTTCTTAATTGGAAAGATATATTGGGAGGGGGTTTCAACAATAAAATTTTAGGAGGCATTTTCCAATAGTTAGTGAAATTAGAGATATTCTTTAATATCCTACGAACGATTGTGTTATGCAACAAGTTCATTGAGTGAACCCCCCATGGATTCTCTCCTCATTAGTGCTACAGAGACTACATACCTGACCCTTGCGAGTCTCTTTTCTACAGAGTATCGCAAGTGAGGACCTTGTTTCCCAGGTCTAACACAAATGATAGTTTTGTTTTCTAGGGATCTTTATGTTACCAAGTGGGTTTCCACCTCGATTATCCTCCTGAGGATGAATTAGGAACATTGCTTGATAACCCAATATTGTAATATATACACCAGAGGGGTTGTGAATCCATACTATTTCATCTTCATCAATTCTCAAGATGGTGGAACAAAGTGATTCTTTGTCGACCAAGGAGTCCCATTGCTCAATTTCTTAACAATCAATATCCATATCTCTTGTCCTCTTACAATCATGCGTTATTTTTTCTAAGTTAATTTACTTAGGATATTTATCTGAAAAAATAAAAAGCACAACAATACATCAAATATACATAAGATACACAAGACATAGATATTTTAATCAGGGAAACCAGAAAGGAGAAAACCCCATAAACTTTCTCAGAAGAGTTCCGTCACAAAGATAAGATGACAAGATAAAATAATCCAAGAACAACATCTCTATAGTAGCTCTATGTCCCTCCTCTACCTCTTTCTCCTAAAGCATGCATGAGAGAGCAAGTGAAGTGTGTGACAAATAAGGAGGGTGCATCTCTATTTATATTCTTTTGTTGATTTAGTTAACTCAACCACTAGGTCTCCCAGGTTACTTGTGGGTCCGACCTACCTAAGAATACACATAAATACATTTTACTTTATTTAAACTGGGGACTATTTCCCCGACTTAAAATGGAGGGTTTACCTCAGTGACCATACGTAATGATGACACCTGTAAATGGGTAACACACATCCCCAATAGGGATACAACAATATACAATGATAATATACATGATACTATCTCACGTAGTTACAAATAAAACAACACTCCCTCTTAAATAGGAAGGTATTTTCTCGCCATAGTCATCAACCCATCTGGTCATTGTCACTGAGTCATCATTGTCGCTACTGCCATTGTTTTCATATTGTCCAATCTGTCACATCTATCCATCATAGGAATTTTCTACAATGCCAACCCTTTTTCATGTTGGATGTAGGCCTAGACCTCATCTAGGTCTTCATCATATCCACAAGCAAGCCATCGCATAGGTATATACCAAGACCATTCTTTATATTACCACTGTAATAACCTATGTATCCTATTGTCTTCTCATCATATCATTGTATAGGTACAGTCCATGACCTTCTTTACATTTCCACTGCAATAACATATGTTTCCTACCATCATCTCATCATCATTGCGTAGGTACAATCTAGGACCTTCTTTACATTGCCACTGCAATAACCTGTGTTTCCTACCATCATCTCATCATCATCGCATAGGTACAGTCTAGGACCTTCTTTACATTGCCACTACAATAACCTGTGTTTCCTACTATCATCTCATCAGATCTAGATCATCTCTTTTGTCCTGCACAAAACAAAACAAAGAACACAGATCACAACTCAGATGCATACCACCTTCATTCTATCAACATAGGAACATGACAGGATGTCACCAAGACAATCCTGCATCTACCACCATGTGAGAACCTTCAAGGAGCACAAATCAGTGCATTACGTATCTGCACGATCAACCTGCATTCTATCAATAGAACTTCCTAGGTGCATCTCCTCATGCTTTAAGACCTTATCATCTCAACATGGGAACACATACATCTCATATATATGTAAGGACAAATTATGTCCTAACAACCTACTACACCAGGACCTTTTACGTTCTTCTGGTCAACCTCAAGGGATCACATCTGAAAAACCTGCTTACAAGATCTTTTTTCATTTAGATAACCTTCAGGACATATTTTTTTTGAGTAGCATGCAAACCATGCCAAGGACTAGTATTTATAGTTAGACAACCCACGGGGCATATTACATCTAAATAACCTATGTACTATGCCATGGTTTAGTATTTACATTTGAATAACCCACCACAGGAATGATTACATCCAAGTAACCTGCTACACCAGGATTTTTCCTACTCGAACAACCTGTCTCACTTTCCATGTGAGATATCATGCATCAGATATTTCTAGCATAGAGCACATCAGGACTGATTACATCCAAGCATAACCTATGAGCTTTGCTGGGACTTATCCAAGGATAACCTATAGGACTGATTAAATCTGAGTAATGTACGAGCTTTGCTAGGATGTTATGCTCAGACAACCTATCTTCTCTAGCTATGATAGAAGTCTCATTCTGGATCATGCCATGTCTTTCCATGAAGTACTCAAGCTTCACTTTGGATATGTCTAGCATAGAATCACATCACAACTGATTACATCCAAGGATAATCTGCAAGCTTCGCAAGGACTAATTACTTTCGAGGACAACCTACAGGAGTAATTACGTCTGAGCAACCTATGAGCTTCTCTAGGATTTTACGCTCATACAACCTGTCTCACTAGCTATGCTAGAACTCATCACTCCCTCTTTTGACAGGTTTCGATCTCGATCACATACTGGAGCTTCACTGCTCCTCTCTGCATCATACAAAAAATGCAAGTCAGATCAATCAAATCAAATAGTAGCTTTCAAAAGAAACATACTACCTCACAAATACCTGAGCAAGTGAAAACATATTTTTCCTCGACTGTACTCAGCACTATGCAGGATTGCATCCTTCCAAACCAGTAGACCATACTGAATCTTAAACAAAAGAAGCAGCCCAAAGTGTTCTTCTTCTTAGTGGCGCTACCTTCCCAATCTAAATCAACATAACCATATAGGTTATTCTTATGATTCATATCATACTTGAGCCCATACTCAATTGTACCCTTTAGGTACATTACTACATGCTTTGTAACAACCAGGTGAACATGTCTCAGAGTCGTTAGGAACTGGATTAGGGTGTTCACAACAAATAATATGTCAAGTATCGTATTCGTTAGGCACATCAATGAGCCAAACATCTCACGGTACATCATGGCATCAACCGACTCTGATGAAGCATCACACAAAAACTCAATTTTGATGCCATAGGTGTGGCTATCGCCTTGCGGTCCAGTATTATGAATTTATTCAGAATCTCTGTTGAATACTTTCCTTGACCAAGGAAAATTTCATCTGCATTCTACCACACCTACATGCCTAAGAAGTAGTGCATCATCCCTAGGTCTTTCATCTTGAACTCGATGGAAATTCTCATCCTTGCATCTTCAATGAGTTTGTCCTCTCTTGTCAGCAACATTACATCGACATATAGTAGGAGCATCACTAGTATTTAATGCTCAAGCTTGAAGCAAAGGCTGGAATCCACTTTACTCTCAGTAAATCCTAGGGCCATCAGTAATTTTTTCATCCTGATGTACCATGTCGAACTTAGGGATCTTCTGCAGTCACTCCCTCTAAAGCAGGGCATCATTCTCCCTCTTCCTTTCGTACTCTATGTATTCTGTACTAGAGTGGCAAGTAGCTTCCTTTTCTAATAATATTCTATGTATCCATCTAGGGTCATTGGATACCAAGATCCTCTATCTTGAACTTTGTTGAAAAGTTCCTCTCACAGCCATCTGTGAGCTTATCACCCTCTATAGGATTTCATATTCAAACTTGTAGCAAAGGTTAAGATCTTCATCACTCTAGGTGATCTTCAATCTCTTCATGTAACTATATGTACTCATACAAATATTTATTTAATTTGCACACATGATTCTGCTTGTCATGTGTCTTGACTCCCAATGATTTCTCTACGTACACTTCCTTCTCAATTACACCATTCAAGAATGTTGTCTTGATATCCAATTGGTGTATCTCCCATCTCATACCTGCACGTATGGATCTATTGAAGTGTACCTTGCAACTGGTGCAAATGTCTCCTCATAGTCTATGCCTTCCATCTTTGAGAAGACTCGTGCTACGACTCTTGCCTTGTATCCCTCAATGATGCCATCTGTTGCATCCTAGATCTTGTAGATCCATATGGAAGACACTACGTACTTCCCTTCAAGTCTTGGAACTACATCCTAGACATTATTCCTCTTTATCAACTAGTACACTTTGATCATAGTCTCCTTTCCTTTCTTATTAGCTACTTCTTCAAAGCTGGAAGGCTTTGCATCAATGATGTCGCTCAATATTGTCACATAGTTGTAGTGTGTCCGAGACCTCTTGATTTCTTTGGAAGTCTGGTCATACTATTCTTCATCTTAGATTATTTCTCATTCCCAAGATAGTATTCATCTCTTGACCTAGATCTACCATTCTCTTTATATTCTTCTGAAGCTCTTTCTTTCGCCACGGTGTCTTTGACCCAGGAAGCTTTAGGTTCCTCTTCTAAACTGTCATCACTTATTCTTCAGAATGATCTACATGTAAAGTTTAGTTACCTAATTAGAAACATCTCATAATTTCCAAAACATATTAATAGTGACAAATATATGTCACATAGTCATGCAACTATCTTTAGCCAATGCTACAACACTCATCCATATCTCGTACACATACAATAAATTCTAGATTTCGTCTACCCCAATGTTATGTTAGCAAAGAGGTTTCAATCTAGATAAGTAGCAATATAATGTTGTACAACAATGATTAAATTTTTACCCATCATGTGCAATTCAATAGTATAAATGAAAACACTCAAACATGCATAATACATCAATTGGATATAAACAAGTGCACAACCAAACAATATTATGAAATGAAAATTGAATACTTATCTTTATTTGTTTTGTGGGTGAACTCCTTCTTGAGCCTTCAACTTCATCAACTTCTTCATTCACAATGGCATCATTTCTTATCCAAATCCTGAGATGGATAAGAGGATCTTCATGAGTTGAGTCCTTCATATTCCTCATCACTTGAGGAATCTTCCTTGAATCGTGATATATTGATCTTCGGTTGCTCCCATATTGTATTCTCTTATTATGAGTCGATCTTATTCTTGTGTGCACTCTTCCTAGAGTTCGTTGAAGGTAATCAAATACCTTCTCGCACACATTCCTTGAATGAATGAGTCCCATGATCTTGGGAGTCCATTCAAGGTGGTTATAACAATATCTTCTTCTTCTTCTTCGATTGGTTTGTCATAGCATAAAACACTTCCTTTTAGTGTCTTTAAGGATGAGACATGAGAGATGAGATGATATTTAATAGAATCTGTAATGATTCTCTTGGCTCTAGCCTTAGCCTCATCTCCCTTAGGCTCTTAGAACATCCTTGCTGAAATACTAATCCATGTCATTTTATTCAAGGATCACGGAGGTCCTATACTTCCATACTCAAAATTTGTCAGCTTCACCAATATTTTCATCAAGCTAGGTGTGATTAGTCATTTTGAAATGAGAACCTTAAATGTAAATAGCAAAGATTTAGATCTTACCGATTTGAGGTGTTCGACCTGGTTCCAGAGCTGGCTGATCTAGGGTTTGTCCGAGAAACCCTAATTTTCAAAACTTGGAATTTCAAAATTCTGTTTGGAAAGAAAAATGGGCCTCTTCAAGGGGAGTTGTCCAATTTACTCATTTTCTGAAAATAGTGGTGGGAAGCTCCCGGAACAGGAAGCCCTAGTTTTCCAATTTCTTCTACAGAATTGTTTGATGTTGCTTCTATTGTATCTCCTAATTTTAGGCTCCTTATAGCCTGAAACCTTGAAATGAGATATCATGATATGTATTCTTTCCAATCCCATAGGTTATAGAAGAAATTGATTCTCCAAGTGGGAATTATGTTGAGTTTCCCAAGGTGACTATTTTGGAGACTGTTCAACATAGCAAATGTGTAGAGAATTCCACATATCATTGTTTCACATTTTGGGTCTGAAAATCACACCACATAAATTACAGTCCATTCCCTACCTAAAACATCTTACAAAATTCAGTTTTGACCTTCCTAGCCCGAGATATAACAATTCTCCCTAGGTCACAGTTTTATGACTATATTCTGGAGGAGGCTAGAACCCTGATTTGGAAGAACCATATCTCCGGAAGTATAGCAAATATGAGGCTGAAACTTTCACACAAGGTACAACAAGAATTCCGCTTTGGCATGTAAATGTTTCAGCTTCTGATCATTCTCCAATTTATATTTATAGCTAATGTGCTAAGATGACTAAAAGCAGTCTTCTAGGGTTTTCAAGCATGAAACCCTAATTTCTAGTAGCTTCCATTGTAGTTGTGTTTTTGATGCACAATGCCTTCTTTCATGGTGGATATGATACCATGTTAGTTTTTCTAAGTAAATTCACTTAGTATATTTATCTGAAAGAATAAAAAGCACAATAATACATCAATGATACATAAGATACATAAGACCCAGATATTTTCATCAGGGAAACCATAAAGGAGAAAACCCCTCAAAATTCCTCAGAATTGTTATGTCACAAAGATAAGATGACAAGATTAAATAACCCAAGAACAGTATCTCTGCAGAAGCTCTCCATCCCTCCTCTTCATCTCTATCCTAAAGCACACATGAGAGAGCAAGTGAAGTGTGTGACAAATGAGGAGGAAGCCTCTCTATTTATATTCTTCCATTGAGTTGGTTAAATCAACCACTAGGTTGCCCAGGTTACTTGCGGGGATGACCTACCTATGAATAGACATAAATACATTTTACTTTATTTAACATAGGGACTATTGTTATACCAAAATCTTGTCACCATCATGTGATAAGACATTTGACATACCTACTTGCCCTGAATCCCAGCTTCTGGAGTGGAAACTAAATGGTTTTTCATCAATATTTCATACAAATTCCCAGCACCACGCATGCCCCTTTATCTAGGAGAGGTACCCCTATTCGCACCACCCATCATCTATTGACCATAAGCGGTACCACTGCTTATTGTCCTTGGTCCATAAGTGGTTATTACCAGAACTGCTCTATCATAGAAGGAGAAATGCAGTACCCTGGATAAAAAGGGAAAAAGAGAAGTTTCTTGAGGCTTCTAGATGATAAGCCTCGTGTCCTACCTTATCCCTACTTTTGTGGGTTGGTTGAGCTCAATATCCCTTATCCTAGGATATTAGAGGCCACCTCACCCACAAATATCTCAACCTACCCTATCCATCTAGCCTTATAAATAAGAGCTCATAGCCATGGTTGAGGAGAGAACACTTGAGGTATTGTTATGCTGTTGGATTGACCATTGGCCCAAGATCATTTGGAGAGAGGAGAGAGAGCTAGAGTTGGAGATTTTGGGGATGAGAAGGTTTGGTTTCATGGAGATGCATTTCAACACTAAGGTTTGGTTGTAAACTTCTTCATATTCTTTAATTCAAGTTGATTTATGTCTTACATATGTTGTTGTTGTTGTAATTTTGCATATAAGTTGCTAGATTCCTTAGTCACTAGCATAGATTAGTAGATCATATTCTGGTTGCTTTGATCTGTTTCATGTTGAGCTTGATTGTAGGTACACAGGTGGACTATCAAATCCTTGTATTCCAGATATCTACAGTGTCTAGGGAGAGTCTTCAACCTATGTCCTCTATTTGTTCTAGATCTGAACCATTTAGACCAGTGGAACACCTTGCTGTCCGCAGGAGGTGAAATATTCCAGCTAACAAATCTGGCGACTCTGCTGGGGAATGAAGTTGTGTATCAGTCGCTATGATCTTCTTCAATTCTCAACTATTGTCCGAATATAGGCTCCTTCTCCAACTCTCTTCAGTCAGATCTTCTATCTGACTCAGTCAATTTGGGTTTGAAACTTCTAGATCTGTTCAGATCTAAATCATTTCAACCTTTTATGCTCTGTTTCCATACTCAATCTAGCAGTTTTCACCTTGATCTAGTCTTTTTCTGACTTGTTCTCTTGTTCTCTATTGTGTTTTGGATTTTTACAGGGAACTGCACATGTTCTGTTGGCAAGGAGCAGTGCCACCATCTGAGTCTAGTTAGCAATACACGGTGCCACCGCCTAAATCCAATGAGCAAGGAGCAGTTCTGCCTCAAAACCGCCTGTCAGCAGCTTCATCTGTGCAGTGCCAGGTAGGCCCTGTTCAAGATTTTGTATTTTGATTTTTGTGTGTTTTTGGCTTACTTTTTGATAAGGGTCCATGAATTGTGTATTCTGCAGTCACTTTGATTGTTGTATTCTTTCTGCATTCAAAGAGAGTTTGTGTTTCTTGCATTAGATTTTGCATTATTTTCTTTGCTTGAAACCTCTTGCTAAGATGACTAAATGCAGTCTTCTAGGGTTTTCAAGCATGAAATCATAATTTCTAGTAGCTTCCATTGTAGTTGTGTTTTTGATGCACAATGCCTTCTTTCATGGTGGATATGATACCATGTTAGTTTTTCTAAGTAAATTCACTTAGGATATTTATCTGAAAGAATAAAAAGCACAATAATACATCAATGATACAAAAGATACATAAGATACATAAGACCCATATATTTTCATCGGGGAAACCATAAAGGAGAAAACCCTTCAAACTTCCTCAGAATTGTTCTGTCACAAAGATAAGATGACAAGATTAAATAACCCAAGAACAGTATCTCTGTAGCAGCTCTCCATCCCTCCTCTTCATCTCTCTCCTAAATTGCACATGAGAGAGAAAGTGAAGTGTGTGACAAATGAGGAGGGAGCCTCTCTATTTATATTCTTCCATTGAGTTGGTTAAATCAACCACTAGTTCGCCCAGGTTACTTGCGGGGATGACCTACCTATGAATACACATAAATACATTTTACTTTATTTAACATAGGGACTGTTGTTATACCAAAATCTTGTCACCATCATGTGATAAGACATTCGACATACCTACTTGCCCTGAATCCTAGCTTCTGGACTGGAAACTAAATGGTTTTTCATCAATCTTTCATACAAATTCCCAGCACCACGCATGCCCCTTTATCTAGGATAGGTACCCCTATTCGCACTGCTTATCATCTATTGACCATAAGCGGTACCACTATTTATTGTCCTTGGTCCATAAGTGGTTATTACCAGAACCGCTCTATCATAGAAGGAGAAATGCAATACCCTAGGTAAAAAGGGAAAATGAGAAGTTTCTCGAGGATTCTAGATGATAAGCCTCGTGTCCTACCTTATCCCTACTATTGTGGGTTGGTTGAGCTCAATATCCCTCATCCTAGGATCTTAGAGGCCACCTCACCCACAAATATCTCAACCTACCCTATCCATCTAGCATTATAAATAAGAGCTCATATCCATGGTTGAGGAGAGAACACTTGAGGTATTGTTATGCTGTTGGATTGACCATTGGCCCAAGATCATTTGGAGAGAGGATATAGAGCTAGAGTTGGAGATTTTGGGGATGAGAAGGTTTCGTTTTGATGGAGATGCATTTCAACAAATAGGTTTGGTTGTAAAATTATTCATGTTCTTTAATGCAAGTTGATTTATGTCCCACATATGTTGTTGTTGTTGTAATTTTGCATATATGTTGCTAGATTCCTTAGTCACTAGCATACATTAGTAGATCATATTCTGGTTGCTTTGATCTGTTTCATGTTGAGCTTGATTGTAGGTACATAGGTGGACTATCAAAGCCTTGTATTCCAGATATCTACAGTGTCTAGGGAGAGTCTTCAACCTATGTCCTCTATTTGTTCTAGATATGAACCATTTAGACCAGTGTAACACCTTGCTATCCGCAGGAGGTCAAATATTCCAGCTAACAAATCTGGCGACTCCATTGGGGAATGAAGTTGTGTATCAGTCGCTATGATCTTCCTCAATTCTCAACTATTGTCTGAATCCAGGCTCCTTTACCAACTCTCTTCAGTCAGATCTTCTATCTGACTTAGTCAATTTGGGTTTGAAACTTCCAGATCTATTCAGATCTAAATCATTTCGACCTTTTATGCTCTGTTTCCATACTCAATCTAGTAGTTTTCACCTTGATCTAGTCTTTTTCTGACTTGATCTCTCGTTCTCTATTGTGTTTTGGATTTTTACAGGGAACTGCACATGTTCTGTTGGAAAGGAGTAGTGCCACCACCTGAGTCTAGTTAGCAATACGCGGTGCCACCGCCTGAATCCAGTGAGCAAGGAGCAGTTCTGCCTCAAAACTGCCTGTCAACAGCTTCATCTGTGCGGTGCCAGGTAGGCCCTGTTCAAGACTTTGTATTTTGATTTTTGTGTGTTTTTGGCTTACTTTTTGATGATGGGCCATGAATTGTGTATTCTACAGTCACTTTGATTGTTGTATTCTTTCTGCATTCAAAGAGAGTTTGTGTTCTTGCATTAGATTTTGCATTATTTTCTTTGCTTGAAACCTCTTGCTCTTTTCTTTAGATATTATTCATTGGAATTGGAAATATACATTTCATTTTCATGTGTAGGCTTTGGTTTGTTTTGGAATTGGAATGCATGAGTGATCCATGTTGTTTTGAGTCTTTCTTTGCTTGGGTGATTCTTGTTTCCTTTTGCATGCTGATTTTTTCAGTGCTTGGTAGGAAAGATTGATTCTTCATTTCCTTGTCCGTTTCAAAGAGAAGTTCTAGTTTTCTCTCTCTTTTTCTTTATTCACAAGTTTTTTGAATGATTTTCTTCTTGTTTTGTGCATGACTGTTCGAGATTATAGATCTTACTTTCATTAAGAAGAAATATCTATTTTCAGCTTTGTGTGCATTAGAGTTAGATTTGTTTGGAAATGTTAGTCAAATCATCTTTCCATTGAGTTTTTATGTGTCTTTTTCAAGCATGAAAAGATAGGAAACATTTTGATTTACATTATATGTTCTCTAGATCTTTTTCTTATTTTCTTTGAAGATTGATTGGGGTGCATTGATATTTCACTTTTCGTTTGGAAAGGTAGAATTGCATTTGCATTTGGGTGTGCATTTTTGGGAAGAAAATTAAATCTCTCTCCCTCTCTTAGGTATAATTTCATTGAAGAGGAAAACTTGCATCATCATATAGATCAGTGTGCATCTTCTTTAAATTCAAGTTTTCACTCCATGGTTCCACCTAAATGCACAAGATAAAATTAACGGTAGTACTAGGTTAAAAATTTTAGCAATTTGAGTGATAAGTTAGAGACGTGTTCGGGCGTCGTTAAGTGTAGGAGCTATCATTACTTGTCAGCATTACATCCCAAGACTCGCGCGGTTCTTCCACGTACCGTCAATATATCGAATGGCCTTTCACGTACCCTTGAGGTATATAGAAAGGTACTTCACATACTCGATTGTATATCGGAAGGCCCCTTGTGTATGGTTATGCATTAGACAACACTACTACCAATTCAAGCTCCCACGTACCTTGCATATATCAGGAGACCCTTTTAGGAATCCTCAAACCATTGAGTTATCCTTTTGGCCTGTCTTGTGAGGTTCCTGACTCTTATTCACTCCTTTCACATGTTTGCTTGTTTCTTTTAGTTTGAGTAGTACTTGCTTTTGTGTGGTAGTTAGGGGTTATTAGAAATCTTAGAGATGGCATCCTCATCTAGGACTACCACTCAAGAGGTCCCTTTCTAAGGTGTACCTTTTGTATTCCCTCCAAGTGAAGGTATTGGTCCTCCCTTTATTGCCACTCTAAATCTTCCTGGATTAACTATAGGATTACCGATCTGGCTATTTAATCTAGTAATCCATGTTACACCTAATGTCTCAAATGTCACCTCTCCTCTAGGAGAGGATCGAGCTCAACCTAATCCCTCTCCTTCTTCATCAGTTGTTGTTTCACCCCTTTCTTCTTCTTCGCTTGACCAAAGATCTATGGTTAGTAGTCATGTGGGTAAGAAGAAGAAGAAAGGGAAGGGTAAAAAGAAGATAGATAAGAAAGAGAAAAAGCAGCAACCAACTGCTCTTGATGGTGCCCATTCTAAGAGAACGCTCGGAAAACCCAAGTTCCCTTGTAATATTTGCAAGGGGGGCCACCTTCTTAAGGAGTGTCCCAATCTCTCCTGTGTATAAGAAGAGTGGTCTAAACGGTCCAAACCATCTGTGTCATCAACCTCTGATCATCATGTTGAAAATACTCCCTCAACCAGTGACCCATTAGTAAAAGTTTGTAAGGGTAAAGTCTTGTATCCTTGTTTGATATGTAAGGCTATGCATCGTACTTTTCTTTGTCCAAAGCATGGATGAAGCTTCACGTTGGTTGGAAAATATTACTGATCATCAACAGGTGATTCCAACAAGTGATAGTAAGTTATCCCTTGATTCCTCGCTGGTTGACTAAGTGATCAATTCAGTTTCACCTATAATTGATCCCACTCTTCCTTCGAAGAGTGAAGTGGTCGAGTCAGTGTCATTTCCACCCGATCCCACTCTTTCATCAGAGAGTGTTAAGACTAAAGTAGTCTCTTTGACCAAATATTTGTCTTGTTCTTCCCTTCCAGTAGAGAATGTGTCACGTCCCCATCCCTTGGAACGGCGAAGAGGACGCGACGAGCAGACCAATCACAACATCAAAGGGGCAACCATCCCATGAACATAAATCAATGCTGAGGATTAAAATCTTAAACAGGCATAACAGGGTGCATAGTCCATCATCCAAGATGCACAATTCTTCAATCATACAGCGGAAGAAAACATTTACATACAACCAGCATTCAACATGTTCATCGTAACTCATTATACAATAGATTAAATTGCAGAGAAGAAACAGTCAGCAGCACTTATCTTTTGGTGAAGAATTCAACCACAACCAGCTACGTCACTGCAACGTTCCACCCAACCATAGGCCAGCTTGCTCATCTATCTCTCAGCAACACTGCCACCCCCGAGCTGGGCATGATTCCTCTAGGATAAGGGTAAATTGCAGGCTTATACATAGCCAAGGGGCACAAACAACAAATCAACACAGCTGAGTTTCACAGGCTTTCAACAGACAAGCCAAGCCAGCACAGTCCAAAGACTATCCATTGCACTCAGGCAATTACTTAGCTGTCACAGCTTAAACATGGAAATGAATTCTGAGTCATTCTTGGCCCTATCATGGCCAAAAGGACTCTCACTCGAATTTACAACAGTTCCCAGCATGTAGGGAAGACCACAACAACCACAGCCAACACCGTGGGAAAACACAGCCCGTCTTGGGCAACGAAATCATCAAGAAAACATATAAAAACCGTTTTGGGGAAGAAATCACAGTCTCCCAGCCTGTGGGTGAGCGTGAGCAACAATGCAAAACCCACAATCGTTCCGTGAGTGAGGGATACGACCACACTATCCACAAATCCGTAGAAGAAAACTGCTGCATGGGTAAATCCGGCAAAATCCAGTGCGTGAAGGAAAAAACGGGAGGAAATCCCCAGTGCGTGAGAATGCACAGCAATAGAGGTCCTGTGTGAGGAGAAAACAAATCCGATTTTTCCTGTGGATGAACAAAACAACAGCAGGGACGCGAATTGCAGTGCGTGGGTGCTTCAGCAACTCATGGAGCCCCCAGAAAATGTCTGCGTGAGACCAAAAACGCCCCCCCCAAAACCTCTGCGTGAGAAGCAAACAGCCAAAAACGTGGTGAGAGTGAACTCACCAGGTAAGAGTGCATGAGGGTGAAGAATGGGCAGACGTGGGTGGAGTGAGCAAGTGGGTAAGGCTGACAGCCTACCACAACCACCACCACTTCAGTAATAACTGCCCCAACCACCAGCTGAAGCATTAAAGAGGTTGGAAGAGGTTGGATGAGACAAAAGCATGGAAAATCAACAAGGGTGATAAAACATGGGTTCTTCCCCTTAACCAAGGTTTAACATCCCCCACCCCTTATCCTTCGGAACCATGCCCTTTTCATTCAACGCTGCATTGCCGTAGCTGGTTGTGGTTTATTTTAATTGATGTGCGGGTTTACATGATGTCAAAATATAAGGTGCCGGATAGCACGACAAACCATCGGCAAATATCCCCATTGCCGAACATTCACAACCAAATCGATGGTGGGGCTTTTTCCTTGAGCTCCTCACCAGGATTAATTACAATATATACATCATGCAAACGGGGTCAAAACCAGGGACATTACAGCCAAAGCCTGCCGAAGTTTTTATGCTTCGTTCTGATTGTTCTCGACAAGAGGAAATTTTGTCTGTTTCAACAGAACCCTCTATAAGTAGTGAGGTTATTTCCTTTGACTGGAGTAACCTAATAGAGTCTCGTATTTAGTCGAGTGTTCCTTTCTAGATAGTTGTGAATGTTACTGCTAGGTGGATACTTCACACTATTGTTGACGAAGGGGCTTTTGTTAGTATTATATCCTCAACTACTTGGCAAGATTTAGGTTCTCCTCAGCTTGTGCCAGCCATGGATTAGATACTGGATTTTAATAGAAGACCTACTGCACCTTTAGCGACCCTCCCTTGCTAGCCTATTACATTAGGAGGGAAAACTGTCTACATTGATGTTATGGTAGTCCAAGGTCCTTTAGATTTCAATCTACTCATTGGACGTGATTATGTTTATGCAATGAAGGTTGTTGTGTGCACACTCTTTAGAGTTGTGCATTTTCCCCATGATGGGAATATTGTGGCCATTGATTAGCTTTCTTTTGTTACACATGACCATCGCATTAATCCTGGTAATAAGACATCCCTGAATGTGCACATGTTCTTGTGGTTCCTTCCCCTTCTTCTAGTTAGCTTCTTCACATCATAGGTAAAATGGGGGGCATGGCTCTAGTCTATGGACATCATAATGGAGCTAAGCCGCTAGCTTTTATGTAATGGGGGCATCCTACCAAGCTCTGGATATCATGTTGGATAGGAGCAGGTTTTAGAGGATAGTTTACACTTTTGGTTTCAAGCTTCATAAAAATGAAACCATGTCTAGAGCATAGTTTACTTTTGGTTATCAAGCTCGTTAAAAAATAAAACCACTCCTTAAGCATAGTTTACGCTTTTGGTTTCAAGCTTGCATAAAAATGAAACCATATCTAGAGAATAGTTTACTTTTGGTTTCAAGCTTGTTAAAAAATAAAACCACTCCTTAAGCATAGTTTACCTTTTGGTTTCAAGCTTGCATAAAAATGAAACCATGTCTTGAGAAAAGTTCCCATTCTATGTCAAGCTCATTAAAAAATTAAATAGCACCTGACCATCATGTCAGGTTCTGACTATCATGTCAGTTTTTTCCCTGAGCATAGTTCATTTTCTATTTCAAGCTCGTTAAAAAATGAAGTAGGTTCCCTTAAGCATAGTTTACCTTTTGGTTTCAAGCTTGCATAAAAATGAAAGCATGTTCCAAGCATCGTTACCTTCTATTTCAAGCTTGTGTAAAAATGAAATAGTTCCCCTTCCCTTGAGTTGAGTCTTCACTTTAGTGTTAGAACTTGAACCTTCTTTTTGCTTGCCTGATTCTTGTTCTTCCTACCCCCTGGTGAACATTTTCACATTAGTAACCATGTTTTTAGGTTGGGTATGGAATAAGAATCATCAAATGAAATGAATCTTGGGGGCATGTTGAGCCCTTAGCAACCATGCTAAGGGTAAGCTTCGCTAGCAATCATGCTAGGGGCAAGATTCCAACCTCTGTATATCATGTTATTGGGATTTTTCAAGCATAGTTTACCCATTGGTTTCAAGCTTGCATAAAAATGAAACCAATCCCTAAGCATTCTTTCAACTGATCTTCGAGCTCATTAAAAATAGTAAGATGGTGTTGAGCTTACTTTTCATTTTTCATGCTCTGGTTAAAACATGAAAAGTGGTTTGAGCTTAGTTTATTACTTTTTCGTGCTCTGGATTCAAACATGAAAAAGTATAATGGAGTCCTCTTTAAACTCTTTTCAGACTATTAAAATGTGAAAAGATAGTCAATCAATCTTGTCTTCTTCACGCTCGTTAAAGTATTTGAAGAGTCGTCCATCCGACGGTAGGTTATCTCTTTTTCGATTCGGATTGGACTATTTACGAAAAAGGATTGCTCCATCCAATCATGACTAGAAGAGTTCTCTAAGGTATGATTTTACACTTTTTCGGGCCTTAGAAACTAAATCATATGAAAAAGGACCCCCTAAGAGTCTTCTTCCATATTCGTTTAGACTCTCCAAACATGAACGACACCGAGTTTTATTTCAGTGGAATCGTTAAATTAAAACATTGAGAGACCTTTTTTGGGAACGAACCCCTCCTCTTCCAGGTTTGTAAAACATATGATACTGGACTTGTCTTTTGATAAGCTATATTGAGTGTTTGTTACCCTCTTTGAACTCGTAAAACCGAAAAGAGGCACTCATCGATCATTATGGGGGAAATGGGAAGGGAATCATTTTGTAAATAATGGCAGTTGTTTGTCATTACCTTTGAACATGGCACTTGTCTGCACAATCATGTCAGTCAATTGGGCATTTAGCTGATCTCCGTGACGATCCACTTTCATGATTCATGTTAATCCTTCGACTTTCAAAATAATGCATTGTCCACTGTCGCATTGTGTGTCTATCCTATCTAGTCATGCTTCCAAGTCATTTTGTCATGCCGCTTGATGTTCAAGGGGAATTTGAAGAAGTTTTACCTATGCAGTCTACATAGTCTTTGTGTCAGTATCTTTGAGTCAGTCATATGGTTACTACATTCACATCATTCCAGAACTATGTTTTGAGTTTCATGTCGTCGATGTGGGACTCATCATGGCCCTCCTTCAACGAGACTATTCCCATCGACATCAGCTCATTATCTGGGAAATAGTCTTAGAAACAATATTTAGTACCTTGAGATCTGTATGCCTTAATGACAGTTTCTCTCGCTCTCGACATAGGTTCACATCATTGACCATTGATCGATAGAATCGACTGGGTGTTTGACATCAGGACATCTATTCGCACTGAGTAGATTGTACTAAGGTACCTTGGGAATCATTGACATTAATGGTGGTCTCCCCCACACTTGTTAACGGTTCACATCATTGACCGGTAAGTAAGTGGTTTCTACCATGTTCAACTTCAGATCATTTTAATCACATGGATAGAATCGTACTTTGTGGAAGATGAGACAAAGACCCTGGGTATTTGTTTAAAAGCACTCATTTCTTTTTCCCCAGGTTCTGATGGAATTTTGTACATCTAGCATGGATCCACATTTGTATGGTCATGGCTATGCTCAAATTTGAGTCTATATGACATAGATCTACGATGTAGCTATGTCCAAGTTTGAGTCCTCTATCACATGGATCTACGCTGTATTCTAGTAGCCATGCTTGTTTATTCCTGTCATGGATATGCCTTGTATTGGTCTACAGCTATGGGTTTGGTTACTTGTGTCTATGAGTCAATATACTGATGTACTACAAATGCCTACTTGACAACATGCTCCGATAGAGCCGACATTTTCATCTCTTGGCGACGACTTGTTCTCAAAGCTCTCGTTTATCGTATCCCTCTAAGACTCATGCTTTGGGAAGAATCCTATTATACCAAAATCATGTCACCATCATGTGATAAGACATTTGACATACCTACTTTCCCTAAATCCCAGCTTCTGGAGTGGAAACTAGATGGTTTTTCATCAATATTTCATACAAATTCTAAATACCACGCATGCCCCTTTATCCAGGAGCGGTACCCCTGTTCCCACCACCCATCATCTGTTTCCCATAAGCGGTGTTGTCACTTATTGTCCTTGGTCCATAAGCGATTATTACCAGAACTGCTCTATCATAGAAGGAGAAATGCGGTACCCTGGGTAAAAAGGGGAAAAAAGAAGTTTCTCGAGGCTTCTAGATGATAAGCCTCGTGTCCTACCTTATCCCTATTGTTGTGGGTTGGTTGAGCTTGAGATCCCTCATCCTAGGATCTTAGAGGCCACCTCACCCACAAATCTCTCAACCTACCCTATCCATCTAGCCTTATAAATAAGAGCTCATAGCCATGGTTGAGGAGAGAACACTTGAGGTATTGTTATGTTGTTGGATTTACCATTGGCCCAAGATCATTTGGAGAGAGCATAAAGAGATAGAGTCGGAGCTTTGGGGATGAGAAGGTCTGGTTTCATGGAGATGCATGTCAACACTAAGGCTTGGTTGTAAACATCTTCATATTCTTTAATGCAAGTTGATTTCTATCCCACATATGTTGTTGCAGTTGTGATTTCGCATATATGTTGCTAGATTCCTTAGTCACTAGCATAGATTAGTAGATCATATTCTGGTTGCTTTGATATGTTTCATGTTGAGCTTGATTTCAGGTACATAGGTGGACTATCAAATCCTTGTGTTCGAGATATCTACAGTGTCTAGGGAGAGCCTTCAACCTTTGTCCTCTATTTGTTCTGGATTTGAACCATTCATATCAGTGGAACACCTTGATGTCCGCAGGAGGTGAAATATTCCAGCTAACAACTATTTCCCTGACTTACAATGGAGGGTTTACCTTAGTGACCATACACAATGATGACATTCCATAAAGGGGTAACACACATCCCCAATGGGGATACAAAAATATACAATGATAATATACATCATAATATCTTCCTAAGTTACAAATACAACAACAACCTAATTCTAGAACGAACCTATGTTTATATCTGGGGCATATGCAAGTGGCAATATTCTTTTGTCTAATAGTACAAAGAAGGTCATCAGAAACAATGTGCTCACCAGTTATACCAATCCAAGGATCAATTCCTATTCTAACTTTCATCTCGTTCCCAACCTTCTTAACAGTCATTTTCCTATGAAAGATAACACTATATCTTTGCACATGGTATATGCTTCTCTAGTTGGCTTGATCTTCAAATTCAATCCAGTCTTCTATTGAAAGAATGGAAACTTGGTCTTCATCTCCTGCTAGAAATAAGGCCTACATATCCTTAATAAATATAACTGTAGGTAACCTTTAAGTCTAAAATCCTCAAAAAATATGGTACACACCATAAAATTCAAAGCTCCCACTAATTAATAAATGACCTAGGGGATGCCATTCAGTATTTACACATTTAAATAAAATAAAACAAACAAGAACATTTAAGATCTATATCATTCAATTAGAAATCACTGATATGGATATTTAATTAATATAGTTTTCATCATTTTTTTTGTATGTGAAACTCAACGTAAGGACAATAATATCTTCAAGAATAGTTTTTACTAGAGTTAATCGGCCCATCAGAGATAACCACCTTATACACCAACATGTGACTCTCTTCTCAAGTTTTTGGTAAACCCAGAACCAATTTCTAGGATCTAAACCCATAGTCATTTGTTATGCCAATTATTTTATGCCTCTTCAGAACTCCTGATCAATACTGAGGTTAATGCATATTTAACCCACTTATGATTGTTGTTGGATGTTGGATCAATAAAATATGTTGAATATATAAAGAAATTCATAATATACATCAGTGAGATATTTCTATGGAAATAAATATGCAAAGTTTTCCAACATCTAGATGTTCCTTTAGTTTAAATAAGCTCCAAACAACCACAACATCTCTGGAAAGATATCATCTGATCAACTGGTAAAGCAATATTCAAATAGTGTTGTCTATATGCTGGTCTTATCATTGATTGAGTACTGATTCAGTACTGTCAATATCATCCTCCAGTGCTATTGCTATAGGATGGAGCATTTATTTCTATTTTGATTTAGGAGTTTGACAGGTATTCACACTAGATCTTAACATGCATCTTGAAGAGCTTTGATGAAGGAATAGATGTGTAATTGGTACCATAAAAAGGTCTTCTTCATGCTAGTATTCATGAGGAATATATGCTACAAGAACTACCCCTAATCCATACTGAAAATCTACCATAAAATGTCCCTTGCACTGAAGTTTTATCTAGCCAACATATGTTGTAGGATGGTTCCTAGAATGTTGTCATGATTCTAGAGATTTCTTTATCAATCCTTCAAGTCCATGTGCAATGGTAGCAACCACCACTTTCATCTTTTAAAGGATCCTTCCTTGTGTTCTAGCTCCATATTTTAAATATGCTCCAATAGTGTTTCTATGTCTTCTCAAAGGGTGCATCTCTCTTCAAGATATAAGTGTTTCTTTCCCTTTTTATCCATTCCCATGGCAAAGAAATTATAGACATGATTTGCAGGTGAATATTGTCCTTCGAGATACAAAATATTATGTTGTTAAGTATTACTCCTTTTAGAATATTTCTGCTACAAGCATCCATTAAGGATTCTATCATCTTAATTTAAATGTAGCTATATGACTGCAAAATGCAATTAGACAAATCAAAGACAATATTTCAGAACAACATCAACTCAGATATTTCTTTGTGGAAGGGTGAATTCTATCATTTCCACTAGCATTTTGGAGGGGAAATTCAAATATCTCCTTGTGCTGCAAGTATTTGAAAACTTTCATGGATATACCAAGGGTTCCTTCATAAGTAAGTTCTTCAGAATATACCCAGCATTGTCATTGTTGAACAATAGTCGAGGCTTTGTGAAATTTCTGATAGTGGAATGTGTGTGCATGGTCATTGCACCCTGTAGCAACACTAGTAAAATATGACCCCCATCAAACTGAAACAATGTCTCTTTGTTGAAATAATAGAAGAAATTTTTTTTCACCCTCAGAACAGTGCTATCTTCATCGGGCACGGCTATCAGAACACCTTTGAAACTCTCCAAATGCCCCCTGTATTTTGGGGGGTGACACTGTTCAGTGAAATCTGGGATCTAGTTAAAATTGGTTCTAGTCATTCAAGCTAAAAAATTCCTACCATGGAAGCGACCAAGCTGCAAAACTGAAATACACATGTTATATACTCCAAGAATGCACATTGTCTCTGTCCAATTTGTTGTCTGGCCTAAAAATCACAAATCTAGGTTAAGTTGAGTATTGATATCATGTTAGCTTTTGAAATGCACTTAGAGGCACCTCAATTGAGATTTTGATGAAGAGAGAAGATTGAAGATGGCGTGTATTACATGCTGAACATATTCTCTTAATCAAATTTTCCCAAACAATATCCAGTTGTATGTAATAACATTGCCAAAATGGTGATTTCATTTATTTTACCATTTTCATGAAAAAACTAATTGTTGAAACAACCCTACGAGGTATTTTGATGGAACTTGAAATAGTAGGGATGTATTTTTTTTATATTTTGCACAAAATCTAGGTGTCATATTTATTCGATTTCCCTTCATCTACAAAATCGTAATTTGCCAAAAGAGTACTCTTCTTGATTTTACATCATTTCCAAAATGCAATTCCTCATTTGCAAATACATTCCCTTCTTGACAGATTAGTGTAAAATTTTGCAAGGGTGACCTTCTTGACATGGTGAATCATGTGGCATTACTCTGGTCTTTAGAAACTCAAGGTAAATATGATTTTTGTGTATTGTCTAGAATCTAGCATGTAATATTGACTGTAAGAAAACAACTTATCAATGGTTCCTTGGATTGAAATAGGTTTGAATTTTATTTTTTTTGGTTAACACTGAAGAGAATGTGTTAGGGTCAGTCCAAACTGATAAAATACAGTGCACTATTATCTATACTTTTAATTAAATATGTCAAAATTTATAAGTAGACCTACATTCCCTTGATTAGTGAGGATTCTCATGGCGATTCCCTTGAAATGTCTCTAAACTACCATTTTCTGCTCTATGATGTACAAAAATAGGTATTTCCTTGATAACATTTATAGATGATAAGTATCACTAACTTACATGTTGATGTATCTCAACTAAAAGGGGTATTATGGGAAACAAACACAATGAAATAGAAAGTTATGTCAAGTCAGTAAAAATGTCTTCATATTTGTTGAAGTTGTGAATTATTAAATAAAAGAAAATTGGTAGGCTACATAATCTTTTATATGTTATACACATGAATTCTTTTGTAATGTTCCATTTTTTATAAATAGGGGATTGACCGAGGACCTTTAATACTAGGAGCACATTAGGACAATTATTCATTCATCAGTATAGTAAAGAGGGCCATCAGGTTATTATCATAAAGCATACAGAGCATGAAGGCCTTATTTCTTTCGTATTAAAGTCAACTTAAAATTAGAATTGCATGCATACAAAAGTGAGCATAAACCCTAAAGTGCATAAGGATCTATTTAAGAAGGGTTATGGGACTAAAGGAGATATCTATTGTTATTGTTGATTGATTTTGAAGTTTCGAGCAGCAACACAGTGTGTAGCTGTGACAGTTGGGTTGGAGACGGTGTCTTTAGCTTGCGAGGGTTTGGCAGTGAGATATATGCCCTAGTCTCTTATTGGGATAGATCATCCAGGTTTATCCATTGCATCCATCATATACTACAGTATTCAGAGATCCAACACATTTTGAAGGGTTATTAGAAGATCCACGTTTTGCAGCCAAAAGTAGCAAGGAAAACACAAAAGGATTCACTGGGACCACAAAACCTAGTATTTCCTCCACTTTTCAGCTTCATGTTTCTCAGCAGGCCTATCCTACGGTATGCAATGATTATCAACCATCAGTTTGCTCACCTAGAGTAGCTATCAGCCAAACAAATCATTTGGGGGCGTGAGCAACATAACTACTAATCAATTTGCTAGGGCACTTAGAGGTAGCCAAACCTCCACATGTTCCAGGCCATCTCTCCAGCATCAGCAAACAGACAAGCTCAGAAATTTTCAGCCCGAAAAACCCTCTCCTCCTACAAAAACGTCACCTTTAGTCTGGAGGGTTTTACGGTACTGTGGGGCGATAACACTGGAGGAAAAGAGCATTATTAGACCACCCATCTGGATACTTATGCATGCAGCTATATTTGGAGTCATTATTAGCTAGAATATCAGTGGTAAATGTTAATTTCTCTTTGCAAAACCCTAACCCTGATTCATCTATATTTTATGGAATTTTTTCATGGCGAGTTTGCATGCACAGTTATTTTGCAAATTTGTATGAGATTGAGTGTGTGATTTAGCACTATCATAAAACATTAGAGAATATCAGTATTTGGGATATTATAGTGGTATCATAACATGATTCTTTCCAGTTGTGGACACATAGCAATTGAATAAAAGTGCATGTTTATGCATGCGTGTACATGCAAATGCATGTCGGTGATGTTGGTGAAGTGCATGTCAGAACAAAGGTTTTTCTTTGCCAGCTTTTGAGAACATGAAGATAATGAGAAGGATCTTGACTAGAAATTAGCATAGGTTAGCAGTACTTCAACACTTGCCTCGATATCAGGATTATCTAGCATTGAGTGATGAGGTATGTGTAGCATTGTCCTTTCAAGATTATTACACCATCAAGTTTGGGATCCAGCCCAAGCGTTTAGATGAGGATCTCCTTAAAGGCATAGTTGGGGGAGGGAAGAAACATGAGCATGAAGTACAGGTTGTTGGTGAGATTCATTTGGAGTTAATAGTACATGATGAAGATGTGCATGAGGAGATTGCATTAGAGCCATCTTGTGAGTCTAGCAACACAAGCACATTAGCTAGTCATATTGTGGACAAGCCATGTGATGAGTTGGAGTTGGTACACTCTTCATCACCTACATCAAAAGTCCAGACAATTATGATAGGTGAAATACATGAGGTACAAGGAAATGGGTACAATAGTCAAGACAGCGAGCAGTCACACATGGAGGTTAGGGAGGGTTTATACATGCATGAGATAGAGCTTCCAGATGATAGTCACTGAAAGAAGATTGAGCGAGTTAAAGGAAGCATTCTCGTGATGAAAGAGAGGACCAAGATACTATGAGACACCATAGTAATATGAAATGTTGAGCTTACAGTTCTTCGAGTTGTATGTACCAAGTCAACAGTCAGGCTTTCTAGTATTGAAGAGTAGTTGGATTACTTGATGGGGCATCAGAAGAAACATACTATTGCATTTCAAAGCAGTCCTCTTCAAGAGTACATAGACAAGGCTTGCAGTAGCTTGAGTCCACGTTTGCATAATGGAGCATGGTTTTTATAGGTTGGCTAAGATTGAGAAATTGGGCAGTAGTATATGAGCATTCCAATTGAAATCAAAAAGGAAAAATGTTAGCTTGGTAGGATTATTCCTCGTGATGGTGCTTATGGACAAGCTCCTTTTTGGGGGTCTGATGAGATTAGGGGGTGGTGTCCTATTGAGTGGGCTATTCTTGGGAATCCATTCCTAGAAAAGGGTATAGTCCCACAACAACCTTGGGATATTTGGGATGAAAGATGCACAAATTTGCATTGGGATCCAGGTGGGATACCTTATGAGGGATGGATACAATGTTTGCTGATGGGGTTTCTTGGGAGTCTACATGATGCTCCTTATGTCGATACTATGCAGGGTAGTGGTGGATGCATTTTGACCTCTGCAATTCGTATATTGATTTGGGACCCTAGGATTACAGTGACTGGTAGATTAGTGATCGCTAGAGGATGCTTTCAGGAGGTCTCTTGTGATGGTACCTCGTTTACACCGTGGTTAGTTACTCTACTTCTAGGAGGATTCCATGGGATATCTTGTGATGGTATCGTGCAGTGCAGTGCTTTGAGGAGAGGATGCTACAGATCTCCTAGGATAATTTGGGACCCTAGGATCATTCCTGGATTCAGTTGGTTCAGTTTGATTGATTGTAAAGTTGCGTTGGCATTGCTTGAGGACAAGCAATATTTGGTGAGGGAGGACTGTAATGTTCCATTTTTTATAAATCAGGGATTGACCGAGGACCTTTAATATTGGGATCACATTAGGAAAATTATTCATTCATCAGTATAGTAAAGAGGTCCATCAGAGTTATTATCATAAAGCATGCGGAGCATGCAGGCTTTATTTCTTTCGTATTAAAGTCAACTTGAAATTAGAATTCCATGCATGCAAAAGTGAGCATAAACCCTAAAAGTGACAAGAAAACCCTAAAAGTGCATAAGGATCTATTTAAGAAGGGTTGTGGGACTAAAGGAGATATCTATTGTTATTGTTGATTGATTTTGGAGTTTCGAGCAACAACACAACGTGCAGTCGTGGCAGTTGGTGTTGGAGACGGTGTCTTCAGCTATCGAGGGTTCGGCAGTGAGATATCTACCCTAGTCTCTTATTGGGATAGATCATCCATTTTTATCCATTACATCCATCATATAATACAATATTCAGAGATCCAGCACATTCTAAAGGGTAATTAGCAGATCCATGTTTTGCAGCTAGAAGTAGCAGGAAAAACACAAAAGGATTTGCTGGGACCATAAAACCTAGTCTTTCTTCTGCATGTCAGCTTCCTCTTTCTCAACAGGCCTATCCTACGATATGCAATGATTATCAGCCATCAGTTTGCTCACCTGGAGCAGCTATCATCCAAACAGATCAATTGGGGGCGTGAGCAGTAGAACTGCTCATCAATTTGCTTGGGCACTTAGAGGTAGTCAAACCTCCGCATGTGCTAGGACATCTCTCCGACATCAGTAGATGAACAAGCTCAGAAATTTTCAGCCCAAACGACCCTCTCCTCCTTCAAAAATGTCACCTTCAGTCTGGAGGGTTTTTACGGTACTGCAAGGTGGTAACACCGGAGGACAAGAGCATTATTAGACCACCCATCCATATCCTTATGCATGCAACTATCTCTAGAGTCATTATCATCCAGAATATCAATGGTAAGTGTTAATTTCTCTCTGCAAAACCCTAACCCTAATTCAGCTATATTTTAGGTCATTTTTGCATGCACAGTTATTTTTCAAATTTGTATGAGATTGAGTGTGCGAGTCATCCCTATCATAGAACATTAGAGAATATCAGTATTTGGGATATTACATCTTTTTGGTAGGGAAGGTTCTATCTTCCATATGGGTTTTAAACCTTTTTGTCAGGTAGAAGAGTTTTCTCCTGCTTACTCAAGAAGTATGCTTAAAAGATCATTGTTTATGTGACATATGTGCACTAGTCTAATAGATACTACATGTGTGGAACTGTTATTCATGGAATCTGTCATAGCCTGTCATGTAGGTTTTATGAATAGAGTGATTGCAAAATACTTTGAATCTTGATTATGGATGGATGATGAGGGCTTATAGTTGGAAGATATTGTAGTTTTTTTTTATGAAGGGATCTCAAAAGTATTTAATTGCAGTAGTATTATTTAAGAAAATATTTCAATATGAGTTGGTTAAATTCCTATTAGAATAGCAGGGTAAGCCACCTATGGTCCCCTGTGATATCTCAGATAGGCCATCTTTTATTTGCGGCGAAAAATATCATTAGACATGAGTCCTTTGTGTGTAGAAAAAGAGTTCATGATTATGAATCTTGCATAAAATTGTATAAAACATTCTTGTACTAATTGTTTTTTATTGAGTGCACCAGTGTATACATGTCATAATGACATTAAATTAAATCAAAATGGTCAGCGTCATTGTATTTTCTTTTTTATCAACTGGTGGTTTTTTTTCGAGTTTTGAACAAAGGGCTTATGCTTAGTTGACTTAGATACAAGTCACAAGAGGCATCCATATTTGACTCTTTGCTCCTTCATTTAGACTACTTTCGCAGGTCCTTTGAGTCAAAAACAATGTTGGGATTATTAGTATTTTCTTAGAATTGCAAATTTAAAATATTGGTGTTAATATTGCCCCTTTCCCCAATTCTTAAAGGGTTCTAGCTTAATGGAAGAGCGCATGTTTTACAAGCAGGAGGTTGAAGGTTCGATTCCTTCGTGCCCTCATGATATGCAATATTGATATTTTTAATAAAATATATTTTCTTATGATTTATTATGGCTATAGGGGTGGTTTCAAACCATTTTTGTTTGTAGCTACGAGGGGGGTTCTAAACTGACTTCATATGTCCCTATGAGGGGGGTTCAAAACTTCCCTTGTATGTTAGAATGAGGGGGGTTCAAAAACCCCTCTGTAAGTTTATATGAGAGGGGTTCATAATCGCCCCCAAAGGTTTGTGAAGAGTTTTAGGGGGGGTTAGAGTAAGAACAAATTCTAAGTAGGTTGATGAGCACACATATGTATGGTAATTTAATTTAAATGGCTATAAAATTTAGGAATAATATTTAGTTCAATGGTCTCCTTGGTAATAGAGAAAGTAGTTAGTTATTGTAAAATTCCTAGAATCTCGAGCATCTTTTTAGTTTCCTTAAATCCCTCGTGGATTTCTGCCCAGCTCAGGGGTAGCCTCTCGGTGGATGGAATGCACACCAATGCACACCAGGAAGAGAGCCAGATGGTTGGGTGGAACATAGAATTCAAGTCTTTATTCGGTCAAGTTGCACACATCTTCTTAGTCAAGATAATTATTCTTTAGCTAGTACTTTAGTCTTCATCAAGCTAATAAATATATATTGTCAAATGTTTCAAAAACAATTTAGAAATAAATAGGATTATTATGAATACTCTTGATTTTAGAAAGTAATTTGCAATAAATAAGTTAATGATTATATATATATATATATATGCTCGTTCATTTAGTAGTCTCATTTATTGAAAAGTCCTTTTTGCAAATAATGTTTTATTGTTTAAGGGTTGAGTCTTACTTATAAGTTAATCCATTCCCACTCTTATTAAACGAAAAATTTAAATCCCTACCTAATTACCTAATTTGTGTATGTTTCCTTTATTAATTAAAATGGTTTTATACTAAAGGATGGGATATCGATTTTTTTATTTAATGGATTGATTAAAATTTACTGAAGGAAGAAAAGTCTTTATTTGAAAAAAGATAATCACAAAGTTAACAAAGTTTAGATAGATATAGGATTTTTATAGAGATTATAGCATAAAGAAATAATGGGATATTGAATTTTTTATTTAATGGATTGATTAAAATTTACTAAAGGAAGGAAAGTCTTTATATGAGAAAAGATAATCACAAAGTTAACAAAGATTGGATAGATATAGGATCTTTATAGAGATTATAACATAAAGATAATAGCATGTTTTTAATAATAACTAATTACTTTAATGCTTAGTTACTAAAACTAAAATTGTGTGGAAATTATATTAATCAAATAGTTATTTAAATTATATCATTTCCTTACATCTTAGATACACGTGGTTTTTCTTCTTCTACTCATTAGTGTACACTTCAAAGCCAAATCATGTTATAGTTAGGAATGTTAATTCATTAAAAGAATGATTCTATTAACAAACAAAATAATTTTACATGAAAGTTTTATGTTTTAAAATAAGTGTTGGAATAAAGATCCTTAAAGAATCATAATATAAATTTTATATAGAGATTATAGCATAAATATAATAGCATGTTTTTAATAATAACTAATTACTCTTATGCTTACTTACTAAAAAGGGTAAAATCGTGTGGAAATTGTACTAATCAAATTGTTACTTGAATTAGATCATTTCCTTGTATCTTAGATACAAGTGGTTGTTCTTCTTCTACTCATTAGTATACACTTCAAAACCAAATCATGTTATAGTTAGGAATGTTAATTCATTAAAAGAATGATTCTATTTAAAAAAAAAAAAAATTTACATGAAAGTTATTATGTTTTATAATAAGTGTTGAAATAAAGATCCTAAAAGAATCATAATATAAATTTTATTATCATGAATTAATGATTAATTAGGGGAAACTTATATTCTACAAATAATTAAACTTGTTTCATGAATAAATATAAAATAACTAACTAGATTGAGTTTTAAAACTATTTCATCACTATAAGATTCACATGTCTTCTATAATGAACAAAATATATAATAAATAAACATTTATTGATATTTAAAAAAACTAATACTTAATGAAGAGACACATTAATGAAAGGTTATGCTTCTTTACGAAAGGGCACCCAACATGGGTATTTAAACAAGCACCATTCTCATGGTAATATTATCTCTTATCTTATCAAGCATATATTTCATTTATTCGTGAATTACTGTCATCTGACTTATTTGTGCTATTTATTTCCTTAAAGAAACAATTTTGTCATTTCATTACTCTATATATATATATAAAGGATTCAATAAAACTATATATATATTTGTAGATATATGACATATATGATTTCAATGATAATGTCATACAAATAAAATTATATTAAAATAAATAAATTATTATAACTTTAAAAATTTTACTTGAAAAATGGGATATGGGTAAAGATAAAGTATTCATGGTTAAAGTATTTATAACTTTGTGGAAATTTAAAAGATATATGGTATATACATGACATATTCAATTCATTAACCATTTACACAATGATTGGAATTATGTCATGGGCTAGTTGTTACATTTCATATTGAATGTTTTAAAATATGTGGCGGTGCATATTTATTTATTTATTTTATATATTTGTTTAAGAATGGTTGAAAAATGGAATATAAGTGAGAATTGCAATTCTTATTATAGTTTGATTTCTTTTTAAATGATATTTATATATATGTATGATTTTTATACATATACTTGTTCTGTTTAAAGAGTTTATATAAATAATATCTTTATAAGAGGACCCTTTTTGTTGTTCAGTGTTATTTTATAAAAATAATTTTATGTATTGCTATGAGTGATCGTGATTGTTAGTATAAATGATGACATGGTTATAAAATAAATTCGGTATTTTCCCTAAATGATTAATGAGTATGAATATAATTGGGTATTATAATAGTTATTTTTTAATATGAATTTTAGAAATTAGTTAAATGTTATTAGTGTTTAAAATGGTTAAATTATCAAGGGTTATTGTTATCTTTGGAGTGAGAAAATATGTAAGAAGTTAGACAAGGTTTATTAGGTAACTTATCATGCAAGTTAGGGGTAATTAGTTAGTACAAGGCAATTCTGGTTGTTGTGTATAATTGATATTTTTATAAATTAACATTGTTGATATTGGTGTTGGAGAACATGTTGGACTAGACAAAAAGAACATAGTGTCATTGGAAATATAGTTGACATTAACAGGGTAATGAAATTATATGGGTTATAAATGTAGGACACTGAAGATATCTTGTATAGGGAGCATGAAGTTTGGATATGGTATTATACATATCACACAATGTGAATTAGACATTGGTAATTGAGTATGTGTCAATTTTTGAATGACGAAAGAAATGAAGATGAATGTGAAAATAAGTTGCTACTATGAATTGATGTGACAAGACATGGAAACAATCCATACGTAGAATAAAATATTAAATGCAATGTTAAAATATAAGTGACACCCTCACACGTAAAAGGAGCATTTAAAAAGGTTAAATCCAGGATTATTGTATTTAAGGAAGAATTCATATATCCCAGCACGAGTGTGTCTCATTGGTGTTTCACTTGTTATGAAGTCACATGTTGTAAATTGGAGGTCACGAGTTCAAATCACACCTATATTTACCCGTGTCCCATGCTTTCGGGGCGTGTGGGGAACCTAGGGGTATAGTGGTAGCGGGATTGGATCCCTGGACCCCGTTTCACGTGAGTACCAACCCAGTCTCCAATTGTCGATTCCCCTAAAAAAAAAGTAAGAATTCATACATAAAGGCATAAGATTTAAATATCATTTAAGAAAAAAATGCTTACAAGGGTGGAAGATGAGTACTTAGTCCTTTCATGAAAAATGTGATCAAGGAAGTTATTCATTCATTGTAGCCATTAGGATATAAATGTCAAGAAAATGAAGATATCTTCTTGATATGTTTCGAAGGTAGGATGGTGAACACTATATAAGGGAATCAAGGTAGTAGAGATAAAAATGTTAGATTCCACTATATGATAGAATATTGAGACATTCGTGTCAACAAATGAGATAGAAAATGGGTGAAATAGTGATAGAAAAATCGATAATGTAGTAGATGTGTCATCAAACACATTTATCAAATTTACAAATAATAGGAATTTGAAATTTTTAATTGACATGAAACAATAATGTATGCCAAAATTTCCACTGAGTTCCTAGAGGGTCAAATCATGACAATTTTGATTAAATAAAAAATGGAGATGAACCATGCAACAAGCTAAACACAACGACATTGATTTTTCATTATAAGGACGTTATTAATGAAAATGAAAAACTACAAATCGTATTTGAATAGGATATGATAATGGGGGGAATGTAACTTGAAAAAACCATTGAAAGGGATAAATGAAGGAAACTTTTGTAAATTGTAGTATGGAGGTGATCAACACAACTAATGAAATACAATGATGCTAACCTCGTGACATAGTGAAACTTAGATGAAAAGATGACTAGTACTCGAGACAAGACTCGATGAGGCTATAACAATGCTTAGGATATGACTTTCAAAGCCTGTCAAAGGGGTCATATGATAACGGAAATGTTGAAATGAGGTAAGGACATTGTCACGTCCCCTCCCCTCATCTCAATGGAGAGGATGCGACTAACACATTTGATCTCTATCCAATCCGATAATATAGTCCCGTGAACGTAAAATAAAAATTGCATTGAAATAGGAGATACATATGCAGATGTATAAATCATTAACATATAGTGTAATCAAAACACATTCCATTCAAGCATTCATCATGCTCATACTAATTTATAAAACAAATATAGCCGCAAGGATTTAAACACAATAAATACTTATCTTGAGAAGAAGCTTGTCCCGCAACCAGCTATGTTGCTGCAACTTTCTACCCAACCATAGGCCAGTGTGCTCATAAATCTCTCAGTAGCACTGCCACCCCCGAGCTGGGAATGATTCCCACAAGGAATAAAGGAACACTAGAAGGTTCACACATAGCCAAATATATATATATAAATTCAGCAAAGCCAAAACTACGTTTGGGATTATCAAGATACTAAGGAGGTGGAAAGCTCAAACTGCTAAGCTAGTGATCTCAACCACAGAGCTATGGAAACCTGCACTAGGTCTGGCTTGGCTTCTAAAACATCCACACAACCAACATAAGGAAGCAATCCCTTCTCTGATACAAAGTCCCTCGGGCTATGCCTTCCCTTCCAGTGCTCTTCAAGGTGTGCAAACAAGAAGACTAGCCCCTCTTGATCTGTTTGTGAGGTTCCCTTCTACACTAGGTTTATCAAGCTAATTCAGACCCAATTCCACTCCAAACTAGTTCAGACCAAGGAAAAATATGGACACACATTAAGATACAAAATTTTGGGTTGAGGAAAAACGTTTTACAACAAAAAATGGATTGGTAAAATGGGGAAAAACAATCCAGAATGGGAAATCCAAATTCAACATCAAATCTGGACATTGCATGATCCAAATTGAATGCTACAAACCCCAAAATCGTAATTCTTTGCTGTCCATTCACTCCACAACACCAAAACAGATTTCTGGGGCATGCACAATGAAGAAAATGGCAGCAATTCATGAATGAAAGAGCCCAACACTGAGCTTTACCAAAACAACTTCCCATCCATGGGGAAAATGAAGAAAACAGCTGCCAACATGAGGGAAAAACACACAGGTAGATAAGAAACATGAAGGAGATAGCTCTCTAAGCTTCCACTGCGTGAGGAAATGGAGGACATGGGTGCCCAATAGAATGGGCATGCATTTTTGGGTGTTAACTTGCCCCATAAGTCAAAATCATGTTTGCCTAAAATGGATGGCTTCTCCAATTCGGATTTGGACTGCCATACTCTTCCCATCCCCATGCAATAACTACCTCAACCAATTTCTGGTAGAAATAAATGATTAGGTGAATAAGACAAGAAAGGTGGTTGACAACTTGATGGGTTTTCCCCTTGACATTTGGCTCCATTGGCTCAAAGGTTTGAATATCCCCCCCTTATCCTTAAGAATTCATGCCCCCGTCTCTTTAATGTTGCATTGACATAGCTGGTTGTGGGTATTTTAATTAAATTGCATATTTACATGATGTCCAAAATTATAATAGTATTGGCTAGCACAATATACCATCGACATCGATTTTAATCACTGAAACGTAAAGCGATAAATTGATGGTGGGGTTTTTCCTTGAGCTCCACACCATGATTAATTACAATATTTACATCATATACATTTTAATGCAATCAGGGTCAAAACCAGGGTGTTACATACATGATGAGATCCTTTATTTGGAAATGATGTGTTGACAAAATGGGAAAAAAATTAAATTTTAATATGTTCGACTAAGATTCTAAATTTGACAATTTGGAATCATATCAAGATGAGAATAAACTTTACTATAATTTATAGAATTGAAAGAAGACTTATTGGAGTGATGAGTGAGTCATGTATGGATGTTGGACTGCGTGATAATCACTTTTTATTTTGTAATTCATATTATAAATACGTATTTTATTGAATATTGAATGATGCTTCTCTCCTTTCCTTAGAGGAGAGGATAATCGGATAGATTTGAATCCCTACATGTATTTTATCATTACTTAAAGTCACTTGGGTAGTTATTGTATTTCTATTGAGGAGATATAGATTATAGTAAAAGTGGATATTGCAGGTCTTTTTGGATGACTAGGAAGTGTTGGAATTTTGAGTCAATATTGACAATTATTGGAAAGTATTATTAAATTATGCAAAAACACTAGCAAATTACTGAAAATATTACTGGAATTCTATTACATGATATTACCATGGAATTAATGAGAATATGTTGGATCCTTGTTGGATGAAACAAAATCAATGATGGTAGAACTGCTAGTACTCATAGCCATGGATATTTGATGAAAATATAAGAGAATGGAATAAGACTTGAATGTGAGTGAAACTAGCATTGAATATACAATCAAAATTAAGTTCTGAAACAAAGTTTCCTAAAGAGGGGGAGTATGTAATGCCCCATTTATAAATAGGAAAAGTAATTGAATACAATCATTATGTATAAATAGAAATTACGACTCGATACTAAGGTATAATGGTTATTGTCTTTGTGTAAACTAGCATGACATGATTCATGTATGAGGATATAATATCAATGATAGATATAGTCCCAATACTATGAACTGGGAGGACAAATTGGAAATACGTAGACAATATCCATACTGATTTTAGAAATTCAGAACGAAGTTTCCTGAAATGGGGGTGTATGTAACACCTTATTTTTACCCTAACTCTTGAGATAAGAGTAACCATTAATTGAGGGAATTATATGACGAATTAGCCCGGCTCTTTATTTATTTGGGATCTAAAAAACATTGTAAGGACTTATTTTTTAGGGCATCCAGTTTCAGATGACCTGGACATGTGTGAGGTAAAGAATTATTGATGAGATATGACCTAAGAAAGATTATTTGACATATTGATGAGTAAATTATGATTACAAAAATAATGTCGACATTTGGTCACGAGGGGTTCACTTAGTAAACTTTTTACATAGCATGTTCGTTTGTAGGACATTAAAGGATATCCTTGATTTTACTAAATATTGGAAAATAATTCCTAAAATTGTATTGTTAAACCTCCCTCACAATATACCTTTCAAATTAAGAAACCCCTACTTTCACCATGTATTGTAGGTATCCATTTTATCAACTCATTTTTGAAAACCCATTTATATCATATTGTAAATTTGTAACAACAAGATCCCTAACGCATCTTAGTATAAGCAAACAAGATGATGAATAAAATATAATATAATGCTAGTAATGATCTCGATAGGATTCCAAGGGCGACTAATTCATTTGTAGTGTTGTATAGTGTAAGACCCAATGGAATAGTATTGGGAAAGGAAAAACACGTAAAACGAAACCCAATCAAGAGATCAATGTAACAAAGAATGTAAAATATTGATAGTCCAATACTCAGTTCAATGCTTAGAAAATATGAGAATTGCACATGTTTCACACCAAAACCTGCTAATCTAGCAATTTTATATTATGTAACTACAAGTATAGCCATAGATAGCTCATTTTTTGGATAAGCTTAATAAATTGAACTCCATAAAATATTTTTAATAATCTTAATAAATGTTTTCTATTCTTTTTTTAAGCTAGTTGTATGTGATTTTTAATACAAGAATAGTAAAATATGGTAAAATAACACTCTTATTGTTTGGATAAAATATATGCAGATATCTTCTTATGCTTAAAATATTCCAAGTTTAGTGAACACAGATTCTTCCACAACAAATGAATCTCATTTCTATATTTATACAAGATCAAAATTAGTCGAAAATTAGAGCACATTCTCTTTATTTCCTATTTAGTATCTTAAAATAAAATAAATGACACTCCCATATAAATTTAACATTGGTTATCCAAGAGGTTATTTATTTTTCTTGGATCGAGAAGTATTCTATTTTGGAATATTTGTAATTTTATTTAATTGGAAAGATGTTTTGTATAAAACTAAGACAAAAATCATCATTTTTTATGTATATGATCCTTCTTTGGTATTTTTTAAGATGGATTTATGGAGTTATGTTTCAATTGGAATTAAGATTTCAATGCATAAAAATATAATATGATTAACATAATGATATGAATATTTTCATTTAAAAACTATTTAACAAAAAAAACCATAAGCATAACGATACTATTATAGAAAATTTATTTGAAATTAAATGTTGTAGTATGAAATGTTTTCATATACAAAAATTATATATATATATATGTGTGTGTGTGTGTGTGTGTGTGTGTGTGTGTGTGTAGTTTAAAATCTATATAATAA
>LPNX010681848.1:804570-849808 GCA_001517045.1 Pseudotsuga menziesii | reverse complement strand
CAAATGCTTATATGTTATTGATTATATATGCTAGAGTAGAGCTAACACAATTATATATAGCATGCTTGTCTTGTTTATTGAATGTTGAGGAAGCAATTGATCAATTCAAGCTAGAGTTGTAAAGCTCAACGGGGATCTACATCAACCATCCAGAATAAGCTACGAATCGAGATCCTTTAGTGTTAGTTGTTTGATTTCTCTTGCATATAGGAAAGGATTGATTTATGGAGTTAAACTGTCTATTTTGGTACCCCAAGCCATAGGAATTTCTCTCCATAACAGAATTGGTGACTCTGCTGGGGAGTTCCTAGTAGTTGTCCTTTGGGGGTTTTTATCGGCATTCAATGTTCTTGAATTGCTCTTATTTCTCTATTTCTGTGTCGGGTATGGGGGCAGGTTTTCCTGGTAGTGTCTGATTGGTTTGAAGTTTGTCTCAACTTGTTTGTTTGCCTTTATATTTGTACATTTCTCTTCCTGTACGCGATTTTTTAACTCACAGTTGTGTATACATGCGGCTTTGACTGCTATGTCCGCATACATACGTGGGTTTATTGCGAACAGTCGCGTATGCCCTTAGTTTTGCCTTCTAGAGAAAGATTTATTGTTACTGGGTGAATTTTGATAGTTGCTGAGTCTCCTTTGATACTGCTAGAGTCTGTATACACCTCTGTTTCTGACCAGAGACATTTTTTTTTTAGGGTAAATTTCTTTTTTAAGAATGTTCTTGTCATTGCATTTTTTTTTTGGGGGATTAGTGCATTAGATTTATTTTACCTTAGTGCTTTGTGTGAGTGCTGTTTGATTGTGCTTGCCGATTCTAGGGGTAATAGAATCATCCTTTTGCTTTAGTATCTCATTTTTATTCAAAAAATCCAAAAATATTTGCTTCTTTGCATCATTATGCATTGCAATTTGCATTTCGCATGGTACTTGCACTAGATTTCCTTAGAGTATTAGTCAAGATTTCATATAGGAATGATTGCATTTGTCATTTGAAGAAACATTTTGCATTTCACGTAGTAGCATGCCCTATTTTTCATTCGACACAATGCATTTGCATTGATTGTTAGGTGTGCATTTTACTTCATGATTGCGTCATAACACCATTGGTTGCATGGCCATATACCTCTTTTCAGTAATAAAGAAAAATAAAATCAACGCTTAATTAAAATGGATTACAATATTTTCTTTGATAGGGTACACCAACAAGATTAGGTTTTAGGGTCTTGGAATAGTTCATTGTGAGTAAATTCTCCAAGACCACTAAACAACAACATGTATGTGTCTGTCCAAGTGAGAGTGTGAAATTCCTTGGTATAATTAGTGTTTCTAAATATCCTCCTCTTACAAGGGAGTTAAGCACGATGCATTGTGAGCGGTTATTGATTGGATGACCCCTAGTCAAAACTGAGTAGCACCAAAGATATTTCTGGGATTGTATTCGTATTTGGGGCCCCTTTCACGAGTTTTGGGTTATATTNAGCGGTTATTGATTGGATGACCCCTAGTCAAAACTGAGTAGCACCAAAGATATTTCTGGGATTGTATTCGTATTTGGGGCCCCTTTCACGAGTTTTGGGCTTTGCTACCCTTCCCATATGGTCAATCCCACCTGAGCATTGATTATATTGAGGTGACCTTAGTTGCCTTACCTAGGATATCGAGGGGGTACTTTGCAGGGGTTATTCTTCAGGTGTCCCGGCCAGGTTGGGGTCGGACAGCACAGTCACTTTACGCATTGAAGTTGAGGGACACAATAATTGGTTACAAACCTCCACTTGTTGTGTATGGGAGTCTCAAGCCTCTTCTAGGCAAGACATACCTGCTTCATTCAGGAGCTCACTTATCCTACCCTTGATTGCTTGTGCTTGGCTTTAAATTTTATTAGTGTATGATTTGTGCACATTAGCTTGCTTAGGGTTTGCGTAATTAGTGAGTATTTTGAATTTTTTTAGTCATTATGGATTCGGGTGCGGATCCTCACCATTCTCATCATTTAGCATCACTTTTGCCTTCTACATCTCCTCCTCCTTTGGGAGAGAGAAACACACGGTCTAGGCAGACCACTTCGCACATTGATTCACACACGATGGGAGATCATGAAGATAGTGTTCCTGAACTGTCTTCTCCAACTCAAGTGGAGGATGGAGAGTTCACTGCTACATTTGATCCTTCACCTGATATACCTGCACATTCTGGGTTTGATCCTTCACATGAAATACCTACTCACTCTAGCTAGGATCCCTCATTCACAGGTCACCGTTATTGGATGCGGGGCGACAAGACTCATCATGAACCCACAAGCACTATTTATGGTAGTTATGGTATGTCTGGTATCCCTACACATGATATGACATTTCATGTCGAGTCCGAGTTTGAGCTTAACACTACGCCTGGGGGCACTTCTATTCCTTTCCATGCGGAGAGGTTTGGGATCATGAGTCACATTGCACCTTCCATCCCAGTGGTGGAAGCTACATCACATATTCCTCCTAGACCTAGTGTTAGTAATCCTATTAGGATACCAAAACCTCGATGAGTGACTATAGGGAACACCACCTACATAATTTCACATGTCCCTTCATCCTATATTCCTTGTTCTTTGAATGCTATTCCTCCCCCTCATTCACATGGTCCTTCGGGATGGAACGCTGCTACGAGTCATGTCCGTACTGCTGCTACTCACACAGTTGTGTCTTAGAGTCAAGTACCTCCTGTTGTTTCGGGAGGTCATATTCTTACATCTGGAGGTCATGTTACTACTTCCAAAGCATATATTCCTACTTATGGAGTGTCTCATGGGACATCTCACGGGATGTCTTATGGACCTTATGATGGGACGTAGTATGGATAGAGTTATTCACCTTATGCGTACGGGTATCAACAACCCGCTTACTCTTCGAATTATGGCTTTGTAGCCCCACATAGTCAAGGTACACCACATTATGGTGCTTCCATGCCACCCTACACAGGTCAAATGGGAGGAGGGAACTATGGCCAAGGCCATGGTGGTTACGGTAATTAGGCTTATGTGAACCAAAATTATCAGGGAGCGGGGAATCGACCTGCTCATCCTAGGATCCCTTTCCTTGCAATGCTAAATCTTCCTAACTTTTCAAGACTGACGAACGATCCCGTATCTCATGACCCAGCTTGGGCGGCTGTCCCTAATAAGCTTCCCTCAGACATTCCCAAATTCGAGGGCAAACTAGGAGAAGATCCGAGTGAACATGTTACTACATTTCACTTATGGTGCTCTTCAAATTCCTTACACGAAGATTCGATCCGTTTAAGGTTGTTTCAACACACCCTTATAGGTCCTTCCACGAAATGGTATATAGAGTTACCTAGGGGGCATTCACGTTGTTCAATGACCAAGATATGACTTTTCTCAACCACTTCCAGCTACCAGTGCGTTACGACGTTGGTACAAAACTCTTGTCAACATTTCGGCAAGATAAAGCCATGCATATCTCAAACCATATCCAAGAGTGGTATAGACGAAAGAGATTGATTAAAGCCTTCATACCGCTGAAGTTTCTCCTCGAATGGTTCCTTAAATCGTTACTGCCTTATATAGCGAAGGATGTTTCTACTTCTGGAGTTCAAAATGAGGAAGAAGGCATTTTTAGTGCACGGGAATTAGACTTGATTTATGCTCAATCTAGTTTGTTATATGAGATCATTCCTAATGCGCCGCGTTCTAGTTTTGACCCTAAGGTTAAACCTGGAGCACATGCCGATAGCATTGTTGGTTGTATGAGTGCCAAACCTCTAGATTCGGTTGTGAAATAGGTCAGTCAATTATCTATCAACCAATCCACCTTGGGACAAGCTACATCTTTGTCTCAACCCACCCAAATGGAAAGTGTGCTTTCGGTACAATCGTTGGACCAGAAGGGTAACCAGCAACCCAAAAGGAATAAAAAGAAGGGTAAAAAAAATCGTAAGGGTGGGAAGAGGAATGAAAATGCCAAATCTAATGACAAGAATGCTTGAAACGCTGGGGGGGCACAAGCAGCCTAAACATAAGGTTAAGTTTCCTTGCAAGTTGTGTAAGGATTACCACCTCACTCACTTGTGCCCTTGGATTGATGAAGCCTCGAGATTCATAGCACAGGGCCCAGCTATGCTGACCAACCCTTTACCTCATAATCAAAACATGAAATCGAGGACCCATGATCAGTCTGGTGGTGATCAAGATCCGCCGGAGGCTAGTGGTCATGGTTGGATCAACATGGTCCATGCTATAAGGTTGTGACTTGTGCAAAGGACTATGGTTCATCACAACCCAACCTTGGAAAGGAACCTGATCCACCTTGGAGTCCTTTGCGTATTGAAAAACCTATGGATAAACCTAAAGTTTCACCTCGCATTCCTAAGGGATTCCTTAAGCGTTTCGGGCACAATCCTAATGCCTGAGCCGCCTAGAACTATTCTGTTGTCGATTATTTGGGCCACACTCCTTGTGCGATGTCTGCACTTGAAGTAATTCAGAGTTGTCCTTCGCAAAGGAAGGCTTTTCTTTCTACCCTAGGTGTGAACAATGATAATTCTTCCTCTGTGATCAAATTTGAAACCGCGGGACTTCAGCCTCACTTGCCTTACTATGTGTCTCTCTTGATTCACGTAGAATGTCTTAACATGACCGTCAAACGCATTGTGATTGATGAAGGCGCTGCTACTTCCATGATGTCTTTGGCGTGTTGGAAGGGTTTGGGTTCCCATGAGTTGTCTAAATTCGGTACCATGTTGACTGCTTTTGATGGAAGATCGTTTCAACCACATGACATTCTTCCTTCTCTTAAGGTTCATTTGGGGGGGAAGACCATTGCAATAGAGGTCGAGGTGGTTGATGTGCCCCTTGACTACAATTTGTTGTTGCGTAGGAATTGGATGTATAGTATGCAAGCCGTAGCTTCTTCTCTACTTCAAGTTGTATGCTTTCCATTTAATGGGAAGATAGTTATGATTGATCAAACATCATTCAAGAATCTTCCTGTTACCGCATCTTTGGGAGCTTCCATCTCGATTGTAGAGCACTATAAGCCGGAAACTGGGAGTGTGGGTGTTTGCATGTATCCATCCCTTATGGGAAGCTTTAGTTGTCCTGCATCTATCCTTATGATAGGGTCTAGTCCCAGTGGAGCTTCATCATCAGTAAGATCGGTGTCTTTTCGTACAACATATATGGAAGATCCTTGGATTCTTCCTACACCGATTCCTTCGAATGAGCCCAACGAGACGGATATGCCATTGCCTACAACTATGATAGCTTATCAAGCTAATCTCGGATCTGTTGGAGAGCCTAGTCCTTCCTCTTCGTGGACAGAGGAGGAGGACCTTTATGTGCTACCTACATGGGTAGTGCAATCTTCTCACACACATGACTGCCTTGATAGTGCTTTTCCTTTCAATGAGGCTATTATTGAGGTTAATTCTGGGGTTGAGCCACTTTGGGAAGAGTTGCATCATAGATCTTATTTTCTTCCCAAGCTTGATTGTTTGGAGTGTGAAGACTATAGGGGGATTCTTAGTGAGAGAATTGGTAGTCCCATGGTTCTGTTAAGCTCTCCTGGTCTGATGGCTAACAGAAACATGGAAAATATATCTCCTACCATCCCTATCAATATCTCTCATGATCCTGGCAAGATTGAGAATGTCTATATTGGGGAAGAATGTTCCCATGATAAGATTCAAGAGTACACCAAACTGTTTAAATAATTTCGTGATATCTTTGCTTAGTCTTACGATGAAATGCCAGGTATTGACCCTTGCATTGTTGAACATGAGATTAAAACTTACCCTAGTGCTAATCCTATTCGACAACGCTTGCATGCGATGAATCCTAGGAAAGCACCCATGATTAAGGCTGAGATAGAAAAGCTGTTAAATGTCGGTTTTATCTATCCCGTTCCCTTGACGGAGTGGTTTTCAAACCCCGTTCTGGTTGATAAGAAGCAGGGAATGATCCGCATATGTAATGATTTCCGTGATTTGAATCGTGCCTGTCCTAAGGACAATTTCCCCACACCGTTTATTGATCAAATTTTGGATGAGTGTGCGGGAAGCGAGGTATTTTCCTTTATGGATGACTTTTCTGGATACAATCAGATACAAATTAAACCTAAGGACCAACATAAGACTGCCTTTATTTGTCCTTGGGGAACCTTTGCATATCGGAAGATTCCTTTTGGACTTAAAAATGTCAGAGCCACTTTTAAGTGGGCTATGACCTTGATCTTCCATGATCTCAAATCCATTATTGAATTCTTTTTCAATGACCTTGCTGCTCATTCTCACATGAGAATGCATCATTCCTACCATTTGAGATTAGTGTCCGAAAGGTGCCACCATTATTTGGTCCGGTTAAATCCTCACAAGTGCATATTTTGTGTGAAGTCTAGTCGCTTATTAGGATTCATTGTCTCCAAGGAGGATATAAGAGTCGACCCTTTAAAGGTTGAGGCAATACTTCAATTGTCTCCCTCGAAAAACATTAGACATCTTCAATGTTTGAAAGGCATGAAAAAATTCTTACGGAGATTCATCATGAATTTTTCCAATTTGACTAGAGGCTTCATGCATCTTTTGAAGAAGGACACTACCTTTTGCTGGGATGAGTGAGCCAGGAGTCCTTTGATGCGCTCAAACGAGCCTTAGCATCGGCCTCGTGATTAGTCCACCTAACTATAGCTGTGACTTTCTACTTTATGTGGCTGCATCCATGGAGATGATTGGTATGGTTTTCATTTAAGAGGATGAGGAGCTCCAAGAGCATGTCATATATTATCTAAGTCGGAATGTCATTGATGCATAGATCCAATATTCCCATGTGGAGAATCTTTCCTTAGCTACTGTCCATGCGGTCTAAAGATTGAGACACTATATTCTCCTTCGCTAGACCTTGGTGGTTGCCTATGCCAATCCATTTCAGTTCATCCTTACTAGAAGGATGATAGGGGTAAAGTATAATAAGTGGATTGTCATCCTGCAAGAATTCTATCTCGAGTTTGTTTCGGCAAAATCGAAGAAATCGTTGATTTTTACAGAGCTTATATCTGATTTCCCAAGTGAGGAGGAGGAGGCTTGTGAAGATATGTTTGTCGATGAGAACATCTTCTTGATCTCAACTTTGGATCCATGGTATGGAGACATTATCATATATTTACAAACATTGAAGATCCCTACTCACCTTTCATGGTATGAACGACGACGATTACGTCACATATCTAAGAATTAACTCATAGTGGATAACACATTGTACCACTATGGGGTAGATTCCATTTTACGTCGTTATTTAACTCATGAGGAGGCTGAGCTTGTGCTGAATGATTTCCACAGAGGGGCGTGTGGTGATCATTTATCTGGGCTTTCTACAACCCAAAAAATATTGAGAGCGGGTTATTTCTAGTCGTCGATCTTTAAAGATTGTGTCAATTCAGTTAAGAAGTGCCACCCTTTCTAGGTGTTCGCACGTAATATGCACTCGCATCCTGCCCTGTTATATCCCATTATCACCGTCGGTCCCTTCACTAAGTGGGGGCTTGATTTCATGGACTGCAACCTAGCTTCAGCTGGGGGGCATCATCATATTATCGTGGCTATTGACTACTTCATGAAATGGGCTGAGGCTATGCCTACTATTAAATCTGATGGTGGGACAGCTGCACACTTTGTATTCAACCAGATTATTAATCAGTTCAGTATTCTGAAAGAGCTTGTCACTGACCATGGTAGGCACTTTCAGAATCGCATGATGGAAGAGTTGGCCTCGAAGTTAGGGTATAAGCAGGAGAATTCTTCTTCTTATTTCCCTCAAGCGAATTGACAAGTTGAAGCAGTGAATAAATCACTCAAGTCTATTCTCCAACAAACTGTCGGACAAAGCAAGAATAATTGGCATATTATGTTATATCCTTCTTTGTGGGCTTATAGGACCGCGGTTAAGACTGCCACTAGTTTTTCTCCATATCATCTTGTACATGGAGTGGAGTCTGTATTGTCGGTTGAGTGTGAAATCCCTTCTTTGAAGCTAGCCATAGAGCTCTTAACGGCAACCTCTCCATTGGAGGAATGTTTGGTCCATTTAGAGCAGCTTAATGAGCAATGCCGAGATGCTTTAGTGGCTCTAGAAGTGAATAAGCATCATGTTAAGGTCCAGTACGATAAATTTGTCTATCCAAGGAGGTTTAGTGAAGGAGATTTGGTCCTTTTGTGGGATCAAGATAAAGAACCCTTGGGGGCAGGAAAATTCACCCCATTTGGCATGGTCCTTACGTGGTTAAATGTGTGTTAAATAAGGGCACTTATGAGCTAGTAGATTATGAGGGGATGGCCTTGGCGGAGCCTAGAAATGGGCTATATCTTAAAAAATACTATGCATAACTTTCAGCTAAGGCTGACTACTGTATATTATTGTACAGTATTTTGCATGGTTTGGTCTTTCTTATGATGATCAGGTTTGTTGATTAGCTTTTGTTTCTTATGGAAGATGTCAATGGAGTCTTCCATCTATATAGGATTCACGGATGGTGCAAGCCGTCACACTCAACACTCAGCCTCTACTGCTTGGGTGATTTATACTCCTACAGGTCGGGTATTGTCTTCAGGAGGCGTATGTTTACGACCCTCTGCAAACAATGTTGCTGAATATAGTGTCGTTATCAAGCTTCTACGAGATGCCATTTCACATGGTGTTCTATCTCTTGAGGTACATTTTGATTCGGAGTTAGTAGTGTCACAGCTTAATGGATTGTATCATGTTAGAGATCCAACATTATTACGGAGATTCTTACGTGTGATATTGTTAGAACGACAATTTGACAACATAACATACATACATGTTCCAAGAATTAATAATCAAGTTGCTGGCTCATATGCTAACTACGTGTTAGATTGGAATTTGTTTCATAGACAATAAGCTCATCACAAACATACATTTTTACACGTGTAAATAAATAAACTAATCATCATAAAAAAAATTCATTAAAACATCCAAAATGTGATAATACATAGTGTCAGAATACAAAAATGGGGCTCTCGAGCCACCAAAATATAAATACACGGTAGTAAAAAATGTATCACTCTCAGGTATCTAAGCCTGGGGAGGAGGAGGGGGATTATGATCATGGAATGTCACCACGGCTCTAGCCAGTCATCTAAATAACCACACCCATGCTCGTGGCACACCCACCACCTGATGTTGCATGGCCTTAGGCAGGTCCTTGACCTGCGCCATGGGTACCCTGTGTGTCAGCCTCATGAAGTTGGTATGAATGCTTTGGAGCATCCACTCCGCATCCACACCCATAATGTCATCTCCTCTTCTCCTCCATATATGATGAGGGAAGCCTTCAGGCTGCTGTGGTCCTACATCTGCATGCATATGATAGGATGTCACTATGTGTTGTTATGCAAAAACATGTCTTTTTTATTACATATATAAAAAAAACACAAAAAAATTAAATAACTCAAAAATATTAAAAATGAGGGTTAGGATTCATTACCAATGTCACTGTATGCTGATCCTGGTGGTAATGGAATGTCGTGGTATCCCCGAAAATCTATCCCCGCATAGGGGTAATCATCGATGGCAACTATCTGTCATCGCCACCATGGAAGGAAATTAGTTGGGTAGGGGTTGGACACCCTACCTCCCCCCCAGTCTGCGCATCGCATCTGCCCAACATCATTGTGTTGGATATCAAACCCCATGAAGAGGAACGTCAACTCTAGGGCTCAATCCTGGAACACGCTCAAAGAAAAATGTGCTCAGTATGCTACTGAAACTGAAGTTTGGTATTCTTCCCATCTTGCACTCACTGAGCTGGTGTTTCATGTTGCCCAGTAATTCAATGCTCCAATCGTACACCATGGGTCTCATGCACTCCACTGCATAGAACATCAGAGGCCACGAGGCCTGGTGGAGTGAAGCTATCCCTGCTATCCTGCCCAGTGTCAGTAGAATGGCCTTTAGGCCTAGCACCTGTATGGAGTTAGTTGGGATCTGAATCCCAACCTTTTCTATGTCTAGATAACAATACATGGCTATGTACTCATCTATGGTGAGGCCACCACCGAGCCCACGAGATTGTAGTTTAACCACTTCCCCCCGTCAGGAAAGTCCAGTAATAAATTATATGTCCTCCACTTCTATGGTTAGGTACATCCCATCAATCTGGAAAGACTCTGAGTTGGGATCCCAGTAGTCTACTAGCATCTGCAATAGTCTTGGTTTGGTTCTTAAGCCACCAAGACACCAAAACTTGTAGAGCCCGCATGCACAAAGATCCTGTTGTGCCATTAGATCACCACATACCACTTCTTCTACATCCCCATGCTCACATTCTCTCCATTCTAGAACCATCCTGCACATTGAATTCAAGTTTGAGTCATTAGAACACTTAAAAAACCTTGAACACGGCCTCATACGCGACTGTTTTCTAAACATCCGCGTATGTACATGAATTTGAGGGATTTTTCTGCGTATATCCATCCCTATACGTGGAAAAATCCTTGGTTTTCGTGTGGGCTGTGACGCATACTTTAGAATGGCCTAGAATCCTAATTTGACCATGGAAAATTGTAAAATTTGCATGAAAATGAAAGAGCAGGGCATGGGTAATCACCTGGAGAAAATGGTAGTGGATTCCGCCGACTGGATCTCCCAGAATTTGCTGTTGAAGTTCTGAGCTCAATTGGGTAAAAATTTCAAATGTTATATAATGTTTTGAATTTTTTACTATTTATAGAAATTTTTCAATTTTTTTCAAAATTTTACCCCCTTTTCTATAGTTTGGACCATTTCTAATCCTTTTGGCCCGTTTTTTACTAATATATGATGTAGGAGACCGTTTTGAGCGCCATTTCAACTGTTGTGTTGACCCGTTCATGCCAATTTCAGGTATCATGTCTAAACTGGCATATAGGTTCGGTTTCACCACCGTTTTCATTTTGCATGACCTTATGACCATTTCATTATAACCTTCGGTAAGAACCCATTCTATCTTGTCACAGAACCTTCTTGTTGTTTTAGAAGTGGCATGATTAGAATGGTAGAGCTTGACCTTACATGGGTGCCCTAGTTAGCTCCTTAATTGCATTTGGTGCCCATGTCGACAATTTTGTCCTTTAGGGTGTGGGAGTCTGTTGTATAGTATTGCCATGACATTTCGCAAGAGCCTCATACTCCTCTTGATATTTTGCTGGCCTATTTCCCCCAAACTCCCTTATGTCAAGTTGTAATTCCATTATCATGATCTTTGCCTACCTTATTGAGCCTTATGCCAGCTTCCCTGACTTTGAGTATTAGCCATATAGCCCGAGCTTGTCTCATGTCTAGCCACGCAGAGCCATTTTATATATCCTTTGCAGCTTGATTCCCTATTTTACCGGGAGGGGACTTTCCCTCGAGTGTCGCTATCCTACACATGTATCCTTGCATCGAGAATAGGTATGTTCCACTGCTTGAAACTAGTTTGTTTTCCTATTTGACACTCATCTCCTCCTAGTCTGTAACTATAAAGAAATTTTATTCTTTTTCAAGATTTTCAAATATTTGAAAAAGTCCAAAAAAATTAAAAAACCAAAAAGTCAAATAAGGAAAGATGTTATCTTTGGTAGCAGTCGAGTCATGTTGCCTTCAAACAGAGCACTGTATATCACATCCATTGGTTGGGTTAATAGTTTGACTTTAGGAGTTGTACTCATTTATCTGATTTTATCTCCACCGACTGGTTAAGCTTCCAGTCCCTATGGAGCCTCTGTCAATGCCTCTTGTGTCAGAGAGATGTCCCAGTTTTGCATATCGAGTTTATGCTGCCTAAATTCAGTCACCAGTCATTGTTATGCTCTTGCTCGAAGGAAGTTGAAACTTGAGTCAGCCATTCCTTAGTTATCTTGACTTTGCATGCCACCCATTCCTGGTACAGTTACAGGTTCATGCACCTTATGATCGAGTCCTTCCACATTATACAGCTTTGCTGAGTACCTCGTGTTGGATGATGGGGGATGCCTTAATGCCCTCCTTCCAACGAACTTCATCCCATCGACTTCATATCATTTATTCTGGGATAGGAATCTAGAGTCATTTTCGAGTGCCTTGAGACTTACAGTCATCAGTGGCAGGTTCTCTCACCATCGACAGTTCTTTGGGAATACATCAATGTCCCCTGATCAATGGATTATCTCAAGTGTTCAACCTCAACACATTTATTCACACTTGTTAGTTTGCACTCTAGTACCTTGATTCCCATTTTCATTATTGATGGGTGATCTCGCGTCTGTTAACGGTATACATCAATGACCAGTAATCAGACAATGGACTACTATGTTCGACCTCGACACATCTATTCACATAGTAGGACATGTACTCATAGCGATTTGTGTAGAAGACCTTCCAGATTGGTGGCATCCCATATATTCTATATCCTTGATCGTTCCAGTGTTCATGAGATTTCAGCTCTCGTGACTTGATTCCAGTATATGTCAGACATTTCCAGCCATTATGGACATCCTGATCTATTATATATCTTCATTCTTCATGGAGATCATGATCCTTGGTATATCTTCATTATGGATATTCTGATCTATGTATATTGTACGTGGCGATGACCACACATGTTATATTGTATCATGCCTATTCATGGCCATTGTACTCTTATGTATCCGGGATTTCTATATCTATTTACAGTTATGTGCAGAGTTGTATCATTGTATAGTTCTGATTGGATGGCTGGTTCTTCCATTGGGTTCTTCATCACTTCATTTCTGGGATGGACTTATAATGTATTTTGGCCATCGCATGACCCCTCTGACCTCATACATTAGGGGGCATCTGTTATAGCTGATTTTACCACACATGGTGAATCACACTTTTATGGCCTTCCCTGTCCCTATGCAGACTCCTTATACCCCATGGACTAATTTTTTTCCTTTGATGTTTCCTATATCATCCCTAAAAACATGCTTAAATTTCCATACGTGACTTTTAAACCCTTTATCGCGTATATACGTGGGTTTGACCTCTAAAACTGTGTACATCAGGATGTGTGCAAAAGGCCAAATTATTTTGGAGTTTTCCTTGATGTGGATCCGACTCACTTGTCTCCTAGCCTTCCATATTCCTTGAGATCGCTCGGATTCGACCTTTCATTACCCCATTGAAGAGCTATATAAGGAACCCTTTGGATACATTGAAGGCATATGAGGAATTGAGAGCAAGAAAACTATAGTTCATTGTTGCCAAAACTTGTGCTTGATTCTGCATCCCCTTTGTCCCTTGGAGCACTTTTTTGTTCTTCCCAATCTTACCTTTTGCTTGTGAGCTTGCTATCAAGAGATGGAGGCCCAAGTGGGAGACTTGGTTTCTTCGATTCGCAGACTTGCCGATAGAGGTTGTATTCATTGTAATCTCTGATTTTATATTAATAGAAATATATTTTCCTGTCCAATAATGTGTGTTTGAATGAATAGTTTATCCATGGATGATTTCAAATGCTTATATGTTATTGATTATATATGCTAGAGTAGAGCTAACACAATTATATATATCATGCTTGTCTTGTTTATTGAATGTGTAGGAAGCAATTTATCAATTCAAGCTGGAGTTGTAAAGCTCAACGGGGATCTACATCAACTGTCTGGAATAAGGTACAAATTGATATCCTTTAGTGTTAGTTATTTGATTTCTCTTGCATATAGGAAAGGATTGATTTCTGGAGTTAAGTTGTCTGTTGTGGTACCCCAAGCCATAGGAATTTCTCTCTGTAACAAATTGCAAAATGGAACTATAAGGAGATCATTCAAGTGAAAGTGTATTTAAGATTGGCAAGGTTTGAAAAATAAAATGGACTTTGAAAATACTCCATATGAATTTGGAATGAAATTAATTATAGTGTTATGAAGTGATGGGAGTCCCAAGTAAAGTTAATTATCGGGAATCACTAAACAAGGGATGGAAACATTAAAATAAGATAGTAATTCTAATATGGATTGGAAATATGGAATAGCCAAGTTGGGATTGGATATAACTTCTCAAGGTAAAAGGAGTAGCAAGGAAATGTGAACATAATACAAAGGAAACTGATAATTAAGGAAAATATTGATTCCTATTCAAATAAGGCTTGAGTGAATCCTAGGATAACACTAGAATATGCTACAATGATAAGAGAATCTACATAAGGCTATGAAAATCTACTTGGAATCTATTTAATCAAAATTATGTAAATGATATAAATATACTAGCACGGATTCCTAGTGTGGAGCTCAAGTCCATGGCCTGACTAATGAATGTATAGGCATGTACTATTTATATACTTTTATTGGAATATAATATTTACTTATCATGCCAATTCAAAATGTATGTAAATATTATGTTGGAAAATAATAAGATGGTACAAGAGGGCTCTGTAAAGAGCACTAGAAGGGCTATGATTCCACCATAGGGGAATAAGAAAGGCATGCCTATGGGAAACTAAATCCTATGTTTCCAAGTGTCAACCTAATAACTCATCCAAAATATGACATGTGATTTAGATGATCTAATTAAATTCTCCTGATTATTAAACCTAATCATTGAATGCATGTGTGAGGTTTGCAGGAAATGTCATTTCATGCAGTTATTGAAACATGGGGGTTATGATAGTTATGTCAACAATTAGTTGTCTTTTTTATTTTATGGTCATAAGCTATGATATTTATATTTTCACCATCATATCATATCCATTGGATTAATCACCTTTTTATCACTCTCTCATGCATGTTTCTACTCTACGTATAGATCCCTATTGTTGTTAATGACCATTACCAAACTATGTTTCACCCAAAAATTCTAATATAGAGATAGAACTGAATTTTGGAAGGTATAATAGATGGTTGTAGGTGATCATAGTGGTTGGGAAGCTAGGAACCCTAACCCATTGAGTTTGACTACTTTTGGATGCTTGAAAAGCCATAAATTAATGTTGTAGTAGGTTCCTATTGGAAGGAAACAACCTTCTCACTTTTTATGCTTTTAATCAATACAAAATGGAGAAATTTTTTTATCATTATGAATTCTTAAGAAATTTATAGAGAGTGCCTTCAGAATCTATGATTTTGAAGGTACTCTCAATCTAGGAACATCTATTACATAAGTGAAAATAATTGCAAGCATATCAAATTAAGACTATTGAGGTATCATTGATAATCCATTTAGTAGGCATTAAATCTATTTACTATATAATCAATTTTTCTTCATATATATTCACTTTTTTATTATATTTGTTTAGTAATAATACTGTTTCAGACAATATTTCATTAAATCGATAGCTTGTTGATCTCGTTTTGCAACTAACTCAAATTTGCTTCTATGATTTTAACTTCATCATTTTACATGATCATGTTGGGCCTCCATTAACTCCGCATTATTTTTATGAAAATAAAAGGGAACCCCACATAACTTTTGTAAATACTTAGCTTTTGGTTTTCCTCACTTGCTTGAATTGATAGATGATCCGATGGTCTTCTTTCTTTGATCCTACACTTTCGCGTTACCTATTTTTTTTGGCTTGGTATTCATGACATGAGGGTTTGATAACTTGGTCAATCTTTGGCGTATTGATTTTCTGACCTCGTGATTACTTAAATATGCTTCCATTTCCTTATTTGAGGTTATTCATGGTATTTATTTCGTTTTGGCTTGGTTGAATTATCTTAATCCTTTTATAGTCTTGTAAAACTTTTCGATTTTTTAATGTATCAATGAATAATTATATACTTTGATGGATTTTAGTAATTCAATTAACTACTTAATTTTATACTTTCAATCTTCGTCTGATAAATTTGCACTTTAAAGAAATAGAACTTTAACCTTGGTTTCAATTTTGAAAGGATCATTGAATGTTACTAGCCTTAAATTTCTTAATAAAAACTTGTACTTTTGTGGAATGCTATGACAATGTTTAAATAATTTACTGAAGGCTTATTTTATAATTCTATTATATCCTAGAGAACATGTTCGAAAACTATGTAAGGAGTCAATGATTCTTAGTCATGAAGTCAAGTATTATTTTCACAAAGAATAATTAGCTCTCCTTGTTGATAAACAAATTTTGAATCTTATTTAGATGGCTTAATAATGTTTATATATATGGAAGTATTTAATTTCTTCCAAACATCTAATTGTGATCTAAAGTAATATTGTGTTCATACAATGTCTTTTGAAAATCAGTATTTGTTAATTATTATTATCGTCTATTTATATTCGATAATATTTTAAAAGGACAATATTAGTGATGATTTATTTAATTGGATTTGATATAATAAACACAAGGTACTATTTACAATATTGATGCATGGTTTAAGTTTATTTCTGATGGAGATTCATGTTAAAATGTTTTTACAAGATACCTTTGCCAAAATGATTTATTCTAATTTTAATTAACTACTTGTCACAAATTTTTGAGAGGAAAATAACATAGAGAAAAGAGCCAGTTCATCAAACCAACCAGACTACAAAAATGGAGATACACGCACCTGTAAGAGACATGTTGTTGCATAGATGATTGTGGCAAAACCATGAGGAATTAGCTCAAACCGTTGAAAAACCACTTCAAGAATGGACCTAATTACCTTCAACCATGATATTTTTCTCAAATAAATGCACAAGATGTGAGATATTCGGACATGTTTGAGCCATATTTTTCCATAATTTCCTGATTGCGTCTAGCTGTAAGATCTTTTTTTGTAGTTTGTTATGTTCCCTTCTCTCTATTTAAATAAATACAATTCGAATGCAAGGGGGTGCGGGGATTCTCTAGGGAATTGAAGGATTTTCATTCTTTCCATCTCTGTATTCTTCTTGTAATGTTTTTGTTGACATGGATGAAGAGGAGGCATTGTTGCCAAAAGAGGGAATACTGGATAAGACAATAAAATGTTTTTATTTTATTTTCTGTACCATTTCTCTGTGGGATTCATGTATGACGGAATATTATTATATTGGGAGTGAATATACATTTGTTATGCTAGATAGTGTTCTCAAAATTTCATTTCTGTAATACCCGATAAGCATTGGTATCAAAAATTGGTATCATTCTGGTACTCAATTTTTTAATACACATATTTATATTTTCTTCTTTTATTATCACTAATTATGTACTTTTCTATATCTCTGTGAATTATTATGAGTACTCGAAACACAAATGCATTTTGATAATTGATGTTATATTGTATAAGTTATTTTAATTCAATTTTTCTAATTAAATTTGACTATATAATATTTTGTTTATTGATATACTTATTGATTCATCTGTGTTTCTGCGGGTAATCAATCAGGTAGTTAATTATTCTTAAATTCTAATATTTAAATGTCAGAATTTAATTGTTCTTTGATAATTTATGTTACAAAATAGTAAATGATTTTTTATTTATTGTTCTTTAATCATAAATATTTTTACTAAACTAAAAGTTACTTATAATATTAACTTTGATTATTTATTATCATACTTTTATTATTTAACTTTATCTTATATATATTTCAATAGAACATTCACGTAGTTAATAGTTTTCTCTTGTCCAAGATAGGATTCACTAGATTAGATTAATTTCTCGTTTATAGTTTAGATTTCTTGTTTTTGATTTAGCAGTTATTTAATAGATTTCACATTATAGTTATTTATCTTTCATTTAAGTCTTTTATATAATATTTCAAAACCAAAATAAAGACTCTCCTTCAGAGAGAAAAACATAGATTAGACATAAATAGTTAATTTTGATTTAGTAGTTGTTAAATAGACATTTCATTTTTATAGATTAGTATAACTTGTAGATAAATAGTTAATTTTAGTTTAGTTATTTTAATTTAAATTTGTTAGTTAGTTTAGATAATATTTTTCCTAAGTTTAAGTATAAATACTCTCCTTAAGAGAGTGAAATTTAGATGGTAACAGGACCACAATCTACGAGGATCAACTAATCCAAACATACTGGAAGCTACAATAAGCGGCTTGTGTGGGTTGATTCTCCTTAGATGGCCTTAGTCAGAGAATCCGACTAAGAAATGGCGCTAGAAGGAGTGCCGAGGTAAAACAAGTGGTTTTATTCTTTTATTATTTTAATAACCATTTATCCTCCAGCTCTAGTATTTCATTTTCATTATTTTATTCCTTTAATTCTTAAGGGTTGGTTAGATGACATGCTATCCATTTGAAGAGTCAATTAATATTGATTTTTATTATTCATGCCCCATGCCCAAATTCCTGTTTTGGAATCAGTTTTTAATTTTACATTTGTTAATATTCCCAATGAGATAGTCAAACTCTTGTCAAAACTTTAATTTGATGGTGAAGGTGATATATATGCAAGAAAACACCTCAATAATTTTTTGTGTAAATGTAACAAACATAATATTGTTGATCTTAGTGCTACATGCAGGTTATTTTCCCTTACTCTCAAAGGACAAATCAAATGTTGGTTGGAAACATTTCCACATAATTTAATTTTTACATGGTTTCAATTCACACATGAATTTTTAGATACTTTCAAGGATTATGATTCTAATAAACTATGCAGTGAATTGCAAGCTCTTCGAAGAAAGAAAGGTGAGTCTTTAGGAGAATTTTCAATAAGACTTTCTCATATTCTTTGCAAATTCCATATTGCTGATTCACCTTTTGAAGATGACCTTTTAAACTTTGTTTTCAACTCTCGTACTCCTCTTATTCAACAAAATCAAAACGTTTGTCAAAAGGATGTTTCAAAAAATCATTTACCAATCCTCCAAGAAACTTCCTCTCCTATCATTGATTCAAATATTCTTACAAGTTCTATCCAACACCAAATTAAAAATCTTGAAATAGAAGAGGTACCAATGCCTTCTAATTATTATTCTCCATCATTACCTCTCGGAGGAGAAAGGCATACTTCTTTTATCCAAAATATTGAACCTATATATATTAATGAATAAAATAGGGAAGAACACATCCATGATGAATTTATTTGTACATATAGGGCAGTTGAATATCTTGATGAACGACAATATTTAGATTCTATTATTATGAAAATAGATCAATATGAATTAATTATAAATCAAACTATATGTTCATCATTTTCTGATTTTTGTACTAATTCTTCTTTTGATTCAATTATCAATGAACACATATATGTTAATAATAATTTTATGTGTTATGATACTTCAATAGAACAAGTTGGAGAAGATGACATGAATCTTAATCGCTCAACTAGATGTTGTTTAGGAAAAGAGATTGATATTTTTCAAGAGAATGTTAATTAAAGTTTTGATTTACATGAAGGATTATCAGTTGATCTTTATCTCGAATCAATTTCATATGAAATGCTTAAAGGTACATTAGGGCCATATTATATTGAAAATGATCAAGTAATAAGAGAGAAATCTTTTAGAAATTTAAATATTAATGGTCTTTCTAAGTTGAGAGACTCTTTTAATTTCCTCACTTCTAATTCTTACTTTTCTATTTATCCTTATTTATTTTGTGATTTTTATATGCATAATATTCCATCCAAATTATATAACTATGTGACTTCAAAATCACATTTTTATGAGATATCTAACATTGGTGATTCGATTATTAAGCATGAAGTTGAGGGATTGGGACATATTTCATTATTAGATAATCATCTGATACAATATTTTAAAGAGGAAGGGGGTCCATTACAATATAGTTATAGTCAACCAATTTTTGATGAGATAAACACATCAATTTTTGTTGAAACTAAAAATGCTTGTTCTCATCAGAATCACTTATATGAGAGATCTAATTTTAATAGTGATAAAAAAATATTTGTCAAAGAGTTTCCTATAACTTGTGATCACCAAAAACTTGCATATTTTTAATTGATTCAAATTTAGGTGTTTACCCTCTTAATGAGATTACTTCAAGTTCGATATTAAGCCACTAGCAATTCATTCACAAGTTACATCATTTCATAATCCTACTTTGTATTTGAAACCAACTCTTCCAATTGTTGGTGTGACTATTGCTAGTAATTTGATTCTTCAAATTGATTCTCCTAAGATATGTTTTCCATATACGGAATTCTTTTTGTCATACCATACTTTGCATTCTAATTTTTATGACAGGATTGCATAATGGATCAAAAATTATTATCTTAAAATATTTCTAGAAACTAGTAAATTTATCTTATCAGTATATGTAAATAAAATTTTGAATGGTAAAAATAACATATTTCTTCTTAACTTTATTCTAGTGACATATATCTTTTTTGGTTACTAATGGGAAAACATGTCATTCTTACAAGATTAGAAATGTTTAGTTGGCTTCACTAGTTATTTCACTTTACTTTGATCATGTTGTGCATATGTACATATTTAGTTTAGGAGTAGTTTTAGATTTAGTTTAAGTTTGTTTTTCTTATTATAAGTAACTTTCTTCATTTTTAATAATGTGCAGTTAATAAATGATGTATTGATTTCTGGATGAGGAGGAATTATCATCCAAGGGAATACTCATTATCCTTTTATCTCTTTTGATTATTTTCTCTCACTAGCAATAAATAATTATTAATATCTAATGATGGAATGTTTACATTAACAAAAAACTAATGGTAAGAGGTTTTAGTCATACATAATTTTGCACTCTTCTGAATTCAACTCACTCATTCTATAATTATTTTCATTACACTGTACAACTTGGAATTTTTCTTTTCATTTTATTTTTGTAAATAATGTTTTAAAAGAGTTTTGATTTATTCAAAGTCCTCATCAGTTAATTAAATTAATTTTATCATAATCCTAAAGAAAAAAGAGAATTTTAACAATTGATTAATTTTGAACTATTCAAAGATGTTTAAAACTTCAAGCTAAGGGAGAGCTTATAATGCTTCTTATAAAATCACCATATCTATTTCATCATTTTGACATGTATATAACATTTACATCTCATGTTTCTACTTGTGTTCATGTTTGACCCTTTTACTAAAAGTTTAATCATTTGTATCCTTATATTGTGGTAAAATTTAACATTAGGATATTTGTCGTCATTATTTACACGTGTCATTATTTTGTGACTTTTACATTATTTTGTATATATCGTCTCATAGAATATGACAATGTCTTGATTTTTCGAATTTTGAGTTTATTTACCTTCTTCGACGGTCAACTGAAGTTTCAATAGATTTTATTTTTTTTTGCTTATCATTCAAAAATTGGTCATCTTTGTGAATACTTAATTTTTCTTTTCTTTTGGATTGTAATACATACATTTACGTTGAAATTTGGATTTGATCAGGTCCTATCTTGTATGTAAGTTTTGGGATTTTTTTGTTCAATTAGTGATTTTTATTTTTGCATTTTTAAATTTGTTTAGTTGATTGGTTTTTAGTAGTCGATTTGATATTTTAAGCTTTCTAATTTTCTTCTTTTCTTTTAGTTTTTATATCAGAGAGGATATCTGTCAATAAATAAACCCTTGTGGTTTTAATTTTAAGTTTATTCATTCGTTTTGAGTAATTGCAATAAAACCTATTCTTCCATCTTACTCGGACTAATTAGATTTTTTTAAATCTGGAAAGAATCTGCTATAATATTTAAATAGTGCAAGTACGATTAGGATTAATTTTCTTCAGTCTGTTTCTTTGTTATAGTAAATATAGCTAATAAGTTACTTTTTAAAAACCTTGTACTTCAAAAATCCTTATCAATATAAATTATCAATCATCTTTAAGCTTATTTAAAATTTGAGAAGTTTCTTATTCTGTTCCATTCATAAATTTATGGTTTTATAAAATTGGGAACGGAAGGTATCAGTAATGAGTTGTTCTTATTAGGATCATGAGAATCATTGGTATCACATTACCAAACTGTGTAGTGGCTCTTGTTTGTTTGATCAAGAGATAGGGGGTCTCAGTAATGAGCCAGCTGATTCATTTTCTGATGATGTTTGTGAGTGACGGTGTCATTTGGTTACCAAGATATGGAAATGATTCCTTCTTTTATAAATAATGATATAAAAAAATTGATGGAAAAATGAATGATTTCAATAATTGGAACAGGTTCTAGAAATTTTTCAAAGAAGTAAATAGATACATCTTTAGACTGATGGTTTGGATTATCTTTAATTTTTGAGTACTTAGTTTTGACAGAGTAATATTTTGGCTCATCTTCAAACAAAAATATTTATTAGTAGGGAAGATGATTCTCAAAGTGTTTGCAAATATGAAAATCATTAGACACTATTTTTTATCAAATTAAGATTTTCTGATTTCTTTGAGTAAGACTTAGACTATGTTTTAAACATTTTTTGAAATAAAATGAGAAGAGATAACTAGTTTGCCCAGGTATGTCGCCATTTTTGGAAAGAAACAATCTTCTCACTTTTTATGTCTTTAATCAATAAAAAATGGAGAACAACTTCTATCTTTATGAATTATTGAGAAATTTATAAAGAGTGCCTTCAGAATCTATGATTATGAAGGTACTCTCAATCTAGGAACATATTTTACATAAGTGAAAATCATTGCAAGCATATCAAATTAAGACTGTTGAGGTATCATTGATAATCCATTTAGCAGATGTTAAATATATTTACTATATAATCATTTTTTCTTCATATATATTCACTTTTGATTATATTTGTTTAGTAATAATACAGTTCAGTCAATATTTCATTAAATTGATAGCTTGTTGATATCATTTTGCAACTAGGACAAATTTGCTTCTATGATTTTAACTTCATCCTTTCACATGATCTTGTTGGGCCTCCAACAACGCCTCGTTATTTTTATGAAAATAAAATGGAACCCCACATATATTTTGTAAATACTTAGATTTTGGTTTCCCTCTCTTGCTTGAATTGATAGATGATCGCATGGTATTATTAATAAAAACTTGTACTTTTGTGAAATTCTAGGATAATGTTTAAATAATTTACTTAAGGCTTATTTAATAATTCTATTATATCCTAGAGAACATGTTTGAAAACTATGTAAGGAGTCAACGATTCTTAGTCATGAAGTGAAGTATTATTTTCACAAAGAATAATTAGCTCTCCTTGTTGATAAACAAATTTTGAATCTTATTTAGATGGCTTATTCAACGTCTATATATATGGAAGTGTTTAATTTCTTCTAGTCATCTAATTCTAATCTAAAGTAATATTGTGTTCATGCAATGTCTTTTAAAAATATATATTTGTTAATTATTATTCTCATCTATTTATATTCAATACACTTTTAAAAGGACAATATTAATGATTATTTATTTAATTGGATTTGATATAATAAACACAAGGTACTATTTACAATATTAATGCATGGTTTAAGTTTATTTCTGATGGAGATACATGTTAAAATGTTTTTACAAGAGAGATTTGCCAAAATCATTTATTCTAATTCTAATTAACTGCTTGTCACAAAATTTTGACAGGAAGATAGTATAGAGAAAAGGGTCAGTTCATCAAACTAACCAGACTACGAAAATGGAGAATTGCGCCCTTGTAGGAGACATGTTTTTGTGTGGATGATTGTGAGAAAACCATGAGGAATTAGCTCAAACAGTTGAAAATCCACTTCAAAAATGGATCTATTTGTTTTTGAAAATGGTTTTTTCCCGAACAAATGCATGCACTGTGAGATATTCAGGCTTGTTTGATCGATAGTTTTCCATAATTTCCTGATTGCGTCCAGCTGTAAGATTTGTTTCCTGGAATTTGTTATGATCCATTCTCTCTATTTAAACAGAGACAATTTTACTACAATAGGGGGAGAGAGTCCCTAGATAATAAAAGGATTTGCATTCTTTCCATCTCTGTATTCTTCTTATAATTTTTTTGTTGATGGGTAGGAAGAGGAGACGGTGCTGCCAAAAGGAGGAATGTTGGAGAAGACAAAAGAAATTTGTTTTTCTTTTATTTTTTGTACCATTTCTCATTCAGAGTCGAGTATGAACAGAACATTGTTATATTGGGAGTGAAGAAACATCTATTATGCTGGATGGTGTTCTCAAAATTTCATTTATGTAATATTGATAAGCATTTGTTTCAAAAATTGGTATCATTTTGGTACTCAGTTTTTCAATACACATATTTATATTTTGTTCTTTTATTATCATTGATTATGTAATTTTATATATCTCTGTGAATTATTATGAGTACTCGAAACACAAATGCATTTTTATAGTTGATATTATATTGTATAATTCATTTTAATTTAGTTTTTCTAATTAAAATTGAATATATAATATTTTGTTTATTTATATGCTTTCTGATTCATCTGTGTTTCTGTTGGTAATAAATCTAGTTAATTATTCTTAATTTCAAATATTTAAATGACAGAAGTTAATTGTTCTCTGATATTTTATGTTACAGAATAATAAATATTTTATTTATTTATTGTTATTTAATTATAAATATTTTTACTGAACTGAAAGTTACTTATAATATTAACTTTGATGAGTTCTTATCATAGTTGTATTATTTAAATTTATGTTATCTATATTCCAATAGAACATTAACGTAGCTAATATTTTGCTCTGGGCCAAAATAGGATTCACTATATTAGATTAATTTCTAGTTTATTGTTTAGATTTCTTGTTTTTTGATTTAGCAGCTGTTAAATAGATTTCATAATACAGTTATATATATTTCATCTAAGTCTTTGATATAATATTTCAAAACCAAAATAGAGCCTCTTCTTAGGAGAGAAAAACATAGATTAGACCTAAATAGTTAATTTTGATTTAGTAGTTGTTAAATATATATTTCATTTTTATATATTAGTATAGCATGTAGATAAATAGTTAATTTTAGTTTGGATATTTTAATTTAAAACTATTAGTTAATTTAGATAATACTTTTTCTAAGTTTAAGTATAAACATTCTCCTTAAGAGATTTAAATTTATATGGTAGTAGGACCACAACCTGCAAGAATCAACTAATCCAAGCATACTGAAAGTTGTAGTAAGCGACTTGTGTGGGATGCTTCTCCTCAGTTGGCCTTAATCAGAAAATTCAGCCAACAGTTCCTTGTTAGAATACAATAGATTGGACTCTTACTACATGCTATGGCAAGCACTATAAGGTTTGCATTTCATTAGAGAACTATGGATCATTGAAGGGAAATTTCCTTATTGTGTTGTGTGGGGAAATTGGAAGGAGTGCCATGGATGTGATGGCTTAATGAGATATTTGTAGAGATTTGGTTGAGATTTTGGCTAAGCATAGAGAGCAGAATGGGTTGTGGGATGAGAGAGAGAATCTTGTAGGTGTTTCATTGTCCCTGGTGGCCTCATAGCCCAGTTTGGGGGTGGCCTCTTAGGAGAAAGGATATATGCTAGATAGAGTTCCTACGGTAGATTACATATGCAATAATTTTATTCATATTCCTATAATGATTAAGATTACATATGCATGCTAGATGTATCTAGGTATTTTATTTCCATTGTGTATTTTTTAATATGTATTTGCACACATGTTTTTATTGTTTTGAATTAGTAATTATGGTTATGGACATAATTTAGAATCCTAGATTTAGTTAACGCCTACACCTGCTTATCAGATAAAGGGATGGGCATGTTATAGAATGGTATCTGAGATTCTAGTTGTAACACTGGAGATATATAGGCTAGAATGCACAGTTACAAGAACAAATAAGAAAATAGCTTTGTAAAAAATAGGTTATGATAAATCATGGATAAGGGTAAAAAAATAACCTTGACTTAGTCCCCTTGTTCTCAAATAAAAATTTCATACAAATTTAAAATTTTAAGTGGGCCCCACTAATGCTACATGGACGGGTGACATAGAGGATTCATAACGGTGGAATGCATGATGTTGACCCCCCACATTGGACCCGCGCAGAGGTTATTGCACATGATGGAGTGAGGAGAAACTGAAGCTATGACCATCAACATCATAGAAGATCAATTGTCATAGTTGATAGTGCATGGGAAATTTTTGTGGTAGTTAATAGTGGGTGGATGAAGTGATGACCATTAGTTAATGAGGAAGATAAACGGTCGTAATGCATAGCACTTTAGAAACATACACATTGGTTAATTTGGGGTGAGAAAGAAATTGGGATGAAACCATGAAAGGTGTGTGTCACTTTTTTATTGATAACACCTCCCCAAGAGATTTTCCCCAAAAAACTTGTGTAAGGAGAGAATACCACATTTGGTAAAGAGAAAACCATTGATGTGTTCATGCATAGGGTCCTGTAATTTCCTTTCCTAGAAGGACATTAAGTGTTTACCATGTCAAGAACCTAGGGGTTAAAACTTGAATTAATTAATTATGCCTAGGAATTTTGATTATTTAAAACTATGGAGGCATGAAATTTCTAAATTCATGTTATTTGTAATTAGTTAGTTATTATGAAACATAATTAATGGTGGAAATGATTTTTTGGGGAAGGAGGGTGTATTAGAAAACTTGCCTAGGATGGAAAAATGGCAACAGTGCAAAAGTAGGAAAAAGAAACCCGTCAGAAAAAGATAGAAACTGACACAAGCAAGGAAAAACCAACAGTTTAAAAGGTATAAAGAGAAGGAAAATATGTCAATTCAAAACTAGACAACTTTGGCTAAGGGAGGGCGTAGTTTTCAATTTGGTTCAAGGATACAAATATGGAAACATTAGATAATCTTCATACTTGCTATTTTTCTCAAGGAGGGATAATTTCCACTTTGAGTTGAATCATACAAATAGGGAAACATCATCTATGACTCATACTTTCTATTTTCCTTAAGGAGGGTGCATCATTGGATTAGTGTTAGGTTTTAGCAAGTGGAAACTTGCTCAACAGGTGAAGGACTTTCTCAACAAGTCACTCAAGGTATACTTAAGGGTGTTTCCAAATCCATTATTCATTTTGGTTGATGAATGTGTTTCATATTGAGTGAAGCTAAGATTCCATACTGAGTGATGAGCCTCAGACCCTTGGGTGATGCGCCCCAAGTATCCATTCCGCTCTCTTCTATCCCCTTTTCAATTTTCAATGCATGTTACAGTGAGACAAAGAGGATCTCTCTAATATTCACTTCAACCTATTTTATAAGACATCTATCCATTTAACTCAATTTCCAATGAAGGAAACTTTGTGTATGCTCTCATATCGTTGTCGGGTGCTACTTCTAGGAGTCTAGTGCTAATTTTTTGACATGTTTTTTAAGATATTAGTCCATCCATTCTTATTTTGATATTATAATATCAATAATTATATTATTATGTATATATTATAGTAAGGATTATGTCTATTGGATCCCTTATTATAAATTTTCTTGAGAGGATTCCTCTAATCCCCATTTAATGGGTCCCTTTAATAGTTTATTGCATTAAATGTGATGTAATAACCATGAAAGTAATATATAAATGATATGATGTATTAAAAATGATATATAAATATCTGCATATCATTATTTCTAGGTATGATAGGATTCATATTCGAAAATTATGATTATTTATGTACCCTTGCTCATTGACTAGTCAAATATGACTAGTTTAACATATTTTTGTATTGATGATGATTTGTAAACCCATTTAATGTTATGTAAGTTTTTGTAGGATTTTAATACACCCAAAAAACCAACCCAATACTCATATCATGAATTTTTTGGGTGTTTACTATGTTTGAGTTGTCATTTCTGCACATGCTTACCACGGGCCAAATTGCTAGTTTTTTCCAAAATCACCCCATACATCGTCAAACTATTTCATATCAGTTCCAAACCTAATAAAAAATTATTTTATGCCTAATACATTACTAATAAATCATTTGAAGCTTCAATAATCCTTGGTTTATTGGAGGTGACTATTCATTCCTAGTTTGCACCTGTTGGGACACCTAGAAGTGTGGGAGTAGACTTCAGCGAGATGATTTTGAAACCTAAAAGGACCCAACAACTAGGTTCATAGGGAGAGAAATATCTCTCTGTCAAATATTTTCTTTTTTTCTCGTACAATAGCCCACTTCATTTTCCATATATGTTAGTATTTCCCTTATTTTGCCCTGCATTAAGAAGTGATTGGTGTTACTGTAAAGTTTTAATTGCACATTTTATTTCATAGAAGTAGTAAATTTATTATTCTAATCATATATCAGATCAGGAATATTATAGTGGTATCGTAGCTCTTTCCTTGGATCACCCTGTGGAAAGAAGGCTCTTTGTTGAATAAGATTGAAAATCACTAAATCAAGTTGCAGTTATGAGGCTCCTACTAGTGATCGAAGAATAAATTGAACAGTATGAAGAAGAATACTATGAAGATCCCTCATGCAGTACCTCGGGTAGATTCATTAGGTATTATGTCCATGACTTCTATGTTCCAGCATATGATGAAGTCATATGGAAGAAATCTACAAGTGTTTTTAGTCAAATGTTCGGTGGAAAGAACTCTAAGGAATCCTTCCAGTATTTCATGGAATACTATGCTCTAAAAAAAGAGATAAGGGAGGTCTTATATTTATCATATTACTTCTAAATGGAGATACATAAGTTATTCAAAGATCAATATTATCATTTAAGCTTGGAAAATATTGCACATATGGTGGATGGAGTGTGCAAGAAAGTGGGGACTAGATGTTTTCCACCTGAAGCCAAGATAGAGAAGGAGTTGAATCCTATGCTATGGAATGAAGAGGTCCAAAGATCTGTTGGTTCTAGAAAAAGTAAGAAAGAGGAGGATGAGTCCCTAAATCCATTTTCAACCATTGAAAATGACCATGATCCACTTATTTCTTCAAGTGGACAATAATAATAATAGATTCTTAAGGTGGAGTGCAAGTTAGTGCAAGGTGACTACATGGGAGAAGAAAGGGAAGATGAATTCACTCCTAGTTTCTCTATTGGTGATAAAAAAATATTTGAAAAAATGAATGATGTTATAAATGTTTATAAGACATATTTTGGATCACATCTAAAAGTATAATATATATTAGATCTGAAATCATCATTTGAAATTCCTCGTGAAGTGGAAGAAAATCCCTCGCCAGTTGGGTGTCAACTGTAGAATTTGAAGGAAGAAATTACGCAAAGGGGTACTTGCAGTGAAGGAGAAGGATAATTTTCCCATTAGCATCAAGATAAATATGTTGCAGCAATGGAATATGTAACTAAAATCCTTATTGGTGATGATTGTGCAACAAAATATAAGGGTGTTCTTTCACTTGACCCTGCCACCAATATTGTAGAAGAAAAATACAAAAAGATAAGAAACACTCTTGACATTGTTTAAACAATACCTACTAATGGGTGCACATGTTTTATTGAAACATCTAATAATTTATTTCCACCTCTCTATGTTGGTAAAATAAGTATTTCACTTAAAGAAAATATCCCAAGATCAACTTCCATGTCACCACTGGAGTTTCATGAATTTGGTCCAAGAGAGAGGGAAGAAGAAGAGCTTCATCTGCAAGAAATTAATTTTCTTATAGGGTCACTGAATATGAGTGAGTGAAAGATAAAAGAGGCCATACACACTCTTCATGTATCCCATGCATTGATGAAAAATATCAGTATGAAGTTGGAGGAGAAATATTCAATGGAAAACATGGAGAATTTTCAGAAGGCCATGACGAGAACAAAAGATAATTTTCTCCAATTGCTTTCTCATAACGACAGTTTTCTTAAGCTTGCTGAGTTCTTTTATGGAGTATCCTTGAAGGATGAAAAAGAGATTTGAAATATCACACAATAATTTTTGACCACCCAAGATTCCTTAAAGGAACTCTATGTATACTCCAAGAGTCCAAGATGGAAACAGAGAAACCTCATGAGAAGTTGTGAAGACCTTACCTGCCCTCCTACACACCATTCAACCATCCTCACAAGGTTTATTGCATTCTTTATCATATGGAGGAATATCATGAGATGGTGGATCATGAGATGCATTTGGTTTTGCATGTGCTTCAGTACTGTTTATACAAGCTTGATGAGAACCAAGCACTTGATCATTTCCATAGAAACCTGCAGTTGTTTTCTAGAGAGAGTCTCTTCTCCATGGAAGAGTCAGATGAGCTCGCCTTAGTTGGACCAGACAATGATGAAGAATATGCAACAATAAGTTGGTTGGATGAGTATTGTAGAGAGTTTATTCACATTTCTACACCCCACACTTCTATTTCAGCCACATCAGGTGGGGATGAAAACTGGGAGAAGGAATTTCCTTGTCGGTGCCACATGAGGAGCAGGAGGTTCCATAGATGTTTATGATGACTTGATGAATGCACCATTACCTTCCCAGAAAAAACATAGGAATATGTTTCTGCCACTTTATTCCATTCATCCACATATGGATTGGGTGGAATACTACATGTCAGACATGGATTCTTCTTGCAGAAAAAATTATGCTCATAATCAGTGGAAGGAAGCTAAGCAAGTAAATTGCCAAGAGAAGTTGTTGAGAAATATATATTTCACATGGTGGCCTCTGTGGAGTAAATACACACATTTGGATGGATACTTCCACCATTTGACAAGTGGAATAGATTTGATCCATTGGATGTGTTCACATGGATCTCTTGGTTGGAGTGTCATTACATTCCCTTATTGGATGAGGAGACAAATATTTTTATTTCTTGCTTACATTCTCGGAGATAATTGTGATGCATAATTTTATTGTGAGAATTTTGTGAATCCGTGTTTTTTGTATGATGATTATATTCATTGGGGTTGTATATTGGACTCACACATATGTCATTGCAAAAACAAAATTGTGAGCTTCAGTGCTGGTGTGCATCAGGCACATAAAGAATTTTATGTTGGGTGGGGAAGTCTCATGGATTTCCAATTTTGCATTGGTAGTTTTCAATTTTCAGTGTGAAGGTTTGATTTCCACATCATGAATTTAATTTTCTCTTATGATAAATTTTTATGGTGGTTACTGATGTTTGGGAGGATGAAGTTGAGACATTGGGACCCTGGAATTCCTTGGAATGACATATTTGCAAAAGTGGAAGGAACATTTGGATACTTATAGTTGAGGAAATGGGATCCATTGATACGTTTGTCTCAGGCTTTGTGTTGGAAGGAATTCTCACTGAAGGGGATGCAATGCAAGCAATGGGACCTTGGAATTGCTTGTAGTTGGAGAATCGTTTCATGTTGGATTGATGGACCAAGTCAACCTTTCTTCACATGAGTTCATCTATGTGGTATCATGTTCCAGTTCTCCTACATGGGGGAATGATTTCTCTTTGTGAACCAATTTTACAGCATCCTGGATTACTTTTGCTCGAGGACAAGTAGACTTAGGAGGGGAGGAATCTAATTTCACTTCCTGGAAGGACATTAAGTGTTGACCATGTCAAGCACATAGTGGTTGAAAATTGAATTAATTAATTATGCCTATGAATTCTGATTATTTAAAACTACAGAGGCATGTAATTTCTAAATTTATGTTATTTCTAATTAGTTAATTATTATGAAAAATAATTGATGGTGGAAATGAGTTGTCAAGGAAGGAGAACGCATTAGGAAACTTGAATAGGATGGAAAAATGGAAACAATGTAAAAGAAAGAAAAGGAAATCAGTGACAAAAAGATAAAAACTGACAAAATCAAGGAAAATTCTGTAGTTTCAAAGGAAGAAAGTGAAGGAAAAGTTGTCCATTCAAAAGCATGCAACTTTGGCTAAGGGAAGGTGCAGTTTCCAATTTGGTGAAAGGATACAAACATGGAAAAATTATCTAAGATTCCTACTTTCTATTTTGCTTAAGGAGGGATAATTTCCACTTTGGGTTAAGTTATACAAACATGGAAACATCATCTATCACTCTTACTTGTTATTTCCCTCAAGGAGGGTGCATCATTGGATTAGTGTTGGGTTTTTTCAAGTGGAAAATTGCTCAACATGTGAAGAGATTTATCAAAAAATCACTCAAGGTATACTTAAGGGTGTTTCCAACTCCATTATTCAGTTTGGCTAATGATTTTTTTTGGTATTGAGTGAAGTTAAGCTTCCATACTGAGTGATGAGCCTCAGTCCCTTGGGTGAAGCGCCAGAAGTCTCCATTCCCCTCTATTACACTCCCCTTTCAATTTTCAATGCATATTATAGTGAGACACAAAGTGGCTCTCTAAGATTCATTTCTACCTATATTATCATCCATCTATCTATTTAATTTGAGCTCCAATTAAGGAAACTTCTCCTATGCTCTCATATCGGTGTCAGGTGCTACTTACAGGGCTGCTAAGTTTTGGGCATTTTTTGAAGAGATTAATCCATCCATTCTTCTTCTAAGATTATTAGTTCCACCATTATGTTCTGATATTTTTATTATAGCAGGTATTCTGTCCAAAATATCCCTTATGCTAAATTTTCTTGAGAGGAGTCCTCTAATGCTCATTTAATGGGTCCTTTTGATAGTTTATTGTATTAAATGTGATGTAATGACCATGAAAGTAATATCTTAATTATATGATGCATTAAAAATTATATATAAATCTCTGTAGATAATTATTTTCACGTATTATAGGATTCATATTAAAAAATTATGATTATTTTTGTACCCTTGCTCATTGATTAGTCAAATCTGACTAGCTTTACATAGTTTGTATTGATGACGATATATAAACCCATTTAATGTTGTGTAAGTTGTTGTAGGATTTTAATACACCCCAAAAAACAACCCAATACTCATATCATGAATTAGATGGGTTTCTACTATGTTTGAGTGGCCATTTTTGTGCAGGATTACCCCGGGCCAATTTCCTATTTTTTCCCAAATCGCCCCAAACATCCTCAAACTATTTCATATTAGTTACAAACCTGATAAAACCTTATTTTATTCATAAAAATGATTGATAAATCATATAAACCTCCCATAATCCTTGGTTGATTGGAGGTGATTGTTCATTCCTAGTTTGCATCGGTTGGGACACCCAGAAGCATGGGGGTAGTCTTCAGCGAAGCTAATTTCAAAACCTAAAATCACCCAACAGCCAGGAGAAAAGGGAAATAACTATCTATCTATCCAAAATTTTCTTTTAGTGTCGTACATTATCCTACTTCCTTTTCTATAATTGTTAGTACTACCCTTATTTTTCTCTGCATTAAGAAGTGATTGGTGTTACTGTAAAGTTTTAATTGAACATTTTATTTCATAGTAGAAGTAGAGCTATTATTCTTATCTGATATCAAATCATGGATATTACATTTGTATCATATATCTTTCCTTGGATCATCATGTGTAAATAAGGCTATTTTTTGAATAAGATTGCAAATCACTAAATCAAGTTGCAACTATGAGGCTCCTACCAGTGATTGAAGAAGAAATTGAGCACTATGAAGAAGAAGACTATGAAGAGCCCTCATGCAGTACCTTAGGTATATTCATTAGGGATGATGAAGTCATATGGAAGAAATATACTGATTTTTGTTGGCCAAATGTTTGGTGGAAACAACTCTAAGTAATCCTTCGAGTATTTCATGGAACATTATGCTTTAAAAAAAGATATAAGGGAGGTCTTATCATTTTGAGAATACTACTACCTCGAGATACAAAATTTATTCAAATATAAATACTATCACTCAAGAATGGAAAATATTTCACATATGGTGGATGAAGTGTGCAAGAAAGTGGGGACTAGATGTTTTCCACCTTGAACCAAAAGAAAGAAAGAGGTGAATCCTATGCTATGCCAAGAAGAGATCCAAATATCTAGTGGTTCTAGAAAAAGTAAGAAAGAGGAGGATGAGTCCATAAATAAATTTTCAATCATTGAAAAGGATCATGATCCACTTAGTTCTTCAAGTGGACAATAATAATAAGATATTCCTGAGGTGGAGTGCAAGTCACTGCAAGGTGGCTACATGGGAGAAGAAAGGGAAGATGAATTCACTCCTAGTTTCTTTGTTGGTGATTACAAAATCATTGCAAAAAAAAGATGATGTTATCAATTGTGATAAGAAATATTTTGGATCATTTACAGAAGGAGAATATAGATCAGATATTAAATCACCATTCAAACTTCCTCACGAAGTTGAATACAATACCCCACTAGTTGGGTATGAACTGAATAATTTGAAGGAAGAAACCTCGCAAAGGGGTACTTGCAATGAAGGAGAAGGAGAATTTCCCATGAGAAATATGTTTCAGTAATGGAATACATAACTGAAATCCTTATTGGTGAGGATTGTGCAATAAATGAGCAGGGTGTTCATTCACTTGACCCTACCAACAAAACTATAGAAGAAAAATCTAGAGAGATAAGAAACACTCTAGACATTGTTGAAAGAGTACATACTAATGAGTGCTCATGTTTTAGTGAGACGTCTACTAAGGGATGTCCACCTCTCTATGTTGGTGACATAGATATTTCACTTCAATAAAAGGTCCTAATATCAACTTCCACATCACCATTGGAGTCTCATGAAGTTGGTCCAAGAGAGAGGGAAGAAGAAGAGCTTCATCTGTAAGAACTTCATTTTCTTGTAGGGTCACTGAAGAAGAGTGAATGCAAGATAAAAGAGGCCATACACACTCTCCATGGAACCCATTCATTGATGACAAATATTTGTTTGAAGTTGGAGGGGAAATATTCCATGAAATACATGGAGAAGTTTTAGAAGGCCATGACAAGCAAAAAAGGTAATTTTCTCCAATTGCATTTAGATAGAGAAATTGTTCTTGAGCTTGTTGAGTTATTGTATGGAGCATCCTTGAAGGATGAAGAAGATATTTGCAATATTACACAAGAATTGTTGACCACCCAATATTATTTGAAGATAAATAAATTTACACTCCAAGTGTCTAAGATGGAGATAAAGCAACTTCATGAGAATTTGCAAAGATCTTACCTACCCTCCTAACACACCATTCAGCAATCCTCACAAAGTTGAGTGCATTCTTAATCATATGGAGGAATCTCATGAGATGTTGGATCATGATATGCATTTGGTTTTTCATGTGCTTGAGGATTGTGTAGACAAGCTTGATGGGAACAAAAAACTTGATCTTTTCCAAAGAAAACTTGAGTTGTTTTCTGGAGAGAGCCTCTTCTCCATGGAAGAGTTAGATGAGCTCAACTTAGATTGTTCAGCAAGTGATGAAGAAGATGAATCCATAAGTTGGGTGGATGAGTATTTCATAGATTTTATTCATAGTTATACACCCCACACTTCTATTTCAGCCACATCATGTGGGAATGAAAATTGGGAGAAGGAATTTTCCTTGTTGATGCCACATGAGGAGCAGTAGGCTCCCATAGGTCTTCATGGTTACTTAATGAATGCACCATTACCTTGAAACATCAACATATAGACATATTAATTCCACTTGATTCCATTCATCCGCATATGGATTGGGTGGAAGAGTACATGTCACACATGGATTCTTCTTGCAGAAAAAAAATTGCTCATGATCAGTGGAAGGAAGTTAAGCAAGCGAATTTCCCAGAGAAGTTGTTGAGAAATATATCTTGCACAAGGTGGCCAGGAAATCCACACATTTGGATGGATTCTTGTACCATTTTACAAGTGGCATTGAGGTTATCCATTGGATGTGTTCACATGGACCTCTTGGTTGGAGTTTCATTACATTCCCTTAATGGATGAGGATATAAATATTTGTATTTCCTGCTTGCATTCTCGGAAATAATTGTGATGCATCATTTTATTGTGAGTAGTTCGTGAATATGTGTTTGTTGGATGATTCCTATATGCATTGGTGTTGTACATGGGATTCACACCTATGTCATTGCAACAAAAAAATTGTGAGCTTAAGTGTTGATGTGCATTAGGCACATAAATAATTTTATGTTGGGTAGGGAAGTCTCATAGATTTCCACTTTTGCGTTGGAAGTTTTCAATTTTCAGTGCGGAGGTTTGATTTCCACGTCATGAATTTCATTTTATGTGATGATAAATTTTTATGTTGGTTACTGATTTTTGGGAGGATGTAGTTGAGACATTGAGACCCTAGCATTCCTTGGAATGACATCTTTATAGAAGTGGTAGGAACATTTGGATACTTATAGTTGAGGAAATGTGATCCATGCATACTTTTGTCTGAGAAGTTGTGTTGGAAGGAATTCTCAGTGAATGGATGCAATGTAAGCAATGGGACCTTGGAATTGCTTGTATTTGGAGAAGATTTACATGTTGGCTTGATGGACCAAGTCAATCTTTCTTCACATGATTTCATCTATGTGGTATCATGTTCTAGTTGACTCCTACATGGGTTGAATGATTTATTTGGGTGAACCAATTTTGCAACATCCTGGAATATAGATTTCCTCTTCTTGAGGACAAGAAGAATTGGGAGGGGAGGAATCTAATGTCCATTCTGGGAAGCAAATTAAGTGTTGACCATGTCAAGCACTTAGGGGTTAAAAATTGAATTAACTAATTATGCCTAGCAATTTTGATTATTCAAAAATATGGATTCAAGTAATTTCTAAATTCATGTGATTTGTAATTAGTTAATTATTATGAAAAATAATGAACGGTGGAAATGAGTTGTCAAGGAAGGAGGGCACATTAGGAAACTTGTATAGGATGGAAAAATGGAAACAATGCAAAATCAGGAAAAATCAATCAATTAATAAAGAAATTGACAAAAGCAAGGAAACGCCAGTAGTTTCAAAGACAAAAAGTGTAGGAAAATGTGTCAGTTCAAAAGTAGGCAACTTTGGATAAGGGAAGGTGCAGTTTCCAATTTGGTGCAAGGATATAAACATGGGAAATATACCTAAGATTCATATTTTCTAGTTTTTTAAAGGAGGATGAAATTCCACTTTGGGATGAGTTATACAAACAAGGAAACATCATATATGACTCTTACTTGCTATTTTTCTCAAGGAGGGTGCATCATTGGATTAGTGCTAGGTTTTACCAAGTGGAAACTTTCTCAACAGGTGAAGGAATTGCTTAGAAAGTCACTCAAGGTATACTTAAGGTTTTTTCCAACTCCGTTATTTAGTTTGGTTGATGATTTGTTTTGGTATTGAGTGAAGCTATGCTTCCATATTGAGTGATGAGCCTCAGTCACTTGGGTGATGCGCCCCAAGTATCCATTCCCCCCTCTTATATTCCCCTTTCAATTTTCAATGTAGGTTACAGTGAGACAAGGAGAAACTATATAATATTCAACTTGACCTATTTTATCATCCATCTATCCATTGAAGTCGATCCCTAGTGAAGTAAACTTTGCACATGCTCTCATATTGGTGTTGGGTGCTATTTCTAGCCCTCTAGTGCTAAGTTTTGGGAAATTTTTGAAGAGATTAGCCCATCCATTATTATTATTATAATATTCTCATCTCCATAATTATATTCTTATCATTCTATTACAGTAAGTATTCTATCCAAAATATCCCTTATGCTATATTTTCTTGAGATGAGTCCTCTAATGCACATTTAGGGTGTCCTTTTGATAGTTTAATGCATTAAATGTGATGTAATGACCATGAAAGTAATATATGAATGATATGATGTATTAAACATGCTAAATAAATATCTCTATATCATTATTTGTGGATATTATAGGATTCATATTTGAAAATTATCATTATTTCTATACCTTTTCTCATCAACTAGTCAATCTGACTAGTTTTATAGTTTTTTTTATTGATGACGATTTGTAAATCCATTTAATGTTATGTAAGTTTATTTAGTATTTTAATACACCCAAAAACCAAACTCAATACTAATATCATGAATTCGTTGGGGCTGTGCTGTATTTGAGTGGCCATTTATATGCAGGATTTCCACTGGCCAAATTGCTAGTTTTTTCCCAAATCACCCCAAACAACATCAAATTGTTTCATATCAGTTCCAAACCTAATAAAACATTATTTTATTCCTAATACATGACTTATATATCATCTAAAAATTACATAATCCTTGTTTTATTGTAGGTTATTGTTCATTCCTAGTTTGCACCAGCTGGGACACCCAAAAGCGTTGGAGTAGACTTTGGCGGAGCTGACCTCGAAACCTAAAAGGACCCAAAATCTAGGTTCTTAGGGAAATAAATATTTATTTGTAAAAAAAATTATTTTGGTCTCGTACATTATCTCACTTCCTTTTCCATATCTATTAGTACTTCCCTTAATTTTCCCTGCATTAAGAAGTGATTGGCGTTACTATAAATTTTAGTTGCACATTTTATTTCATAGTAGCAGTAGAGTTAGTATTTTGATATGATAACATATTCGGGATATTACAGTGGTATCATATCTCTTTCCTTGGATCATCATGTGGAAAGAAGGATCTTTGTTGAATAACATTGCAAATCATTAAATCAAGTTGCAGTTATGAGGCTCCTACTAGTGATCGAAGAAGAACTTGAGCAGTATGAAGAAGAAAACTATGAAGAGCCCTCATGTAGTACCTCAGCTAGATTCATTAGGGATGATGTTGATGACTTATATTTTCTATCATATGATGAAGTCATATGGCATAAATCTACAATTGGTGTTGATCAAATCTTCGATGGAAAGAACTCTAAGGAATCCTTCTTGTATTTCATGAAATACTATGCTCTAAAAAAGAGATAACAAAGGTCTTATATTTCTAAGATTACTACTACCCAGAGATACAAAAGTTATTCAAAGATCAATATTGGTGGTCAAGCATGGAAAATATTCCACATATGGCAGATGAAGTGTGCAAGAAAGTGGGGACTATATGTGTTCCACCTGGAGACAAAAGAGATAAAGAGGTGAAGCCTATGCTATGTCAAGAAGAGATCTAAAGATCTATTGGTTATAGAAAAATTAAGAAAGAGGAGGATGAGTCCCTAAATCAATTTTAAACCATTAAAAAGGACCATGATCCACTTAGTTCTTCAAGTGGAAAATAAGAAGAAGAGATTCCTAAAGTGGAGTGCAAGTCAATACAAGGTGACTACATGGGAGAAGAAAGGGAAGATCATGAATTCATTCCTAGTTTATCTGTTGGTGATCACAAAATCATTGCAAAAAGGATGATGTTATAAATGGTGATGAGACATATTTTATATCATATCCAAAAGGAGAAGATAGATCACATCTGAAATCATCATTTGAACTTTTTCATGAAGTGGAAGACAAGTCCCAAATAGTTGAGTGTGAACTGGAGAATTTGAAGGAAGGAATCATGCAAAGGGGTACTTGCAGTGAAGGAGAAGGAGAATTTTCCCATGAGAATCACGAGAAATATCATCAATGGAAGATATAATTGAAATCATTCTGGGTGAGGATTTTTAAATAAAAGAGTAGGGTTTTCCTTCACTTGACCCTACCACCAATACCGTAGAAGAAAAATCCAGAGAGATAAGAAATACTCTAGACATTGTTGAAAGAATACCTATTGATTGGTTCTCATGATTTAGTGAGACATCTACTGAGAAATGTCCACCTCTCCATGTTGGTGAGATAGATAGTTCACTTGAAGAAAATGTTCCAATATCAACTTCCACATCACCACTAGAGTTTTATGAAGTTGGTCCAAGAGAGAGGGAAGAATAAGAGCTTCATCTGCAAGAAATTCATTTTCTTGCAACGTCATTGAAGATGAGTGAGTGAGATATAAAAGAGGCCCTAAAAATAATCCATGGAACCCATTCATTAATGAAAAATATTTTTTTGAAGTTGGAGGATAAATATTCCATGGAAGACATGGAGAATCTTAAGAAGGCCATGACAAGCACAAAAGGAAAATTTATCCAATTGCTTTCAGATAGAGACAATTTGATTGAGCTTGTTGAGTTGTTGTACGGATTATCCTTGAAGGATGCATAAGAGATTTGAAAGCTCACAAAAGAATTGTTGACCACCCAAGATTCCTTGAAGAGCACTCAATGTGCACTCTAAGTGTCCAAGATGGAGATATAGAAACTTCATGAGAATTTGCAAAGATCTTACCTACCCTCCTACAAACCATTCAACCATCCTCACAAGGTTGATTGCATTCTTGATCAAATGGAGGAATCTCATGAGATGTTGGATCATGAGATGAATTTTGTTTTGCATGTGCTTGAGGACTGTGTAAACAAGATTGATAAGAACCAAGCACTTGATCTTTTCAAGAGAAATATGGAGTTGTTTGAAAAAGATAATCTCTTCTGCATGGAAGATTCAGATGAGCTCACCTTAGTTGGGTCAGCTAGTGATGAAGAAGATGCAGCCATAGGTTGGTTGGATGATTATTTTAAATATTTGATTCATAGTTCTACACCCCACACTTATATTTCATCCACATCAGGTGGGGATGAAAATTGGGAGAACAAATTTTCCTTGTTGGTGCCAGGTGGGGAGCAGGAGGCTCCCATAGGTGTTCATGATGACTTGATGAATGCACCATTACGTTCCCAACAGAAAAATAGGCACATATTGCTACCACTTGACTCCATTCATCTACATATGGATTGGGTGGAATATTACATATCACACATGTAGTCTTCTTCCAATAAAATTTCTGCTCATGATCAGTAGAACGCAGCTAAGCAAGCAAACTACCAAGAGAATTTGTTGAAAAATATATCTTGCAAAAGGTGGCCTTTGTGGAAGAAATCCACACATTTGGATGGAGGCTTGCACCATTTAACAAGTGGAAAATATTTTATCCATAAAATGTGTTCACATGGACCTATTGGTTGGAGTGTCATTATATTCCCTTGTTGGATGAGGAGACAAATATTTGTATTTCCTGCTTGCATTCTCAGATATAATTGTGATGCATCATTTTATTATGAGCAGTTTGGAAATCCTTGTTTGTTGGATGATTCATATATTCATTGGGGTTGTACATGGGACGCAAGCCTATGTCATTGCAACAACAAAAAATTGTGAGCTTCAGTGTTGGTGTGCATTAGGCACATAAATAATTTTATGTTGGGTCGGTAAGTCTCATAGATTTCCAATTTTGCATTGGGAGTATTCAATTTTCCATGCAAAGGTTTGTTTTCCACATCATGAATTCCATTTTTTATGATGCTAAATTTTTATGGTGGTTATTGATGTTTGGGAGGATGCAGTTGATACATTGGGACTTTTTCATTCATTGGAATGACATCTTTACAGAAGTGGTAGTAATATTTGGATACTTACAACTGAGGAAATGGGATGCAAGCATACTTTTGTCTAAGCAGTTGTGTTGGAAGGTATTCTAACTGAAGGGGATGCAATGCAAGCAATGGGACCCTGGAATTTTATTTTCTTTGGAGAAGCTTGACATGTTGTCTTGATCGACCAAGTCAACATTTCTTCACATGATTTCATATATGTGGTATTATGTTCTAGTTCTCCTATATGGGGGGGAATTATTTCTTTGGGTGAACCAATTTCGCAGCATCCTGGATTACTTATGCTTGAGGACAAGCAAAATTGGGATGGGACAATGTTAATGTCCCTTCCTAGAAGGACATTAAGTGTTGACCATGTCAAGAACCTAGGGGTTAAAATTGAAATAATTAATTATGCCTAGGAATTCTAATTATTTAAAACTATGGAGGCATGTAATTTATAAATTCGTGTTATTTGTAATTATTTAATTATATTGAAAAATAATTAATGGTGGAAATGAGTTTTCAAGGTAGGAGGGCACATTAGGAAACTTTCCTAGGATGGAAAAATGGAAACAATGCAAAAGTAGCCAAAATCATCTAGTCAGAAAAAAATAGAAACTGACAAAAGCAAGGAAAGACAACAGTTTCAAAGGCAGAAAGTGTAGGAAAAATTGTCAGTTCAAAAGCAGGAAACTTTGTCTAAGGGAGGGTGCAATTTCCAATTTGGTGCAAGGATACAAACAGGGAAATATTACCTAAGCTTCATACTTTCTATTTTTCTCAAGGAGGGAGAATTTCCACTTTGGGTTGAGTTATACAAACATGGAAACATCATCTATGACTCTTACTTTCTATTTTCCTCAAGGAGGGTGCATCAATGGATTAGTGTTAGGTTTTAGCAAGTGGAAAATTGCTCAAAATTTGAAGGAATTGCTCAATGAGCTACTCAAGGTATACTTAAGGTTGTTTCAAACTCCCTTATCCAGTTTGGTTGATGAATTTTTTTGGTATTGAGTGAATCTAAGCTTCCATACTGAGTGATGAGCCTCAATCCCTTGGGTGATGCGCCGCAAGTCTCCATTCGCCTCTCCTCTATTCCCCTTTCAATTTTCAGTGAAGGTTACAGTGAGCCAAGGAGAATATCTCTAAGCTTCAGTTCAACCTCTGTTAGAAGCCATATATCCATTGAATTCAAGCTCCAGTGAAGGAAACTTCATCTATGCTCTTAGATCGGTGTCAAGTGCTAGTTCCAGGACTCTAGTGCTAAGTTTTGGGAACTTTTCGAAGAGATTAGTCCATCCATTTTTCTTATGATATTCTCAGATCCATTATTCTGTTTTGATATCTATTTTACATTAAATATTCTTTCCAAAATATCCCTTATGCTACATTTTCTTGAGAGGAGTTCTCTAATGCCCATTTAGTGGGTTCTTTTGATAATTTAATGCATTAAATGTGATTTAATGGCCATGAAATTAATATATGAATGATATGATGTATTAAAAATGATTAATAAATTTCTCTATATTATTATTTGTTGGGATGATAGGATTCGTATTTGAAAACTATGATTATTTATGTACCCTTGCTCATTGACTAGTCAAATCTGACTAGTTTTACAGTTTTTTGTATTGATGATGATATGTAAACAAATTTAATGTTATGTAAGTTGTTGTAGGATATTAATAAACACCAAAACCCAACCTAATACTCATATCATGAATTCGTTGGGGATGTACTGTGTTTGAGTGGCAATTGTTGTGTAGGCTTACCTCGGACCAAATTGCTAGTTTTTTCCCAAACCACCTCAAACATCCTCAAATTGTTTCATATCAGTTCCAAACCCAATAAAACCTTATTTTATTCCTAATAAATTATTGATAAATCATCATAACCTTCCATAATCCTTGGTTGATTGGAGGTGACTGTTCATTCCTAGTTTGCATCGGTTGGGGCATCCAAAAGAGTGGGAGTACACTTCAATGGAGCTGATTTCGAATACTAAAAGAGCCCGACATCCAGGTTCTTAGGTAAAGAAATCTCTCTATCCAAATTTTTCTTTAGGTGTCATACATTATCCCATTGTGTTTTCCATATGTGTTAGAACTGCCCTTATTTTTCCTTGCATTAAGAAGTGATTGGTGTTACTGTAAAGTTATAATTGCACATTTTATTTCATAGAAGCAGTAGAGCTAGTATTATGATCTGATATCTGATTAGGGATATTACAGTTCAATTTGTGTTGTGGCCTTGTGGTTGGTGGAGGGTGACTTGGCTACGCCACAAGGTGATAGATCGAACATGTCTAACACCTCATCATGAATTTGTTAAGACACATCAATACCTTTCCATGTAAATAGAAAATGACATCATTCTTATGCAGTGTATTGCATGAAATTGAAGGTTTTTTAAAAATTAGGGCACTTCCCGAGGATGGAAGGGGTCAAGATCTCTTGAACCCCCCCTTTTTTTAAATCAATAGAGTTGGATCTAGAGTCTAACTGCGACTATTGGAGCAGCATAAAATTGGTCAAATTTTGGAATGAGGGTAGATGTTATAGAAATAAAAAATTTCTAAGACTCGAGAAGATGAAAAATGTTAAATATAGTAAATTCCAAATCATATAGTAGGTGACTACAACATCAGATTAGAGAGAGGAAATTGGATGAGTAATCTTAGCGATATGTATTATCTTGGAAAATAGAGATTTTGTTCTATTTATCCATATGCTATATTCTATTGGTTTCTGAAGTTGGTCTCTAGGGTTAAATGCACCTACAGGAAAAGTGCAGAGTTTGGGAAAATTCAACAATTTTGAAGGAATGTAACTTTTTGCTCATCGATCAGAATTAGGCATAATTATAGTCATTGGAAATATTATCCATAGGGGAATAATTTTACATGGACAAATTCTAACTTTGTGATTTATAGGTTTCTATAATGGTATCAAAATAGTTCTTATAGCCATTATTAGAATGATTATTATTGTGGTTGATGATTGTTGTATGAATAAAGATAATGGATAGCATGGATAAAGATATGAATGACCCTAATGTATATGACAATTAGTGAACAAAGAAAGGATAATAATAGAAGAGTCTTAATCCAAGGTTAGTGAAGGTATTATGTAATGCTCTATAAATCACCTATTGATTGGGAAACATAAGATAAGTTGATGTAATCCATATAGCTATTGATTTATTTATGATGATTGCATAAGTGCTAGAAAAGGGATTTGGTAAGAATTCTTTCAGCCATATTTTAAGATCATAAATTGGTATGCTTGTGATGTTTGAATGCATTTATTTGAAGGAAACCCCATTGAGTATGGCATGGGTATGTAAGGGAATAAATACTTATAACTAAATGATTGTTAGAATCTAGAATGCATTTATATGAAATAAAAATAGCATGGCATGTGTGTTGGTTATGAGTAAATAACCAACGAATGCCAATACTTATGATACTAATGTGCAAATGAATGAAATATGAGATAGTCATGGGTGATTTAATATTGTTGTTGGATATGGAAAGGATATAGAAATACAAAAGTTTCCAATGGTATCCCTACTTGTGTTGGTGTCCTAGAATACAAACTTCTTTCTAACATAGAGACATTGTTAGACAGGAAGGGTTTCCTAACAGATTGCTTGTAGACAAAATAAATTCCTTCTACTATGCTTGAGGGACTATTTAGAAAAGAAAGGGTCTATTGTTGGTGTGTGTTTTGGATAAACAAGAGGGTTTCTATTTGATTATACAAATATTGGGGAGATAGTTGAATTAATTGTGAAGGCATTCTCTAGACCTTCCAATCATCATGACATGAGAATATGCCATACATGAATCTCTATAAGGGTCCATTGACTGGGTGTACAATCATAGATTGTGTAAACCTTATGGTTATGCAAATGTGTAGGTGGGCACGTATGGCGGATCGCATTGTATGAATGCAGGGTAAAATAAGGAATTTTCTGTGTCCATTTTTGGTGGGGAGGTTGAGAAATTAAATATTGTTTTCACAAGTTTTTAAAATTTTGGAAAATAAAATTTATTTTTCTATTTAGAATCTCACTTTTTAGTAGTAAGAATCTTGTGAAGAATTTTGTATGTTTTCTATGCATTATTTTCTGATTTTTTTATTAACTTTTTATATGACGATTTAGCGATTGTTTGACAACATGTTATTATAAAATGAAAGGATTGATGAATTGTATTTTTTTTAGACTTACATTTATTCATTACTATTTTGTTTTACTAAAAAT